>OZ020165.1:17592485-17734112 GCA_963971145.1 Sussaba pulchella
GTGTTTTAATGCGCGTATGTGTGCGTGTGTGCGTGGCCAGGTCGTGGTGCAAAATAATACCCGCGACGAAGAAAGAACGAATATGATAATTTATGTAGACGAGAGACGACGAGTCGAGGAGGCGAACGTTTGGGTCAAGGGTCGTCAAGCCATTTCGAATTACATTATACACCATTGCGATCGGGCAATATAAAAACACGCGACGATCGTACGGAATCAAACCCCGGCCAATGGTTGGTTCTCATCGACGATCGATCTTATTTTTGCTTCCTCGTAGGAAAAACTATGTTATTGCGTGGATTATTATTTTTTTGGAGATCTTTGAGCGTCGATGAAGGGATAACTTCAACCCTTAGCCGGCAAACAAGGGTCTCATAGACCCCGAGCACAGAAAAAGGCTCGCTGCGAGAAATCGATCGATTTTTTTGACTTGGAAAAATGAGCATATATTCTTTGATACTTCCTTTAAGGGGTGCCATAGGTAATTCCGTTCAAATTCAACATTTAATTGGGAAAAAAAATATTGAAGCCGAAAAAAACGCGAAATTCGCAAATTTTCCCCAAAAAAATCGAAACTTTTTTATTCTTCGTTATTTTGATCTAAAAATTGAACTGGATACTCTCAAAATACTCCACTTTCATAAAAAAAATAGCCCAATAGTATCCATTAAAAAAAAAGGTCTTTATTTATATTTCAAATCGAAGTCTTGAATTACGCCCGATTTTGCTCGGGGACTTTTTCAACCCCATTTTTAAAAACACATCCAACCATAAGCTCCGCTTCGAGCCCGAGTGATATTATTAGAAGGAGAACGAGGAAAGAAGTTGTAAGAACGTGGCGGGTGCGATGCACCTGCCGCGCGCGGCAGTTGCACCCCTCGGAGCTTAACGACGATGTCTATCTAGGAGAAATAAACGCCTCGCGTTGTTCGTTGTGCGCCTCCGCGTTTGGGTTCGTTCGTTCTCGCCCTCCATGGCTGTGATGCGCGCTTGTGCTGTTGTCGGCGATGTTGCTTTTGCTGCCGTACATTCGTTGCGTTGCAGTGTAGGGCAATACAGGATTCCCGGGCGCGACACCTGACGCACCGTCGGAGCGGCATCGGAACCGTACTGGGGACCGCGCGGTGCGCCAAACACCGGAGAAACAACACGGAATGCAACGGCTGGGTGATCGCGCCCCTCATTGTGTGTGTGTGTGTGCGTGTGTGTGAGAAATCGCACCGATCTTTCTTCTCACAGGTCACTCCCTCTCGCTCTCGCTCGCTCTCGCTCTTTCTCTCTCTCTATGTGTATGTCGCTCTCGTGTTTTTTCAAATTTATCTCTGAACCACTGACTAACGAGTGCTGTGAGTTATTAATGATTCCAATTTTTCGTCAAATATTTGGGTTTTTTATCGATTTTTTTTTTCATTTATCGGGGAATCGAGTTGTCAAGATTTTATAAATTTTGAGGATATATGATTTGTTATAATAATAGGAATAATAATAATAATAATAATAATGATAGTAATAATAATATTAATTATTATTATTATTATCAATAATAATTATAATAATATTAGTATTATTGTAACGATATCATTATTGTTATTAATTATTAATTTATACTATTTTTCAAATATTTTAATTTTTTAAAATATATATACTTCCGGTAGATGTAATAACGCAGATTTGAGAAAAAAAAACCAACGATCAATGAAAAAAAATGAATTTTCATCTAATTTATTAAAAATAGTTCAAAAAGAAAATCATTCAATCAAATAATTGTTCAACGTTCCTCTCTCGAAATTATTATCTCGCGATCACAATAAAAACTGCCTAAATATCCTCGTTACATAAATTAAATTAAAAAAAAAAAAAGACAAGAACGTAAATCTATGCATCGAACAATTTTTCTATAAAAAATGACCGAGTTAAAATAATTTGCATAATTCGTCGTTCGAAATTCTTTTTCTTTTCCACCCCCCCCCCCCCCCCCTGTCCCTGTGTCCCGTGTATTTATGTACCGAAATATCAATATACATCGTCGGTTATCTCTTCGTCATCGGATTTACGAGTATCGGATTTCCATATATCGATCGAACTTACGCATATACACCCAAAAGCCGGCCAAACATGACACACAAGCTCGGCCACGGATTTTTTGATTTTTTTCACATAAAAATTCTACTTTATTTTATTTTTTTTCTCTTTCCCACGATGATATTTACAGAACCTAGGCGCCGCTGTAGCCCCGCGGCTGTACAACGCGCGGGCGCTGTTGTTCTTGGCTCGAAAATTAAACCGAGCGAGACAACCCAGCAACCATGCGGGACACGCACACGCGTATATTACACACCTGTGTGCATTCGTTTGCTCCCCGAGCAACAATTTTTTCTTCTCTCTCTCTCTCTCTCTTTTCTTTCTATTTCTCTTTTATTTTTAACGATTCTTTCATTATTTTTTTTTGTTCCTATTCTTCCATAAAACTCGAATACATTTAACGCAAGAGAGAAGCGACGTGTTACACTGACCTTTGGCGTGGTTCAGCGATCAGATATACTTTTCACACACGCGGCGAGTTTTATCGCATGCGTAATTATCGCTTTTCTATTCACTCTTCGATTACGCATATATATATAAATTTATATGTATTTACGTATAGATGTATGTGTTTTATGACGCATTATGAACAATGGAATTTTACGGCGATGGACATTGGGGGAGGGGGGGGGGGGCAAAGGGAACTAGGAGAAATCGTGTTGGTTTGCGTCACCTTCGCCTACGATTATCAATGATTATATCCCAACAAGTTGCCAGTACTAAAAACAAATTGAGACACAAAGAAATTTTAACATAATTAGGTCGTGTATTTGTAGTTAAGAAAAAAAATTGCTTCTGTTTCTTCAAGTTCGATCACTTTCAGTTCCTGATCGAATATATTGGGTGCAAAGATTTTTTTATTTCTTACTTGATTGATTTGTGAATTGTTTATTCATTGTTTGGGTGTTTTTTGTTTTTTTGCAGATATACCGGCGCAGGTGCCGCCTCTGACCCCTGGGACGAACAAGAAGATGACCGAGGCCCTTAAGGCCTCATTCGCATCGTGGGAGAAGGAACAAGTTCGTCTCAACATAACTAAAGGTAATTAAAAAAAATAAAAAATAAAATAAAATCGCACAATAATTTCGACAACTACTCGTAAAAAAAAAAAAAAAAAAAAAAAAAAATCACGGAAAAGTCAACCAGATATATTTTCCCCAACCCCCCTATATCGCTCCATTAGCCACCATCAACCGCCCAAAATTGCCCCAAATTGAGTATCAAAAAAAGAAAACGAAAAAAAAAAACCCCCACAGACCTTCCCGGCTGAAAAATCTGCTCCAGTGCTTTTCGGGGTGAGGGGGCGGAGACACATAGATGCTTTCGAGATAACGCCGTTGCGTCGTGTGTGTACAGTAACGTTAGGTTGTTATTTTTCCACCGGCGAAACAAAAGAAACTATCGGCTCGGTTGAGGTGAAAGAGAATAGGACGAGAGTCGAACGAGGAACGAGAATAAAACCGATGGTGTAGCGGCTAGGTCCTCCGCGGCGATGGTGTACCGGTCGTCGTGGAACCACACACAGGCCACCACGGGCCACTCTCTCGTTACTCCAAGTGGAACGACGTCGAGGGCCCGAACCGCGTCCACGAAGGCGAAGAGGAGGGCAACAGGCGAGGGCGGGGGGAGGACAATTCTAGGTTCATCGAGAGGTCAGACGAGGTGATCTCCGTTGCGCACTGGGGCCTCTCGTTGCCCCAAGGATTGCCCGCACACCTTCCAACCTTTTCCCCCATACAACACCAACGACGCACTCTTTTTTACCCACACACTCGTGTAAAAAAATAAAAATCACACATGTACGCGTGTACACGTGCGTGTGTACACGTTATACACATAACGAAAGAACGAACGGGTACGACGACGAGAGCACGAAGACCGGAAGTAACGTCACACCCGCGTGGCTCTGAATGCGCATACCGGATGTGTGGCATCGGCTCCCCATCAGAACCCCATCAACATTGCGCCCGGTACATTCATACGTGCGATTAACCTCAAACCCGATGTTGAAGAGAGACGGAGGAAACTTCGCGAATTCCGATTGATCCCGTAGATTGTCTACGTACGAACGAATCAAAAGATAGAGAATTAAACGAAATTGGGTTGACGTTGTGGAGAATTTCAATTTTTTTTTTCGAGTTGTTTCGTGGGAGAGAGCGTGTATATTGCTGGGTAGAGATGCATGTGTGCGTGGTGGTGTGTAGGGAGGGGGTGCGCAACAGGTACTATTGACCGTGACGATGGTACACCTGTGCGACGCGGCCACAGGTACCCGCCTGAACGGAAAATGACCCAGCTGTGTGGGTCGGCGTTATTCCCTAAATCAACGTAAATGCAAGTGCGAAGCTCGGATTTTGTCGGTTGTTTGCTCGGTCGGGTTTTGATTTTTACGTCGTTCGACGGGCGGTGAGAGGAGAGGAGGGGTGAGGGGAGAGGCGAGAGGGAGGCACCTGCCGTCTCGGAGTCTTATCTAGGGGGTTGGCACGGTCTGCGTTTGAAGATTATCGTAAAAACCGTTCCGAAGGGACTCCGAAGCCTTATCGACGAATAAAACTGCGAAAAAAATCAAATAATAAATAAATAAAGGACATTCGAATTATCCCTGCTATTCGAAAAAATTTGACAGCTGCCAGTAAGTCGTGCGAACATTCATCTGAGAATATCGGGATTGCAATGAGAATTTTTCGGAAAGATATTGATAGACTTACATTATTAATATATTATGTATTACAGAAGAAAATGAAATTATCATCTTATATAATATATTTCTCTATCTTCCTTGACGATATATTAATATATATGTACAAGAAACATATAGAAAGAGAGAATGGGATATATATTACAGGATAGATATATATTTGTATATAAATCGATAATGATTATATTATTATTATTTATATATTTCGTTATTTCTTTCTGTCTCTTTCTCTGTCTCTCTTTCTCTTCTATAATATATATACAATCAATAATTTTATCATACATGTACAATCCACACATATTGTAGAAGGAATAGAACATGAAAGAGAGAAAGAAAGCGAGTGAGAGAAAAATCGAAGAGAGCTACAAGATAGTCCGAGTGTATTATCACTAAAACGAGTGAGACAACTCTCGAGAGCCGTATAAGAGTCTGTTAACAATGCTGACAAGGAATAAGTTGGCCAAACATCGGCGCGATCCTCAAACATCGGCGGTGTCCTTTGATCGTCTCTCGTGTTCATATATATATAACAACATATACATCCGTATACCTACAGGCACCCACACACGTACATCCGTGTAGAAGACGAAGAGAGCCCTCCCGGGTCTCGGTATGCGAGTGTGTGCACCCCGTTAGACACTTCTCCGACGTCTCCACCCGTGTCGAACCCCCGAAACCCCGACAAAGTCTTTTTTTTTACCTAACATGCGCGTCTTCCATAACTTATTTATATATATTATACAGACGTTCGCACGCGCGCTCGAAGAGTTCTCTCGCGCGCGATTCATCCCCGCCTCGTCGTTACGCGTACGAGAGAACTATGTACAGTATGACCCCGCTTATAGGTGCTCGGCTTGAGGTGATGGACTACATCTTCGAGTGCGAGAGAAACAGCGCTATCGGCGCCTGTTGCAGAGCGAAAGAGAACGAGATAGTGTATGCAGTTCATCGTCTTAACCCTTCACCGTCACACCGGGTAGATTCCACCACCGCCGTTTTCAAAAAACGATTGTGAGCAAACTATCAGTCCGAAGCGGTTAAAAAAATTACGCAACACGCTTCGAACATTCCACATGACGTACGAAAAGTTTGTTCGGAAGAAACAAAATGGCAGCGCGTGGAAAAAAAATTCACAATGAGATGAAAACAGAAATAAAAATCGTGGGCTTATCAACGGGTGGATTTCACCCCAGCGTGGCGGTGAAGGGTTACGCGGGATGTTACTGTACGTGCGTTTTTCGTTTGGTTCGGTTCGTTCGCGGAACGAACGGTCTAGGAGTCGAACAGCCCGGGAGAGAAGGTACGGCAGTGCATATACGCGCGTTGGCGTTCGTTTCTTCGTTCGACGGTTCGCTCGCTCGCTCGTTCGTTCGTTTTTTCGCCTCACTCGCCTAGCGCTTCCATTCATAAAAGGCCTTCATCCGAATCGCGGCGATCCCCCGAGTCCCTTTGTTCGCACGACTCCCGCGCGCCATCTCCACTCGCTTATACATTACAGTACACTTTATAGTACACTAACTTGTGTACTGTATGAAGTTGTGCGTGTCCACGTGTGCGTCTGTCTGTGTAGAGGCGACTACGTGTGGGCTTGCGAGGTTACACCGCTTTACGCAAAACTAGCGAAAATTCACGTTTGAAAGAATTTTTTATTTTATTTTATTTTATTTTATTTTATTTTATTTTATTTTATTTTATTTTATTTTATTTTATTTTATTTTATTTTATTTTATTTTATTTTATTTTATTTTATTTTATTTTATTTTATTTTATTTTATTTTATTTTATTTTATTTTATTTTATTTTATTTTATTTTATTTTATTTTATTTTATCGATCCGAAAATTAGAAGATGGTCATTTTCGGGTGTCGTCGGGTTGTTGGTTTTTTTTCTTTTTTTTCCCTTTTTCGTCAGATATTTCGTAGACTGGTTGTAGTTGAATTAAGATGGTTGGTTGTACAATTTTGGTAAATCTTAGTAAATGGCATTACAAATAATAATGAAAATTAAGAAAAAGTGAATAATAAATTAATCAGTGAACAAACACAATAGGGATGATAATTTTCATTAGTTTATTATCAATAAACGGTCAATAAGTTGAAGCAAAGATCCCTTAATTTATGAAAAAAAATAATAATAATAATCATTACCTAATCATCGTTAATAAATTATTTGATAAATGATAAATGTTTAATAAAATGAAAAAATTCCACGCTGCAGTCTTGGCAAAACGTAATTTACAACCTTCGGTCCTGTACTCATGCCCGGTACTGGAAAAATTCAGCACAAGCATCGCGTTTCAACCTAAGGGTAGCTTTTTGCTTTCGTAATTAATTTTTCTCTTCCCGCGGTGACAATAGAAATGTAACATCGAGGAATTCGAATCTCCCGAACAATTCGTTTTAAAAACGGAAATTTTTTTTTATTTCTCCGGCCATCGCAAAGTCGTAGCGTGACGAAAAACCTTCATGACGCGAGAACAATCGTTACGTGATAATGAATGACCATCAACCGAGGAATAGATCGTTTCGAGCACGAAACAACGGAAATAAAAATTAACGACCCCGCTCGCGGAATGAACGTGTACACGCTCGCCTACATTCGTCGCGATTAAAATCTTTCCTCCGGGAATCCGACCCAAAAATCATATAAATCACTGAATATTTCTCCGTTCGTTTTCTCGGTTGTCACGTCGACCATTTTGTCCGTTCCGACCTCCATTTTCCATTGACTCCGCGATCTTTTTTACGTCTTTTACACACGTACATGTATTTTTTTCGGAATTTTATCTCGATCCCGTTGTTAAATTTCTATCAAACATACATATTAATTAATTCGTCCCGTTATATTTCGTATTACATCCTCTTTGCTTCTTTTATTTAATTCTAAAATTTTAGAAACTCGTGAGATAACACGGATCGCTGCCTAAAACGCCGTTAGGGACGTTAATTTCTAATGAGATTTTATCTCTGCCCCTCTTTCATAAGTTCTTGAATCTCATCCTTGGTTCCTCGTAGCTTGACTGAAATTCGAAAGTCTTGGAAAAACCTGATTTATTTGCAAAAAGACCAGAGAAATTGGTCGTGAAATCATCTTTGCCCGAAACGATCGTCATACGTCATGACTCAAACAAAAGTTTTACGTCGGTTTCGTTGAAAAATATCAATCACGGACGGAAGCGTGATTCGTCCGAAGGTTTGACGTGCCGAAAGACGTATTCGTGCATCGTCCGGCGATCGGTCGACGTTTAATCGATCCCGAAAAAAATTAATCCAAATGTTTTAGGTCTTCATTTATGTTTGTTTTGATTTTTCCGTCTGTACATATTTTTCTCATCGGCACAGCAGCGTCCAACTGATTGTGTTAATTCGGAAAATTGGTTGATGTCCCGTTCAATTAATGGCTTTCATCAATCAACAATTAATTCACCCCTAAAATAATTAATCCAAATATTCCGAATCCTGTAATTACTCTTCATTTATTCTTCCTCCGCTTGTATATTCTTTCCACGTCGACACAGCAACGTCCCACTGATTATAATTATTAAAAAAGTAATTCATAGTCCTGTTCACTTTCGATCGATCCATAATCAATTCACCTCCGAAATAATTAATCCAAATATTCCTAATCCTGAAATTTCTTTCGATTCATTCTTTCTCCGCTCGTAAATTTTTTTCAATATCAAAGTTAATCCCAGTCCTCCCACTAAAATCGCTCCGATCGATCATCAATCAATTCACCCCCTAAATAATTAATCCACACGTCCCTAATTCTCATAATTATTTTTATTTTTCATTTTCTTTCGCTTCTGACAATTCAAAAAATCAATCATAATCCCGTCCACTGAGTCAATCTCGATAAATCGTACATTAACGCAGGAATACGAAAGAGACGAGCGTTAGAAGCAAGTGTCGCGAGTCGTTCGAACCATCGAGCCGGGAGGGCATCGGCACCTCGCGCCGGCAATCCGATGACGACCACGTCAACCACGTCAACCGCGTTCGTCGTCGACGTTCTCGTATGTGCTTTTGAAACGCGTGTGAGGCCCCGCCGCGACCGCGAGATACCGCGAAACAATGCTCGCGACACAAACCGAGAGCAAATATGGGCGCGCACACCTCAAATGGTACATTCCAGAGTTTCTCGGTATTGTTACCCATTGGTGATGCGAACTCCGACAACCCGGAGCTCGGTCGGGCTCCTACGTCGGCCATGAACGTTCACCAATGAACTTCGTAACCGTCGGAACAGCCCCATAATCGACGGAACGATTATTCTTCGAGACTTTTTGAGACAAATGCGATGATTGTAGAATATTTTTTTTCTCTCATTATTGTTCGTGAAGATTTTGTTTAATTTTTGTTGTGTATAGCGATGGATTTCGGGTATTTATGAAGGGATGCAGGATTGAATTCTCAGTGATTTTGGGCTATTTCTTCGTGTATTTTTATTAGGCATTGAATTTTTATTCATTAATTAATGTTATTTGGAATATGGGGATTTTTATTTACCGAAAAAAAAATTGGTTAGAAGATTTTGATGGTTCACAAAAATATTAAATTGATTAATTACTTTATTCCTCATCCCCTCTACAATCTATTTAATCAATTATTCGTTCTATTTAATTCCTTAAAAAATAATATACCTATAAATAAAATAAAATGCACAGAATAAATAAAATAAATGATAAATAAATAAAATAAATGATAAATAAATAAAATAAATGATAAATAAATAAAATAAATGATAAATTGTTTCGTCGAGCTAACTTATCGTCCTAAATTCTCATAATTTTCCATTAATTTCCACAAAACCCTTCATTATCAAACCACGCCACGACGTCCAGCCGATTCGCTTCCAGAAATGTCTTATCTCCCATATCTACCCGTACAAAGCTTACGATAATTTCTCTGACGTCGAAAGAAGACGAAAAGAAAATGGTTATCCGGAATTATCTGTAAATATGAAGAAAAAAAAAAATCTTTGTTATTCCAGACCCTCGACAGTGGTCGGAGAGGTCGGTGCATCACTGGATCCACTGGGCCATAAGGGAATTCTCGCTGGAGGGTGTGGCGATGCAACCCTGGCAGCACATGACCGGCAAAGAGATTTGTGCCATGGGAAAGGAGTCCTTCCTGGCACGTGCCCCGGCCTTCATGGGCGATATACTCTGGGAACACTTGGAAATGCTTCAGAAAGGTACGTCACAAATTTTGTCAACACAATAATTTCATACTTTTAAACTTAATTACGAAAATTTACATATTTCTGCAATTTATGAATTAATAAATAAATAAAAACAATGCATAAAATAAGAAAAAAAAGAAAATAAATTTGCAAATTATAAATAAATATATAAAACATGAGTAGATAAAATAGGGAAAAATGGAAAATAAATCTGCAATTTATGAAAAAAATATAACAAAGTAGAAATCTATAAAATTAAAAAAAAAATTTTAATAAAAAATTGCCAATCAAGTGCAAAATAAAAATGCATAGGTACATACACGTTTCTACGACGATAGAAATATTGTGGGTGCGTTACTGCGCAGTGAGCGATGATTCTCAGTTATTTTTGATTAAACGAATATACAAAAAAATATAAAAAATAAATACAAATATTATATATCATATTTTTCATACAAATACATAAAAAATATAGAAAATAGAAAAATCAAAATCAAGATAAATAGAAAAAAATTGCACCTCAACCGCAATAAGAAAGAAGAATTGCATACAATTCCACCGCGAGATGAGTCGTGAGCGCGTCACTGCGCAAGTTACAACGAAATAACAAAAAATATAGGTCACCGATAAAATTAAAAAACATTAAAAATAAAAGATGAAAAGAAAACAATGGAGATCAAAAGTGCAACAAAAAAATAAATGCATCTAAAAGACGTCTGACGATGCAAATCGTGGGTGCGTTACTGCGCAGTAAGCGATAAATCTCGGTTGGTTCCGATCGAATCGTCGGATAGCGCAGCTGGTGGTTTTACTCCGACAGACCGGAAACGATCAATTCCAAACATCGCGAAGAAAGAATGCAAGCGTGCTTGCCGCGGTATGCATCGATGCGTTGCACCATTTTTTTTCTCTCTCTCCCATTTTTTTCCCCCCGCACCGGCGTAATAGAACCATCGTCGTTGTACGGAAAACAAGATTGGTCCAAAAACAACTTAGATCCTTGTAAAGATTGTTCGCTGATAAATATCGTCCTTCGTTGCGGTAAACTAAAACTGCATCGTTAATAAAGCGATATCGTGTTTCCGAAAATTGTAGGCTGTCCGACGCATCCAAACAACAAAGTGCACTTCCGTCATTATCCCTCCTCCTCCCCCACAATAAAAATAATGAAAAAAAATTCCCGATGGACCATTCGAAGGTCATCGAACTTATTCCTCAGGGATGTGGAATTGAATCTCGCGAATTTTTCCAAATACCGAAACCGAACAACTCGGACCAGAAAAATTGGGCAGCACATTTTGAGGAACCAAAATCGTATTACGTCGAACGATACCTCTCACATCCTGCTCCTTCGATGTAAAAAAAAAAAAATACCAAAAATAAACGAAATGAAATAAAAAAAAACATATCGTGTTTCCGTAAAATAGCCATGTCGACGCGGGCAGGTAGATGCGCAAGGATGATGCTGCGTGAACGAGACGCTACGCGCTAGAAAAAAAAAAAGGAAAGAAGAAGAGAACGCGAAGAAAAAAAAAGCCAGCGTTGCTCGCACATAGACGTCGGACAATAAAATTTTGAGACGGGGGTGTGTACAGCTCGCGCGAGGGAGTTGAATCAGTCTGGAGGGTTTTTATTTAGCGAACGAGAGAAAGACGAGAGAATTGGGATGGCAGAAGCAGTGGACGAGGGACGTTACAGGGGGGGTGGGAGAGGGGTGGGTTGCGGAGAAGCGAAAAGAACGGAAAAAAAAGGCCCACCATAGAAACTCCACCTCCGGATGTCCTGTGCTTGCTTCGGGAATGAATTGTGCGTGCGAGCGGGGAGAGGGGGAAGGCGTTGCGTTCTCTTCGGCCACTTAAGCGGTTTTACTCGAAATATTCCACGCTGCCTCGTACCTCCACCCTCCTTCCACCCCCTCGTCTCATCCCTTGTGGCTTCTACGCGTGTGTGTGAAAATAATGAAAATAAAATGCAAAACACTTTACCGTTGCTGCAAAATATAGGAGGGAACAAAAAAAAATGGCACAACGAATTCTTCGTCCGAGCGTCGGATTAATTATGTTTCTAATTGCCAAATGCTCGGCAATACCGGATTTTCGCACTCCAACTCCAGCCATCTCCTCTTGCCCCCCTGGGTGCTCTTCTGCCCCCTCGTTCTCTAGCGAAATCACGGGTTCGCGTGCTTCTGCGTGAAAGATCGTAAATTCCGATTCGATTTCTCGTGTGTGATTCTAACCCGCGGAACCGGAAATTAGGAAAGCGGCACGTCAGTGTCCATCCGCCCTTTTCTATTGCACATTGCGAAGATCTATTAAAATTGTAAAATAACATTTTAACAAGGTAAATACAATGCGTATTTATTCATTCACCGTTTTATTGATTTATTCATTTTTTTTATTTTTTTATTGATTTATATTTTTAGAAGATGAAGTTGAAAAGGCATCTCTTGAAAATATGCCGGCGAATCTTTACGAGAGCGTTTGCGTACCGGATCTCGGTGATTTTCTTGGCTATCAGCAGCAACAGCAACAGAACAATCACGGTAACAATTCGGTCTCGACCCCGGAACACAAGAGTCCGGCAACACCGGCGAGTTCCACGACCTCGACGACATCATCGTCCGGGGCTGGACCGAGAAATTCGTCGTCCCAGTCTCAGGTGTCGATTCAGCAGCCCATAAGCGCTGTATCAACGTCATTGCCACCCAGATCTTATCACAACGACGGTGAGTCTTTGATATTTTTTATTTTTCATTAAAAAAACAAACAATTTTGAAAATCTTATCGAGATAACGACTTCCGGGTAATGAGATCGATATTTTTGAGACGCGAGGGAGTGAAGGGAAAAATAATTGCGTAGGTATATAATATAATAAATATGATAAATATTTAAAAAATAATAAAGGAATAATAATTAATAGAAAAATTCGCGTGATTAATTTGTCGACGAGATTGATTTCTGCTACGTATCGAAATTATTCAATAGATCGTGCGAGAAGTTGAAGAGCGACGTAGATGTCTCTTCCTCGCTGTATGATCTTAAAATTCTTAAAATTAATCTTAAAATTCTGCTGCGACAACAGGACGTTCTTTATTTGCGTATATACTGCGCTACCTCGAAGGCTAATATATATAAATACACACACATATATATATAAAATATGTATAGGCATAATTATATATTATTATATATTATACAATGTGTAATACATATATAATTAACACGTATATATTGCAATACAAAATGAAAGCCGTTGCGAGAACACCCGCAATGTAGTTTCTCATTGTTACGTCACACGACTAAGATAGCATCTTACTGCAACCTCGTTGGACTTACTGCAACCCTCTTCGGTTTGAAACGACTACCCACCTGACGTTAAATTCGTCGCTGGCTTCTCGTAATTTTTTTTTTATATTGCCACAGGGTTTCTCATTACCGTAACGTCCCAGTCGTTGATATCCCGTTTCATTCTTTCTTTTTCCACACGAGACTGCTCGCTTTCAGCTTCTTCGGCTGGAACGATTGCTGCGCTACGAATTTAAAAAAATTCTTCATTCAACGGAATATCTGTTAAATTTTTTTTTTTTAATCATCACTCGAACTGACGAATGAAATTTAGGGGGTTTGGAATTTTTTTTGCATCAATCGTAGCGAGCTTAAATATGATTATTCCATTTATTTGATTTATTCAATTGATTTAATTTATCTGGTTTAGGTCATTTTATTTATTTACTCACTTATTCAATTTCATTCCACGTCGTTCACCAAATTTATTAGGTGCCAGGATGTAATTGAAAATAAAAATCCACCAAATTGTTCATTAAATTGGCATCAAACACAATCAAAATAAAAATTAAAGAAAAAATGTAGAACGCAAAAAAAAAAATAACGTAAATAAACAAAAAAAATTAATAGATAACTAACCTGAATAAACAAATAAATAAATAAATAACCTAAATTAACAAATAACTAAATAAAATATATTCTTTTTAAAAATTCAATAAAAATCGTCTGATCCTCGTATCAATCTCCTATATCGCCCCCAGGATTTTCATTACCGCGTCGTCCTGGCCGTCACTCTCCCATTTCATTCCCTATTTTTCCACCCCTCCCCCACCGCCCCTCTTCTCCGTCCACGATCCCGCAGACCCGCAATGACCAGAGCCAATCCCACCCACAACCGCGCTCTCCTCCGACGCGCGTAGAAACAAAGCCACGACACATCGCGGAGTCCGACACGCAGGTAGAGATAGCCACGGCGATTAGGCGGTCGCGGGTTGCTCCCTAGTGTGTAATTACGTCATCGCGGAGGCAACGAGAGAGGCTCCGGGCGATCACCATCGTCGGAGAGCATCATAGGCGTTGTCGGATGGCGATGGCGATGGCGATGGTGACGGTGACCGCGCGGGGGAAAGCCATTCCGCGTGCAACGAGGTTCTGCCTCGCGGTATATACATATGTATGTATACACGTGCATGTGTATGTACATAACGCAATATACATATGTGCCCGAGGACGGGAGGAACACGCTCGGTTGGTGGGCTTTGCACGCTTCGCCGCGGACAATGGAGATGATCCGTGTTGCTTCTCGCGTGCGCTACAACGCTCTGTGTACGCCCCTGTGTGTACATCTCCGGCGTCGTCGGGGCCCGCTATATGCATTTTATTCTGCGGGATCATACTAGGGTGGTTCTTAATTGGGCGATGTCGGGATTTGTTTGGTATTGTTCTTCAAAAGTAATCAACGTAAATTAGAAGAAAAATTTGTCGCAATCGGGAATTTGTCGAATAAGTCAAACCCAAATAACCCAAATAATAACCTAAGCTATTAATAATAATTATAATAATAATAATAATATTATTATAGTATTATTTAATATTATTATAATGACAATAATAATAATTATTTTTATATTATATTATATTATATTAATAATAATTATATTATTATATTATAATATTATTATAATTATAATAATATTAAATAATACTATAATAATATTATTATTATTATTATATTATTTAATATAATAATAATAATAATAATAATAATATTATAGTATTATTTAATATTATTATAATTACAATAATAATAATAATATTATTATTATATTATATTATATTAATAATAATTATATTATTATATTATAATATTATTATAATTATAATAATATTAAATAATGCTATAATAATATTATTATTATTATTATATTATTTAATATAATAATAATAATAATAATATTATTACATTATAATATTATAATATAATAATAATAATAATAATAAGATTTGGGTTATAATAAGTATAACCCAAATCTACGAGCAATCGAATTTTATATGGAAATATGCATGCATTTGGAATTTTGTTGGGTACATTTTTCATCACTTCAAAACTATACGTGATAAAAGAAAATTTTATTTGACAGTCTTGTAGAAAATGTAGTGCTCTACACAAAATAGTATATTACGATACAAGGGCGAAAATATTTTTTCTGACGAATGTGAGTTTGTAGCACGAGCCGAAGGCGAGTGCTGCAATCACACGAGTCAAGAAAAGGTTTTTCGCACGAGTATAGTATACATTTTTATTGCACGAGGTGCGTAAATGCGATTTGACGCGAGCGAAGTGAGCGGAAAAATCGCATCTTACGCACGGCGTGTCATAAAGTCTTTTTTTTTCCTAGGTCTTTTTCAACGTCTTTCTTTCTATTTACGTTGATTACTTTTGACGAACGATACCCAAGAAATTCCGACACCACCCAATTAAGAACCACCCTGATATATATATGGGGCGAAACGCGCCGAATCGCCTGATTGGAACGCTTTCATCTTCCGATGCGGTCGATGGCGATTTTTTTCTAGTATCTTTTGGAGCCTGCGACCTCACGATTTTTGTTACACATGTACACATGTGTGGACACTCATTACCGCGTCCAGTGTGTACCCACGTGATCTCCGTGTATGCGTGCCGCGTCGAATGATCGCGCGACGCTCGGACGCCATTCTTGCGTTCTCCGCTCGTCCTCTTGCGAATGAACGCGAGAATCCGAGTGTAACCAGCGAGTGCTCGAACCAACGACCACCGAGCTTGAACCATTGCGTTATCCACGCTCCTACACCCCCTCCGTGCGCGTATTCCTGCTCGTCGTGACGAAACCCTCAGCGCTT
The DNA here is from genome assembly GCA_963971145.1 of Sussaba pulchella. Taxonomy (NCBI): domain Eukaryota; kingdom Metazoa; phylum Arthropoda; class Insecta; order Hymenoptera; family Ichneumonidae; genus Sussaba; species Sussaba pulchella. The sequence continues at coordinate 17,608,618 of OZ020165.1, forward strand.
GCGACGATTTTCAATCTTTCCTATTTTCGTTGTCGTTTTTTTCCCCTCGAATTTCCGTCTTTTCTCCGATTTTTCTTTCGCTCTGCGAATATAATACAATTATAAATTGTATGACGTTTGATGAATCACTGGTACTGCTCGTTTAATCGTCGAGGTTGGGATTCCCGGTAAGTCGTCCGGTTCGTTTTATAAAATCAACGTTATCGCTCAGTCGCGTCCGGGCGACGATTAATTTTTATCGCATAAATTGTAATAACGAGCATCTCGTTGTGGTGAGAAAAAAGAAACAAAACCAACGAGAGAAAAAAGGAATTTGTGATGGAATTTTCCTTATCGCTTATGCTAAACCAGCGATAATAACAATAATAATAATAATAATAATAATAAATAATATTAATGATAATTTATTATTATTATTACCCATGGAAATAATACTAATAATAATAATTAATTATTATTATTACCCACGGAAATAATAATAATAATAATTATTAATTATTAATTTTATTAGAAGTATTAAGAAATAATAATAATTATTATTATTAATTATTATTATTGCCCACGGGAATAATAATAATAATAATTTATTATTATTATTATTATTACTTCCGTTATTAATAATAATAAATATTATTATTATTATTATTATTATTATAACGGAAATAATAATAATAATTATTATTATTATTATTATTATTATAACGGAAATAATAATAATAATAATTATTATTATTATTTCCGTTATAATAATAATAATAATAATATTTATAATAATAATTATTATTATTATTATTATTATTAATTTAATTATAATAATAATAATAATAATAATAATTATTATTATTATTATTATTATTTCCGTTATAATAATAATAATAATAATATTTATAATAATTATTATTATTATTATTATTATTATTAATTTAATTATTATAATCATAATAATAATAATAATAATAATTATTATTATTATTATTATTATTTCCGTTATCATAATACGGAAATAATAATAATAATTAATATTATTATCATCATATTTATTTCTCTTTATTCAGATTATTGTTATTATTATTAACAACTTAACCATGCAGATAGTGTAAAAGAATCATAAGCAAAAAACCAAACATGCGCTTTTTTTTATCGCTCTCGGAGAGCAGTAGCAGTTTGTGGCTACGTGGTTGACGTGGGAGGCAGATAATACCAGTGGACTGACGATGTACATAGCTACACGTGCTGTACTGCCAATGCGATCCTCACTTGGTTCACGATGTGCGACCGATGCTGCTCAACCATAATACCCAACTATAATGGAATCATTATTTCCAGTCCGCGTTCGTCGTCGTTACGTTGCGTTTGTTATGTACTCGTACCTTCGCGGGCTACCGCGACTCCGCGAGCAACGCGAGGTCTCCGGTAGCTCGGTTTTATGGATTGCGAGATGAAACTTTCGATGAGATTCATGGATCGATAATTTGCAATTTTCTTAAACCAAAAATGTTATAATAATCGAGCGACGAGCTGATTATTAGGATATTGTGAAAAAATAAAAATTAAATAAAGAATGAATAAAAAATTAAATACAAATCAATAAAAATGGATAAAATATATGTAAATAATCAGGTACGAATAAAATTCAAATAAATAGAAAGTAAATTACAAATAAAATGGGAATCGATAAAAAATAAATCAAAAATCAATCACGAATGAAACTCAAATGAATAAACGCTAAATTGAAAATCAATCACAAATCCAATAAAAATCAATGAAAAATCAAGTAAAAATCGAATTCAAATCAATTAGCCGCAAACAAGCATTCAGAGAGGAAAAAACATCCATGAACAAGAGTCTCAATCCCGTCTATATCACAATTCGTCGCATCCATGTAACATCCGATCGTAAAACCGTTGTCCCACAAGTTTTCCGATCGATGTAAATATCTCCACAATAATGCCCACCCGTTTCAACACCTATGTTCCAATCGCAAACCCAAAACGACAAAGTTGCTTCCGACATTGTCTCGCGTCTTCGAATCTTCCTCACCCACAAAAAAAAGAAAAAAAAACTATTCGACAAAGCCTGAAAGAAAAAAAAGATCGTTTCGACGTCGTCCCACCCGCGCGTATATTCTCACGAGAAACGGCATTAAGCATAACCATCGGGAACCGGCAACGACAGCAGCTAAACCGCCTATCGCTAGACGGGACAAAAAAAAAAAACGTTCACGCTTCGTAGGACAATGCAGGCTCGTGTCACGTACGAATAAAATCGCACGCACGCGACTCGATCGCGGAACAAAACGCGGGTTCGAGACGAGAGACTCCTCGACGTTCATTCTCGAATCCCGAAGCATACACGAGACGCACGCGTTATTTTTCGCGACCCCTTCGCGTCGTCAGGATTGCTCGGTGTGTACGCGATTACGCGAGGTTTCGAGAATCACGGAGGTAAGCGAGAATCGACGTGAGGTTTGACGAGCCGGCTCTCGCACACGCCGAAATGAATTTTATAAATCGTCACGCGGCCGTCGGCGACTTGTGCCGAAAATGGCTCGTGTCCATCTCTCGTGACGCCATAGGATTGCCATTATCGGAAAAGGTTTGTCAATCTACGGGGGGAAAGGGGGGGGGGGGGTAAAGACGAAGTACAGCCACGGACCCGCGGCATCGTCGAAATAACACTTGTCCAACGGTGGTTTCTTCTTTTCATTCTTTCTCTTTTTCTTTTTTTCTTTTTTTTCCTTCTTCGTCCTGGTCGACGTCTCGTCCGACGACGCCGTTCTTCGATCGTCGGCTCATAACCTCGAGTTAACGAAGTCGCACGTTGCATTTTCAACGAGCTCCGACGGGGTATGTCGCATATGCCACTTAATATTTCTCACGTACGTCGATGATGAAAAATAGAAAAAAAAAAAGAATCGGAGATTGAGAGGGAAAAAAATTGAAGGAGAAAAAACAATTACGAAAACTTTAGCGAGGATCCAGTTCTGAGAATTCACCATGAATATTCGTACTAATTCGGATTGAACGAAAGATAAAATTTGGAAAAGTTCTACTGTTTCGAATATAATTTTTTTTTAATAATGATAATTATTATTATGATAATAAGCGATCTGTTATATTTGCTGAAATTTATTTTTTGAGTGGTAAAACTTTTTCTAATTTCTGTCCATTGAATAATAATAATAATAATAATAATGATATTCATAATATCAATAATAATAATAATAATAATAATAATAACAATAATAATAATAATAATATTTTTCATTATTCTCATTATCATTCCTCCAAAACAATAATAATAATTATTATTAGAATTTCTTAAAGAAATAGTAATTTGTATTATTATTATTACTATCACAATAGTCGAAAAATGTATATTTTGAACGATGTAACTTTTTCCTACTCGCCATCATTATCGGCAGTATCCCAATTTATTTCGTCTTACCGAAAAATATTATTCAAGCAGCGTTGCTTGCTTTTGATCGAAGAAAAATGTAGGCACGTGGTCGGCGCCCGTGAAAAGCCCATACACACACTCGAGATAGAAAGGTGGGCAATGTTGCCCCCCGCCCCTCCGCCCCATCTCCGTTTCCCACCCCTCAACGTATTTATTATATACTCGAGTGGCTCGACAAGTTTGTCCCCGGTAGCTCGCGGCGTGTGTGCATCTGCTCCGGTCTCTCGTTCTTCCAACTTCCTCTCGTGGTTTCTTCCCTAACCCACACATACCGGTGCACACGTTTCTCCACACATTCGTCCTTCTTCTTTTCTCGCTGCGTATCTTCGTACATATATTTTTTGTCTTTTTTCTTTCGACCCCTCCGCGTTGAGAAACGTTTTATCTCGCTCGCCCCAGCCATTCGCCAAGTGAGCAACAATGCTTGCATGCGCGTAGAATCTCGGTCGAGGGGGCTGTATTAAGGGTGCATTAAGGGAGGAGCACTCGAGGACATTATAAGACTATCTCGGGGCTCCCGATGGCTCTCGCCCTCGAAATATTGGGGTAGGCAGTCCACGACGAAGAGAGAGAGAGAGAGAGATGATCCTCCCTTCCGAAAAGAAAAAGAAAAAAAATCTAAACTCTCTCGCTCGGCTTTTGCCACTCCCCGCCGTCTTTCACTTCGGTTCTATCCACGTATCTCCCTTACTTCCAGCTTCCGGTTGTAACGCGAGAGCTTCCAGCCCCCTCGGTCTCTTTCACTTTGCTTCTTCGTCTTCTCCACGATCGTGTCAGCGTGTTCGACCAACCACCGGCAACTGCTACCAGGAGCGCTCTTGTGCGCACGCTGATTTATGAATGACGAATATATGTATATAGAGATATGTATAAATATATGATATATACATGGGCCTGAGCCGCAGACCCCCGAAGACAGGCTTCGACATCGCAATAGACTGCTTCAACGTTTGGGGTTTTTTTGGATTTTTTTCTTTCATTTTTTTTTTTGTTGACATACTTGGAAGGATTATTTATTTTATATATATTTTTTTTCTTTTACGTTTATATTTATATTCGGCGATGGGACGAATAAATATATGAATGAAAACATTGTGGAGTCGTGTGGGATGGTGGAGAAAATTGTATTATTTTTAAATTTTGTGGTGACTTTTGGGATGGTGAGGAATTGAGTGGAATAATTTTGAAGATGTTTATATGATTGATGATATTACGACGATTTGTTTTGATATTTCTGTAAAATTTGTTTTTATTATTGTTATGGCGAAGTAAAGTTTTGCTGTTATGAATACTATTTGAGAAATTGGAAGTTATTTAATATTGTTGCGTAATTTTTTATCCAGACAACATTCTTTATTAATTTTATTTCAATTATTATTTGAACAAATAATTATTTTAATCAGCCACTGAAAATTATAATCCCTCCAAAATATCTCATTCTATCACCTAGACAATTAAAAATCCATAAATTGTCATTCTCCCAATTTTTATCGCCACCAGCAATGCCAAAATGTTTCTTTCAAAATCATACGGATAGTCGAAACGGTCGTCCCAGACCCGAAGTCCAAAAAAAAAAAAAAAACCGCAGCTTATAAACTATAAGCCAAGCATGGTGCGATTGCGACGTGTCGTGAGTTTGTAATGAGTCTGTCCATGCTCTTGTCGACTGTGTCCGTCGCGTCTGTACAGCGACGAGAAAAAAAAAAAAGAAAAAAAAAAGGAAAAGAAAAAATCGAGGAGGTAACGAATAAGGCCCACGTTATTCTCCCTCGCTCTTCTTTATCCCTCTCGCACTCGAGTTCCACCAACGGCACCTCCAGCACCGACATCAGCCGCAGCAGCAGCAGCAGCCGCAGCAGCAGCCGGTGTACGAACTATGAATGAAACGAACGGATGAATACAACCTGCGCCAAAAACGGAACCCCCGCTCGTATACTCGATTCATCTCCTCTTTCTCAACATATTTTCTCGAATCCGTCGTTCTTCCCGCCGACGCTCGCTTCCATCTTCAACGTAATCCCCACCGGATCGTTCATCCCTCTTGGACCACTTAATGTCCCCCGCAATAAACACACACACACACACACACACACAGAGAGAGAGGGAGAGAGAGAGAGGGAGAGAGAGAGACATACACAGATATATTGCCGATGCACGTCGATGGAGCTATTACATTCGAACAACAATACCCAACATCAGCAGCAACAGCAGCAGCATCCCTGCTACGACGATGCGCCTCTTCGAAACGATCGGTCCGACGATGAAAACGGAAGCGAACGCTCGGATGCCGAAGATCCTTTTTGTGTGTGTGTGTCGTCCCTCATCTTCGTCGTGAATCCTTCATTGAGAGATCACAATAATGATAATGATAATAATGATGGTGACGATAATAATACAATCCTCATTACTATCTTATACGAAAAAATAATGATTCTTTTTATTTTGTTCTGATTCATTTTGGTTGATACTTCATACAATTGAATTACATTACATTTTTCAATTGAAATTGAATAATTGGGACGAATAATATTTGAACAACGAAAATTTATTTTTCCGACACATCGATTTCGGTTTCTTCGTATCAGCAGATAATATAATATAATGTAATATAATAATAACAATAATAATAGTAATGATAATAATAATGATAATAATAATAATAATGATAATAATAATAATAATAATAATAATAATAATAATAATAAAAATGATAATAATAATAATAATAATAATAATAATAATAATAATAATAATAATAATAATAATAATAATAATAATAATAATCATTATAATAATAATGTGTTCGAATGTTCTCGAAATTGCCCCCACTGACGTATTTTTGGTCACGAAACCAGCTCGAGAGGCTTCGATTTCTCTTTCGACGAGCAAAAGACGATTGTCATAATTCTCACTGTGGGTTTCTCATTCATTCGCTTTATCATTGAAATTTCTTTTGTCGGGCACGTGCTACTGGAAGCCGATGATGCTGCATCTCCACCGTCCCTTCTCATTTTCATTCTATCCTTCGAATTAATTTTACAGCAATAACGAATTTTTTTCCATCTTGGACGTTTTTTTTTATTGCAAAAATAAATTATCTTCGGAGTCGAAGCTACATACAGAACAAAATCCTTGAAAATTATAATTTATAACCATAATTATATATGAATTAGAATTATCATTATTCATGTTTTGTTTTCTCTCTCTATCTTTTTACCTACCCAATTTTATACCTAAAAGATGAAAATTAGAAAACCATAAACAATAATAATAACCTATTATTATTATAAATCCGATCATCAAAAAAAAAAAAAAACCTCCGTCACAGTTGGCATTTGAGGATAAAAAAAAAAATGATGAAACATCAAAAATGATAAGTTGTACGATGGAAATATGTTTGTAGGTCGTTTCGGTTATTTCGGGTCATCTATGGGGAAATAAGTGGGTAGCGGAAGGGATGAGATCGTCGCTCGCGCCGATTCGTTTTTTTTTTCTCGTCTTTTTTTTTTTCAAATTCGGATGGGTCGATCGGTGTTTGGCCATTGTACGTGATGGCAGATTGCTGCAGAAGTCCCATACAGTCCCCCGTTGGGCCCGTCCCATCGGAAGAGGCAGGAGCACGGCGGCAATACGAGTACGAGCGTCGAGGCACGAGACGAAGGGAGGTGAGGACTTCCGGTCCCCTCTGTATCACGTGCGAGCCACCGTACGGGGAACGCGGGGCAAGGGAGGGCGGAGAAATATATTCTCCCGTGCTTCTTTCTCTCTCTCTCTCCCTCTCACTATGGCTCTTTCCGTCTCTGGGTCTCTCGTCCTCGGCTCTATGGTCCCCCCTTTACCCCTCTCCGGACTCCTGCATCCGGTTCCCTTCTCCGAGGGCTCCCGTCTCCTTCTCTCTCGCACTTGTTCCGCGTCCTCGCTCGAATGAAAATAAAAAGCAGAGAACTAAACGGAGAAAAAAATAGGCTAGGCCCATCGGAGACCGACGCAGACGAGTGCGTGGGTGACCCGGGCACGTATCTAGGGGCGGAGAGAGGGGAAGGGGAGGAGGGGGCCACCCGTGGAAAAATAAATGGTGGCTACGAACTCTTGATTATTAGTCTCAAACTATGATTCATTGGTTTTTACCAATTTTCTGTTTAATACAATTCCCGCACGTTGACCGTCAATTATTTCCTCATCCGGCCCCGTACGTTGTTCGACGGGATTCGAGATTTTTCCATCGTCTTTCGAAATTTGTTTTCGCTGTTGGGAAGATTTTTTTTTCAATCGCGGGGAAATAGAAAATGTCAAACTGAAATTGATCTATCATTATTTCTGTCCTTTCGGGATTATTGCGATATATTTTGGGACTCTGGGCCCAAATACGAAATATATTCAATAGCTTTCCTGGAATAACGACTTGATTTGTATTGGAAAAATTTATTAATAATAATAATAATAATCGCTATATCAGTATAAGCATATTATTTTTATTGTTATTATTATTATTGATATTATTATTATTATTCTTATTGATATTATTTTTATTATTATTATTCATTCAATAAGCGAATTATCAATAATATTCCTCATTACATCGTAAAATTTACCGTCCTTGTACCTACTTCCGGTACGAAAAATACTAAGATCCCGTGTATGTTATGAAAAATCGATATGGATCGATGATCAACGAAAAAAAAAAAAAAAAAAAATCGAAAGAAAGAAGAAAGAAAAGAAATCGTTACAACCTGCGATATTGTTATTTATTTCCGTGTGATCAAAAAGTACGTTCAAAGCCGGCGGTGAAGGTAGAACGAAGGATGAAAATAAAAAAAGAAACAAAATTTTTTTTTCAAAATCTTTTGACGGTAAGATTTTTCCGGGCGATATAACATCCGCACCGAGCAAAGTGCCGACTGTGTTTGCACCCCCTCCGGACTACGGCCGAGGGCGCGCGCATACACACACACACACAGGGCCCAGCGCGGGCGTAAACCATCGAAACCCTCGAGAGTGAGGTTTCCTGCGAGATGCGCAGCGGGCCGGAAACCACCCCTCTCTCCATCTTTCTCTCTCTCTGCCCCCTTTCGCCCCCTCCTCGCCGGGCCGTCGACCCGTCCGAGAAAATTCATCTCGCGTGGCTCTCCTCCGACTCTCGACGTATCACAAAAATACGTAAAGATACGTATCTTGAGAAATTGCCACTGCACCGAAAAAAAAAACGAGAAACAACTGCGAGCTGTCTGCGTTGGGAAAAGACTTTCGGGAGGGGAGAAAAATGTGTTTTACGCACGTTCGACTAATTTTCGTGGACTTAATGAAAACACGGGGACGCGAAGACTTCAATGCCCGACGCGCACACACACGGACACGCGCAAGCGTGTACCGCGCTTTTACCGAGTGCGGTACGAAATGTCGGGGTTCGTAATGACGCGGAGTCGATGTACGAATCCAAGGGTCCCGGGTTAATACGTGCGAGATGCTCACGCATGCGTTTGACACACGGGACAGCAGGTGGTTGGAACGAGGGGGCGTTCGTGCGACCCCTCCGATATTCTTCTTCTCACTGCGCACACGCTCGCGACTCTCGAAACGGGGGAAAAAAAAAGATATATTAGAAAGAAAAAAAAATCGAACGAAAGCTCGAACGTCGTGCGGCGGGTCAGCGACGGCGGCTTTTTTGTTTTAAGGCTTCGCATTGAAATCCAACGAATCAACGTGAGAACCTATTTCCTCTCGTCCGAAACACGCCCGCGAGCGAGCGCGTGCGGACGTTTCTTTGATCCCGAAAAATCAATATTCATTGTTCGAAAGTTGTTTGTTCGAATATAATAGCGTAATGATTTTTTTTTATCGGGTGATGTCGTCAATTTTCATGATTCGAAGTCATTTATTTTGATGATGATTTTACAATTTTGCGTTCCATTTGGATTTTTTATCCGTAAAAATGGTGATCTTTCATTGTTGAATCGATAGAATTGTATAATTCAATTGAAATAACCAATTTACGAACGACAGAAATCGATTTCTCCAATAGGAATCAATTCTCGAGTATTCTCCCACCAGCGAAATAAATAAGAAAAAATCATTACCAAACAATTATATTCACCCAAAAAATGATCGAACAATAAGAACGGACTTTCCCATCAAAAATCGTTTCCAGTCTCTTCACATCACCGCAATAAAATCCAACGAAACAAAACAATAAAAAATCGAAATAAAACAAACCGAAACAAAAAACAAAATAAAACCAAAAACCCGAATTCCGGCCTCCGCCACCAGATTGAAAGTTCGACGGAGTACCAGTGTCAGCCGGTCATAATTGTCATATCCTTGTCACTGATACCGAGTCAATTAAGACGTCTGCAGAGCGTAGATACAAGTACCCACTAACTACCCCCTCCCCGCCTCAATCCACAAGTTCCTATTTCACAAACACACACGCACACACACACACACACCCATGCACTCATTTAACAAATACGTTCTACGATAGTCTTCCTAGCTACCCCTTCCTCCCACCTCCGCAAGTTCCTCCACCACCACCTCCGCAACGTAAAAACGACCACCTCCACCTCCACAACCACCACCTCTGCTCGTCGTCATCGTCACCACACGCACACATGCACACACGCACGCACACACACACACACACACGCCCATTCCCAACCCAGGGCTAGACGGTCCCCAGATGCGTGGATAGCTCGGAGAACCGGTGGTGGTACCACACACGCTCAAAGTGCTCGGTGGAAGCGCAGGAAGGAAGGCAAGGGGGGGGACGAAAAAAAACGAAAATACGGGGCGGAGGCGACAACGACGACGTCGGACGTCGACGTCCGAAGGTTTCGTTCACGTCTCCACACGCACACACACACACACACACACTTGTTAGCCATCTATCCGTGTCTCCCTCGGTGAAGGTGGAGGGAGCAGCGACAACCAGCGCATTAGACGGAACCAGACGGACAACACCAGCCAACCACCACCACCACCACCACCACCACCACGACCACGACCTCCTCCACCACCAGCGGCTGCAGCAACAGCCGCGAAAGCGGCGGCAACGCGCCACAACCATCGGCCCCGGTGGAAAGGAAGAAGACGGAGAAGAAGGGAAGCGGGCAACTCCAACAGCCGACATAGACCTCGGTCCGAGGAGAGCTCACTCGCTGGCCCGACAGCGGAAACGGTCCGAGGCATTGCCACAGTGACACGCGCGCTCACGTCAAGTGGAGTCGTGCGCGCCCTCGAGTACTCCGAAACGTCTTTTTTTTTTTTTGTTTCCCGAACCCCAGTTATCGAGGATATCGAATAAAACACGTGGAGAACGAATTAAAAGGACGTATTAGAGTTATAACGAATTTTAATTCCCGGGGGAGAAGAGTTTGGGTTGATTTTTTTGTTTGTTCGTTGAACAAATTGTCGTGAAATAGTGTCGCTGATTTGGGCTTGTTTATTGGTTGTTGAAGTTTGTTGGAAAGAGGGGAATTGGAAGTGGTCTCGGTGGTGAAGATTGACAACGAATGATACAAAAGGTGGTTTCATTTTTTTTGGAGTTCTTTTTTCGATTTGTGGTGTACGCAAATTTTGATTGAAATTTTGCAACGAGTTGACGAAGAAAAATTGAACGAAGAAGGATTTGTATTGTATAACGATTCTGTGGTTGTGATTTTTTTTTTTTTTTTCGATCTCGTGATTCATTTTGGATACGAATTTGCGACTGCTAACGACTTGTGCTGTGCGCATGATCTTCGTGATCTCTTTCGTGATCTTGCGAATTAAAAGGGAAAGGAAAAAAAGTGCGTGGATCAACCGTAATAATCTAATTGGGATTTTATTCCTCCATCGAGAGGTAGCGAAAATCAAGAAAGAGAATCAATAAAAATTGGAATTGGTTGATAAATAAAAATACAACGAAATCATTGTCGATAATTTTCGCGATGTCGACGGGACGATAAAACGTTTATTTCCGGATATTCGTGGAATCAAAGATAGTTCGAACATCCTAGCGGTATCACGCGCGTGTGTTCGTGTGTGTTCGTGCGCGCTTTGACGAGAGGATAATACATAAAAGTGCGAGAAGCTCCCGAAGCGTCGTCGCGCCGGAAGTCGGCGCGCGCGCTCGCGAGCCCGCGAGCGGAGGAGGAAAAGATACAGCCGACGAGTGCAACCGGTCCGCGTGGTTCTCTCAGATAAACAACAACAACGAAGCAAAAGAAAGAAAGATAAAAAGAAAATTGATGGGCTTTCCTTAAAATACAAAAATTAAAGGAAGAAAATTTCGGGAGATAAAAAATAGGAAGGAAGGAATATGAAAAAAAAAACAACAATAATCAAACGAGTATAACATAAATACCAAAATAAATAAATGAATAATAATAAATAAAAATAATAAAATACCAAAACAGAGAAATAAATAACTTAAATAATAAACAGATCGTAAGAAAATAGTTTCTAAAAAACAACTCTAAAACACTAAAATCGTGGAAAAAGAACCCTAAAAATAGTAACAATATTTATTCGAAACAAAACGAAAAAAAAAAAATAGTTCGAAAAAAAAACAATACAATTGAAATTAATTTTCGAAAAAAAAAAAAATTTTTTTTCGAAAACGAGCGGTGGTTGTATTTTTTTTTCTCCATCGTCGAAGAAGCGCGACGACGTCACGGCGGGAGTCGGGAGCCTCGAGACGTCGGGCTCTTCCCGTGTCGCTAACGACAACGACAACAGCGTTATCAACGAATTCGCGAGAATCGCGGGTTTTTCGGTAACCTCATCGTCGCCATTCTCATCGTCGTCATCGTACGCGAGCAACGAAACAACGACGACGACGACTCCGACGATCGTCCCGACGACTCGACCAACGTCGAGATCGACCGATAAATCGTCGACGATAGGCGGAATCGGTAGAATCGTGAACAACGGCAACAATAATTTGTTGTCGTCGTTACAAAACGTCGAATCGTCGTTGTTGAGCGACAATCAAAATTCGGTTGCGTCGTTAAACGTGCCGTCGTCGTCGGAAATGGTTCTCCAAATGCTCGACACCCTAGTGACCGCTCAGGAACCATTTTACGCGGATTATCCGTCTTTTCACGATACCGAAGGATTGACGCATTCACAGAATCATCATCATCACAATAACAATCACAATCATCATAATCATCATCACAATAATCAACAACAGCAACAACATTCGGGACATCAGGGACAAACGTCGCATCAAACGTTGACGAGGAACGCGATAATGCCACCGGTTTCGTTGGACGCGACCACACACACGCCAGGTACGTCCATTAAATGGACGATGATGATTTTTTTTTTTTTTGAGAGGGGGGGCGAATTTAGATCGGGGAAGGAAGCTGCGACGAGATTTCGTGGGTTTTTCTTCTGGATTGGGTTGATTGGGGAGGGGGATGGTTTCGGGGAATTCAAAGCGGGTGGGAAGCCGGAGGGGATGGGAATAATTATGATCGGTATATGATGGAACGATTGGAATTTTTTTATATTATTGTGACAATTAGTAATGATTGAGATGGATTTTTTGTTTTGGAGGGGATTCTGATATACAATAGGGACTATGATATATGATTCAAATTGAAATATGAGAAACAATAGTTAGATGTTTGATTGAAACGATTCTTTAATCGAATAACGAATCAACTTTGATATTAACTATCGAAGAACTGTGAGTAGATAAGCGAATGATTATGATCAATTAAATGAATAATCATGATTAATTCACAGTTGTTCGATTGAAAAAGTATTCCAATCAAATTACGATGTTTAATTATCATGGAACGATTTAATCATTCACATTTCTGCAATAATTATAAACAATTTAGCCAAATTATCGTACCAACAATGGCTTCTGACATTCATCAGAAGTTTTATTCCACGATCATTCATTAATAAAAGTACACATCTTCACCAAACGATAATACATCAATCAGTAATCCATCTTTACCAAACGAATGCCTATTTCTCTATAAAATGACAGTTACTCCCAAAGTTACAGAGATTCGAAAAGTAAATAATCCTCATTCAAACTTATTCAACGCAAACCCAAACTGTATCAAATTTCTCTCACGTCCACACAGGAAACAAAAATCCCCAAATACTTATGCTTCGTTTTATCCACAAGTACAATCTCCATGCTATCAAGAATCCCTCTAAAAAAAAAAACCTCGCCCACGCGTTTCCCGGGTAGTTGCAGCGTCGTTATTACGATCGCTCTACGCAATTCCGTTCACATATTGGAAATCGAGCAATTTCGATCTAAAATTGTAACCCGACGAATGCATCAACGCCGCGGGCTCGCGCCGTGTGCAGTTTTCTTCGTTGCGTCTCGAACTTCGTGACGCTCGTAAACATTGCGACTGGACGGCCGCGCTTCATCCACACGACGAAAAAAAAAGAAAAAACAAAAAATACGTAAAAAGAAAGCACAAAAAGAATTCATTTTTCGTTCGTTATCGAGAATATTATCACACCTGCCTCTGTCGGAGAATTAAAAAAGAGATGAAAAAAAAAAAACGGCATTGCGACACGTCGACGATGCAAAAATCGTATGAACGAAGATCGTCGTTCGAGTATTTTATTTTTTTTCTTCGGGAAACTTTTTTTATGCACGGAACTTTCGCCCGGCGTGAGTTCGATTAACTCAACGAGCACTCACGCGCCGTACTTGAGTGTGTTTAAGGAGATGTTATACATATTTATCTCGTTCTCTCTTGGTACGTCGTAATCGCCCATGGCGATGTCTCACGCGCGATCACGGCGAGTCGGTCGATGTATCACGTCGCCTTAAGGGGCATTAAAGGGGGGAGGGAGATAAAAAAAAAACGCGGACTGACGACAGCGAAACGCGATTCGCGTCGCCGATGTCGCGCGCAAAACGAGGCTCGACCGATCGCACTGTGGGAGAGTTCAGAGATCATCAGTCCAACGAACAATGCCACTTAGAAGTTTTGTATACCTGTGTAAATACGATATATATGTGTATGTGTATGTATGGATTTATATATATGCATGTATATTGTTTTTTCTTACTTTTTTCGTTTTCTTCCGATGGGTATTGTTGTCGTTGACGTATCAAAAGCGGAGCTTCGCGTATGCTCGATTGCTTTGGAAGGAAATTATTCTCGTCGCCATTTTTATTTACTTCGATAGATTGGATTAGAAGAGAACGTTTATTTTGCTGGATAGATTTTTTTAATTGATAGATTAATTTTCTTTGGGAGCTTTATAGCGGTTAAAGTGGAATTATGATATTTTGAAATTCTTATCGTTCTTCATTTGGATTATTTATTATTATTTATTGTGAAATTGTTATATTTTGATAATCGTAATTCATCGATTTTATAATTTACTATTATTTTTCTTACTGCAATTGTACTGTTTCTGAATTTATTATTCGTGCGACTCAATTAGGAGGCGAATATCGCATCAGTCATGATACAAATACTCTTCATATAATATATAATTGATCCATTCCGAAATTGGACCAACATTCATCCAAAAAAAATGCCGAAACATCCGGCATAAAAATTTCCAACCAAATAAACCTACAACCGCAGATCCCAAACTCCAAAACAACCAAAATACTCCCCAAAATCCACCCACCTACTCCAAAAAAAAAAAAAACCAACAAACAAACGAATCAAAACCCAAAACTACATTTCTCTCAATTCCCCGTACAAAACCAAGCCCCCACAAAATTTCTCATCAACCTCGTGCCAACCGCGATGCCATCTATCACTCTCCGGTCTCACCTGGCCTCGACAAAAAAAAAACAAATCTCAAAAACCACTCAGTCACCGAGAAAACTCCGCTCCGCGCAATATTCTCGGCCTCTAGAATTATACAAAAGAAAAAAAAAAAAAAAACCCCTGGCCACCCCCGTAGAGCCGAGTGAGAAGACCAGCCGCAAAAGGTCTCGCACGCAGCGAGGGTTAATCGTCTTTCATTTTTTACTCCCTCTTTCTCTCCTCTCTCTCTCTCTCTCTCCGTCTTCCTCTTTTTTTTTTACTACTTCGTTATTTTTTCTTAATTTTTTTTTTCTACATCGTCCGTCGATGCCGAAGAGAAGCAGAGGCAAGATTACGGATCCCGTCTTGGTCTCTCGGTCGCAAGCTCTCGGGGAGAACGCGAACGGCAGCTGTGCGGCGCGCGCGCGAGTTCCGCCCGCCAACCGCGCGGGTAAACCGCGGCCGCATCGGCCGGTAGCGGCGTTTCGTTTCGTTTCGTTCGGTTCGGTTTGGCGCGTGCCGACCGCCAACGATCGAACGGCTCTCATACACACACACACACAAACACAAACAGGCGTTCTTCTTGCATATACGATACAACTAACACCAAGACGGAGCGATGATGATGCTTCTCTCGAGCTGTGCTCGTTGACTCCTCTCTTGACCGCCTTCGGCACCTGTTCTCCAGCTGATGCGAACGATTCACGTTCGCCCGGCCGAGAGAACGACCGGCCACGGCTACTTTTGCTCGCTGCTGCGCGAGCCTTCTCTCTTCACTCTCTTTATCACTCGACTCCCTCGTTTTCCAACTTGCTCTCGAAATCTCTCGGACGAGACTATCCATCTCGGACCGCAACCGGTTGCGAAACAACGAGCAAAAGTTTTCTTCTTTGCTTTTCTTTATTTTTTTGCCATTCGTTTACGTGAAATTTATATCGTCGGGTTGGGTTTTTTGGAATTCTTTTTTTTGGGGGGGGGCTTTAATTGTTTCGGTTGTACCGTGTAATTTGGGTCGATCGGAAGTCGTAGAGTCGGTTGATTATTTTTTTTGTTTTTGGAAATAGAACAAGTGCAGAAATAGGGAGCAAGGAAATTGGTCTTTATTGTTTCGATGATGATTCAATGAATTAATCAGTGAATGTTTTATCTTATCTATCTCAACTTTGGCGTAATTTGCATATTTTGGTATTTATTTCTCTGGCCGAAAAATAATAATAATGATAATAATAATAATAATAACCAATGCCATTAATTCAAAACTAAATACATAATATATACTAATTAGGTAAAAATTATTATCAATTATTACACGGATCAATTTATCTGTATTATTATTATTATTGTTATTATTATTATTATTATTATCCATAATAATAATAATTCATAATATTGATCTATCGGGAAGGACAATTCTCCCTGCTGCATATTCAATGTCCTTTGGAGATCTTCAATTCGCAATCCAAGTCACCACCATCATCATTATTATTATTATTTTTATTAATAATAATAATAATAATAATAATAATAATAATAATAATAATAATAATAATAATGATTACGAATAAAAAATTTCCAAAAAAATCCCGAAATAACATCGTAAATCGTCCTTCCCCATCGACGTTCCACCAACAGTATCTACTCCTCGCTCCAATTTCGTGACGCTACCATCGTCACCAAAAACACCCAAACAACACCCATATCGTCACTACAGCAATCCCCCCCAATAATTAATTCCAACGGCGAAGATAAAATTCTCGTAATTCGCGTGTCCTCGGTCGGAGTGTCTCGGAGCGAAAGGTTTGCCCGAATATGTGCACGAGGACCGTCGAATGATGTTCGCTCGAGCGTTGCACATGCGTACTTTATTACAAGAAGCAAGGAAAAAAAAACAGAAAAAAGGGGAAAATAATGCAAAGGTGTGCGATTGTCTCCCCGGGGCTGTGCGTGTTCGCGCGCGCGTGTGTGTGCGTGGGGCGTGAGGGCCGATCGCGGGCAGCACTCCCACGCTCGCAGTGCATGAAATGGGGGTGCGAGGTGCAGCCAGAAACAGCAGCAAGTTGCACCGCTGCTGGTTAACAGCAACAGCAGAAGCAGCAGCAGTGGTGCGAGCTGGTATCCTCAGCACGCGCAGGTGTACACGAATACACACGCAAACGCGGTGTGCGTTCGAAAAACGAACATAGCCAGAGAACCGTGCGAGAGCTGTTGCTCGGCCGCATTATAGCCTTGCGCAGTCTGTCGAGCTGCAAGGGCGAACCCTAATACGAGACAACTCATGTATACATATATATATATATATGAGCAAGTCCACCAATTCGAGTACCGGTTTTGGGCGTCGATATCAGCGATCTTTTTGTAACTTCAAAAAATGGAACCTCCCATTGAGAAATGAACTCTGATTTTTTTTTAGATTTTTCCCTTGGTTATTTTCGCTGTAATTGTATGGGTAATTCTGTGAGTTTGTCATGTTTTTCTTGTTTTCATTAGTTTCTCAATGTGTTTTAATAGGAGAAAAAATTAAACGCGACCACCTTTTCTTTGTGAAAAAAGCTCAGCAATTCGAAAAAAAATACAAAAACATTTTTGGGACTTGAAAAATTACTTAAAATCGCATTTGAAATATAAAAGTCGATTTTTCTCAAATGTATATTTTTTAAAAAATTTGAAAGTATTTTTATCAAAAAGCTGCGAAAATTTCACGTATCATATGTAGAAATAAAGTTGGGACCTCTGTAATAACTCGTTGAATCACCAAATGTATAACGAGACAACTAAAACCTTAATTAATATTTTTTCATTTTCAAATGATTCGTAATACTGAGATCAAGAAACCGAAATAATTTGATTAGTTGACAAGTTTCTGCAGGTAATGACGTCGAGTTTTTTTATTTCATCGTATTTTGAAATGGAAACATTCTCAATTTTTTAAATGAAAAACCAGTATTTTGACTTCTAAATGCTGTAAAAAATTAAAAAATCAATTTGAAAATAAAGACTTGCCTTCATCACCTGCAGAAACTTAGCAGCTACTGAAATCACTCCGGTTTTTTTGTCTCAGATGCTCCAGTAATTAGTTATAATGGGCACCGCGATACAACTTTTTTTCTTAGACGTCTGCAGAGATTCTCCGTCAATTGCTTAGTTGTTCATTAAAGTTAATGAAAATTTTATAGAATATTCTCCAAACGTAACGTTATTAAGTTAGTCATTATATCAATAAATGTATATCAACTGTATCGTCAAGAAAAATTATCAAAAATATCCTTTTTTTAATATCGAACTAACCTTACCCCGCCCTTAAGTTGAAGATGGTGCACTTGCAAAACTAACAGCGTCACCACACGACGCTAAGTTTCATCTTTGATCATATGGTTTCCATGTATTTAGAAACAGTAATACGAATCATTTGGAAATGAAAAAAATATAAATTGAGGTTTTAGTTATTTTGACACACATTTGGTAATTCAACGAGTTATTACAGAGGTCCCAACTTGATTTTCACATATATTACGTGAAATTTTCTCAGCTTTTCGATAAAAATACTTTTAAAATTTTTAAAAAATATACATTTGAGAAAAATCGACTTTTATATTTCAAATGCGATTTTAAGTAATTTTTTAAGTCCCAAAAATGTTTTTGTATTTTTTTTCGAAAAGCTGAGCTTTTTTCACAGAGAAGAGGTGGTCGCGTTTAATTTTTTCTCCTATTAAAACACATTGAGAAATTAATGAAAGCAAGAAAAAAATGACAAACTCACAGAATTACCCATACAATTGCAGCGAAAATAACCAAAGGAAAAATCTAAAAAAAAATCAGAGTTCATTTCTCAATGGGAGCTTCCATTTCTCAAAGTTACAAAAAGATCGCTGATATCGACGCCCAAAACCGGTACTCGAATTGGTGGACTTGCTCATATATATGTATTTATTACAGTCTCGTATTATTTCACCCTCCTGCTCTTCCTCCCTCCCGCCGCCCTCATTAGTAAGGCTCCCCCTGATCCTGCGAGCTGTCTCGCTCGTTGTCGAACCGTGAATTATCAGCTGTGGCCGCGTCGTTGGGAATTCAAACGCCCGGCGATGACCATCGGAGGGACTGGATTTTGTAGTAGTTTGAGGATTCTTCGAAGTTTGAGGGATTGAATGATTGGGAGGGGAAGAAGGAATTGGGGAGAGATATTTTTGACCGGAAGGGAGGTTTTGATGAATTTAATCTCGCTTTTTTGGAATTTATTTGTTGGTTGAGTGGATTATTATTTTCAAGATTTGCAGGGAATTATAGAGAGTTTCTCGTGTAATTTTTATAATTTTTTAAAAATTGAGGAGTGAATGACTTAGAGAAGGGAACGAATTAATACGAATAAATTTCATCCGGAATAGTTATCGCGATAATAATAAATTCAATGAAGAATTAAAATAAAAAGCTCAAAGAGAATCCCAAAACTCGTTACCTTAACCTTCTAAAATTCCTCGAAATTCGACCAACAAATAAATTCAGAGAAATAAACAAATTGATGATAATTACGTTCATCCACGTAAATTTAATGTCCTCAAAAAAAAAAAAAAAGAAGCTAATAATGTTTCGACAAACAATAATACCAACGACTCAAAAAAATAACTTCAAAACAAGACCCAACTAGTCCACCCTAATCCACCATTCAAATCCATCAAAAACAACAATAAATTCCCTCAAGTATCCCCAAACTTTCCAAACTCCCCTTCAACCTTCACCCACGCAGTTTTGAAAACCAATCGTAACCAAACTATCCATCCGAACTATCAAAAAAAATTACACAACATGCTTCAAATATTCCATACGATGTACGCATACTTCATTCATACGAAATAACATCGCAACGTGTTAAAAAAAAAATTCCCACAGACATGGAAAACGAGAACAAAAACCGCCGTTCGTTCGTTGATCTTCAGGGTGGAGATTTCACCCGTTGTAACGTTGAAGGGTTGAAAGTTTCGTCATAATCAACCCTACACGAAACCGTTGACGCAAAAGCGCGGGCTGCAGATCGTCGCAGTCGGTAATGCGCGCCGAACCACGTGACCGCGGCCGCACGAAGCGGTAACACGACGAGTTTATCTCCCTCTCTCCCGCCCGGCGTTGCCACCCTTTCTCTCGCGACGACGACGGGGGGGGGGGGGGGGGGGGGGGAATCGCGATCTATCTCCGTCTTTGTTCCCATCGGAAAAGGGGGAACTCTACGGTAGAACACGATTCCATACGCGAGTTCGTCTCGTTGAACGAAGAAAGAAAGCCGCGCAGCAATAGGCGGAGTCGAAATGAACCAATAGCGTCGATACGCGCCGCCCACGTTTCTCTCGTTCTTCTCGCGATTTCTCTTCTTCTTTCTCGTTGCTTCGATGCTCTCCTCTTCGTCCTACTCCTCCTCCACCTCCTCTACCACCTCGCGACTCGACTATCCATCTCTACTTCTCTCAAGCTCGTGGAAAAATCTATCCGCGACAGGATGCGAGAGATTGTTCGGCGCAATCCTTTTTCTCCTCATGCGCCTGATTTTAATTCCCCTCCTTCGCCTTCTCCTCCCCTCCCACCGCGGCGCGATTGGGAATTGTTTCAACTTTGATTTGCCATCGAATTCCGTGAATATTATTGTTATGATGTTGAATTATTAACGAGGAAATTGTGGATGAATATTCATGTATGTTTTTTTTTTTTTTGGGATTTTGTTTACAGGTGGTTACAACCATTTGCGCAGCCCCGTTTGTCAGGACGACGTTCAGAGGGACGAAACCTCGCCACCCCCCCACAACAATCACAATTCCCAAGCGCCGAACGCACACTCGAACACGCCGAGCGCCAATCACAATAATAATAATAACAACAACGCGAGCAACGCTTACATACACTTACGGAATTTGAATCAGCTCAAAGCGGAATGTGAGTATAATTTATCATTTGTTTTTTTTTTTTTGGAAACAATTTTTTTGTCACCGTTTCGGTGGTTATTTTGAAAAAAAAAGAAGAAGCAAAATTGATTATAGTTTTATTTTATTCGTCAGTTTTTTGGTAATTTTTATAAGTAGGGTCGAAGATTTATTACATAAATTCAAATCTGCGAATTATTTTGAGTCGCATTTATTATTTTTATTTCTTATTTAAGTTTCACTCTCCCTCTTGATTCCAAGAATAAAAAACAAAAAAGAAATTTATCCAAGTTCTTTTATTTGTCGATCTTTTAGAAATTTAATTTAAAAAATTTTAATAATAAAAAAATAATAATAATAACGAGTAATTTTTTTTCGATGGTCGAAATTTCATTTAATAAATCCAAAATTTTTCCTCCACCGAAGAAAGAACTCTAATTCACGCTAACTTTAATTCACATAAAACAAAGTCAATCCAAAGCGAGTGAAAATTTTCATTCAATTTAGAAAACACGGCTAAACGTTCCAAACGTGTTCTACCCAACGACTCCGACTAAATATAAATTGTGGAAAATTTTCTATCGTTCCAGCCAACTACACGAGCCATCACATAGCGGAACAACACCTGCAGACCGGCGGGGGAGGGGGAATGGCCGGCGGTGGCGATCTCGGTGGCACCGGAGCCAACGAAACCGATCTGCGAGTTAGCGCAAACGCGAACGATAGTTACATGACACCCGCTCATTATTCCGGTTACGACGATGCATCCGATTATCACAGCCTCCCGCAGGATCATCAAACCCCACATCCTTACAACATCGACGGTTCACCGGAATTCTACAGCGCCAGTGGAATTCACTTAGAGCCGAAGTATCAACCGCCGCCATTCAAGAATTATTCTCGAGGTAAATTTGTCTCATAATCGAAATGAAACTGAATAAAAATTTGAAAAAAAATAATAGTCAAACAATATTATGTCGATTGATGTGATGATAATATTAACAATATTAATACGTTTATATTATATGAATATAATGTTGAAAAGTATCTTATTCAAAGATTGGTGTTTGTAATTAAATGATTATAGAATTATCGAGAATAATTTTTATATCATAATATGCATATAAGTTTATAATTTTTTATTGTATTATCATTATTATTATTATTATTATTATTATTATTATTATTATTTTTTTATTACTATTATTATTATTATTATTAGAATATCATTTCTGATGATGATGATAATAATAATAATAATATTAATAGCAATAACTTCTAATTAAAATAATTACTTATTGTATTATTATTATCATTATTATTGATAATAATGATGATAATAATGGTAATGATAGCAATAACTTATAATTAAAATAATTACTTATTGTATAATTATTATTATTATTATTATTATTATTATTGTTGATAATAATGATAATAATAATAGTAATAATAGCAATAACTTATAATCAAAATAATTACTTATTGTATTATAATTATTATTATCATTATTATTGATGACAATAATAATAGCAATAATAGCAATAACTTATAATTGAAATAATTATTAATTGTATTATTATTATTATTATTATTATATTCATGAGACTATAATTTCTAATCAAAATGATAATGATAATGACAACAATTACTATTATTAAAATAAATAATGAAGAAAAAAATTGATTGCCTCGATGCTAAAGTGATTTTTTTTTTTTAAATAAAAATTACAGGTCGTTATCACGAGGGTTACAGCGAGACTGGTTACGGACAGTACGATGCAACGAGCTTCCAGACCGTTCCCGGTAGCGGAAGCGGCGGTGGTGGTGGCGGCGGCGGCGTCGGTGGCGATCAGTGGGGCGTTGGTCCACTCGGCGAACACCTTTCCCATCATCCGGCTTTTCTCGCCGGTCTCGGACCCCGCGACTCCTCGAATCCTCATCATCCCTCCTCGATCGGCAATAATCCCGACCAGAAGCCGCTGCTCCAGAGCGCCATGCTCGCTGGTTATACAGGTGAGCACCGAATAAATATTTTCTTTGGAATTTTTCATTTATTTCCAGAACAATTTTGGTGTGACAGCCCAGAAAATTCCTTCCTTCTACTTCAATAATTATAGAATTATTTATGATTGTAGAACAATTTTTGTATCATAATATCGATATAATTTTATAATTTCTTATTGGATTATTATTATTATTATTTTTATCAGAATATAATTTCCAATGATGATGATGATAATAATAATAATAATAATAATAATAATAATAATAATAATAATAATAATAATAATAATAATAATAATAATAATAATAATAATAATAATAATAATAATAATAATAATAATAATAATAATAATAATAATAATAATAATTATAATAATTATAATAATTATAATAATAATAATAATAATAATAATTATTATTATTATTATTATTATTATTATTATTATTATTATTATTATTATTATTATTATTATTATTATTAATGATAATATTATTAATTATAATAATAATAATAATAATAATAATAATAATAATAATAATAATAATTATTATTATTATTATTATTATTATTATTATTATTATTATTATTATTATTATTATTATTATCATCATCATTAGAAATTATATTCTGATGAAAATAATAACAATCATAATAATACCTTAAGAAATTATAAATTAATAATAATTAATAATTATTAATTATATAATTATAATAATAATAATAATATTTATTATTATTATTATTATTATTATTATTATATAATAATAATAATATTATTATATATTATTATATATAATAATAATAATCTTATTATTATTATTATTATAAAACATTAAACAAAAAACCAACAAAAACATTCCAATAAATAAATAAATTGGATCAATCGCAAACTAAATCTCGACAATCACGTTAATTTCCAGGCGGTGGTCCTTGTTTCACGGGATCCGGTCCGATACAACTGTGGCAATTCCTGCTCGAGTTATTAACCGACAAAACGTGTCAGGGTTTCATTTCGTGGACCGGCGACGGTTGGGAATTCAAACTGACCGATCCGGACGAGGTTGCCCGTCGTTGGGGCATTCGCAAGAACAAACCGAAGATGAATTACGAGAAGCTGAGCCGCGGTCTTCGCTACTACTACGACAAAAATATTATTCACAAAACGGCCGGCAAGCGATACGTCTATCGTTTCGTCTGCGATCTTCAGAGTCTCTTAGGGTGAGTTTCGCATCCTTTTATCCCATCACACGAACATTATCGTACAAATAACCTCTCGCATAATCCTTCCGCCATAAAATCAACGACCTCGCATCGTTTTATTCGCAATAAAACAACGAAAACCAAACGAATTAAAAAAGAGAAAAAAAGAGAAACAAAAATAATAAAAAATTCATTTTACGATGGATAATTCTTGGTTACGAATATCCTCAGCATCTTCGTCGGCTCTCGAACATCTCAAGATTCTCTCTAATCGTGCGATCGGCAATTGGTCGTTAGCTATTATCGCCGATCAAACCTATTTTCCCTCCCACTCTTATAAATTCGTCTAATCGAACGTCGTTAAAAACATTTTTTTTCTTTCGTCTTCTAAAACGTTATTTCTCTCTTGTCTCGCCACAGATACAGCCCGGAAGAACTTCACGCAATGGTCGACCTGAAACCCGAGAAGAAAGAAGAAGACTGAGTTCTCGTTCGCGAAAAAAAATAAATAAATAGAAGAAAAGAAATTTTATTAAAAAAAAAAAAAAAAAAAAAAAAAAATAAAGATAAAATGAGAATAAAGTAAAGAAAAAAAATAACACCGACAAGCAACAAAAACGAAATAATGGGAGATGACGAGAGCGGTGTTGTCGCCGCGATTCGTCGTGTTTCGTCGTCATGGATCGCGCGAGAATTGTTGGGGACGTGCGTACGCGAGCGTTGACTCATTCAAAAACGTCCGGAAGACAACGATTATCAATGTCTTCCGTAAAAAAAAAAAACAAAAAACGTTTACCTAAATGCAACAAAGAAATTTGAAGAAAAAAAAAACAATGCAGAGATTTCACACGAAGAATTGAACGAACGAAGATGGAACAAATAAGAAGAAGAAGATGAAACGTTAAGATAAACCCTAAGAAAAAAAGGACAAGTACACGAAGTAAGGAAAGAGAAACACAAGTCGAATCGGTCGTACGTACCAAAGAGACAGGGTCCGCATACCATTGGTGCCTAAACTGAAAAAAAAAAAAAAAAAAACATATTAAGAATAAATAAAAATAATCGAATTAAAACGAAGAAAAAAAAACGAAAAAAAAAACAAAGTTTAATAACCGAGGATAAACGAGAAACGTTAAAGAACTTTTTTAATTTTTAAAAATACCGATGAACAATTGACATGCAGACGAAAAAAGAATTGTGAATTTGTTTCCAAGTGATTAATTTTGCCACAAGATTTTTTTTTTTTTTTTTTTTTTTTTTTTTTTTTTTTCTAGAAGATATTTATAGGAATGAACTCGACAATTTATACATATTATATATATATTATACATATATATTTTTAATGTTACGTGATTTTTAAGCACTCGTGGCATCGAACACACAATCGCTCGACGATGCATCTAAATTATTTATGTCCCATCATTTTATTGAATATAAGAAACGATGAATGATAAAAGAGAAAACTGAATAAGAAAAGATGAAACGAGGTCGAAACATGTGTGTTATATCTCGTTGATAGATGACACGATATGTGATTGTTATTAATCTAATTTTACTACAATAAATCATTATAACTACATTACAACATTTTTACGATACATAATTTTCACAAAAATATTTTATTATTATTTTTTTAACTTTTTTTTTTACTTCCCATTTCCACATCGTCGACGTTGAAGCTTCGAGGTGAGTTTTGCCAATAAGACGGCAGATGGAGCTGAGCTCTCGAGGATAATAAATTTGTTCAATCGAGTGTCCGAGCTATTGGACTGACTTACCAAAGACGGGAATTTGAGAGAGAAAAAGCCAGCAAAAACCGCACAGATCCCATGTTTGAATTTACCACGACGAATGTAGTGCAAATTTTCGCCTGTAGTCGGCGCGTCGTTGGATCGGTGTGACGTATGGATAGATGAATCTCGAAGCTCCGCCCCCCCGGCCGTCATCTCTCTCGCGCTCACGCCGTCGGTCCATGAAGTTTGCCTACTCGCGTCAATGCCACGGCTGTGCTTTTGCGTGACCCGTGCATGAGCTTTTATCCATGCCGCTGAGAATTGTGTCTGCTATCCTCGGCCAATCGCGCTGTCTCTCTCCTCCTCGCGCTTCTTGTCCGTTGCATCCATAGCGGATTCGCAAGAGAAAGAGTGCATCCAGCCGATAGCCCCACCCGCGGCAGATAGGATAGCCCCCGGCGTGAGTAGGAGGATGACAGCGCGACCATGGCAGTGTCGCGCGAGAAAGAATGAGCCGGCCTATAGCCGCCCCCGGCAGATTGTATAGCCCCCAGGGCGAGTGGGAGAGAGACGGAAGTTGGGCGGAGCAAAGCCAAATTTGACTGTACCACGTGCTCACGGATGGGTGAAGCAGCGACAGTGCTTCCGGTGTTCGGGGCCAAAAGTACGGATTTCCCCCCACGAAACGTTCGTGCCAACGGCTCCCGTGAGACCCGCTTTTCCACGTAAATTCTATGTTTTCTAGTGATTTTCAGAACAATCCGCGCGGGGAATTTTCACAATTATCCGTTGGGCATCGTGGAAATTCCGCGGGAATCCGTAAAAAAGGTTTCTAATTTCAAAATGCGCCGATAAATCGCGTGAAAAATCTCACTCAAAAATCACGAAATTCCATGTGACCCCATTTTTTTTTTTTCAATATAATTCTAGCACACGATATTACAGTACGATACGTTTACGCGTAGAAAAGACAAGTGTTAAACAAGGTTTACAATTTAGCTTGCAAAGTATTGTCGGATTGCGGTGATGATTGCAACACAACGTTAAGATAAGATCCCGGAGAACGTTGATTCAAAATTCTTTCGAGATCGTTGATTATGTTTTCCAATGTGATATCGTTGGTTTCGTAGATCGCTGATTTTCCGGATGTGTTTATCGCACCGAAAGCGGTGAGACTGATCAGCGTTGATTGATAAAGATCGAGGGAGAGAGTGTAAGGATGTTGGACCAAACTATCTTCCTCGAACAACATGTATTCGGCTTTTTTTTGCGACTCCTTCAGTATTTGTTTCTCGATTCGTTGGCCCATGCTCGAGTCGTCCCACTGGAAACGAGGGACGATTGATTATCGATTATAACATTGAAATATGTAACATAAGGGTTTTAAGAATTATATACGAGCATACATTTTAGATATAATTATGGAACAATTATATATTTCTATGAGGATGATAATAATTAAAGTGATAACGGAAATAATCATATTTTGATAATATTATTCGAAATCTATCATTTTTTTATAATTACATTCAATGATAAAATTATGAATATTATATATTATTATTATTATTATTTTTCAAACATGTAACATTGGTGATTCGATGGTTCTGGATAAATAATGATTTTAGATATAATTATAGCAGAATTATAGGTTTTGATGATTTATTATTATTGCTATTTTATTTTATCATTATTATTGATGATAATAATAATAATTATTATTATATTATTGATATTATAAAATCATTATATAATTATATTAATAATAATGATAATATTATCAGTATCATAAAATTGTTGTATAATTAAATGGTAAATATGTCGAATCACGGCTCCACCGCATCATATCATATCATATGCATCATATTTACCAATTAAATCAATGATAATAACAATAATTATTATTATTAGTATTACTAATAATATTTCTAGTAATTATTATTATTAAACATAATTAATAATAATTACTAGAAATATTATCATTATTATTAGTAATTATATTATTATTAGCAATACTAATAATAATAATAATTATTATTATTATTATTACTATTATCATTATTATGATTGATAATAATAGTAATAATAATTTATCGGCTATAAATGATGTCAAAAATTTTATATCAATTATCCTTTTTCCTTTATAGTCGCTTGAATTTTGTAATGAACAATAATGCATTAAATGGATTATTAAATTTGCAGAAATCTCGATAAAAATCATTGGGATATTAGAACAATCTGCCAGAATATTGGCTAATTACATTTACAAATATCACCTTCGAAATATCAGAATAATTCGTTCGACTCACCTGAGATAAAACTTTGCAAACGATATACACAGCCGCGACGTACGGCGAGATAAGATTACGCAAAATCGTGTAGAATTTCGTATTGTCCGCCGGAACAATTTCATCGTTCACAAGACGGAGACAATTTTCTTTGACGAGTAACGACAAATTGTCCTCCCACTCGAAAGTCACGTTGGTTTTATCTACGTCCGATGGTATCGCGAATTCGGTGCTCAACAGAGATCTCAGCAAGAAATATTGTTCCAAAGATTGTTCTGAAAATATTTGATTTTTTTTTTTTTTTTTGGGTTCTATCGAGATTGCGATGAATAATTGATTATTCGGTGTTCGCTGGGTCAGCTGTTGCTGCTGTTGCTGTTTTGGTTCTAATTTACCTCTCGTGATTCCGATGCGGTGAACCGAGAGCGCGCACATCGCCGGCTTCGCGAGTAAAGCGAAAATAGGATTTACGTAAATCGAGAGATTCACCGCTGGAACGGCAATCGTCATCGTTTTACTTTCCAACAGATGACCTTTGACGTTACGATTTTTATTAACTCGAGTATCTCGATGTCGTTCCTTCAGTGTAAGGATTTTGTCCTCGTTGAAAGCCAACAGGTCCTTGTGGACGTTCAAAGATTCCATTATCTCATCGATCACTGGCTGTCGATCGATGTGACTGTCGGAACTGTCAGCAATTTTTTAAAATCATTTTTTCATTCGCAATTTAAAAATAAGTAAATGAATAAAAGAAAATTAATTAATATAAAATTAGAATAATATATAGATAATAATATATAGATATACTTAATGAAATAAGATAGAAAATAAATAGAATAAATAAGAGTGATTAAAAATAGATTCAGATAAATTTTTTTTATGTATTAAAATTTCTTTTTTCTCTGACTTTTCGCTCTTGGTTGAAAAAAAATTAATTTTTAATTTAAAAATAAATAAATGGATAGAAATGAAATTCGAATTAATTGAAATAAATAATAAATAATTATAAAGCCCTATCGATATAGATATAGATATTAATCTACAGATATACATAATAGAATAAGAAACAAAATGAATATAATAGACAAATTAAAAAAAATATAATAAATTGAAATAAGTAAATTGAAGTAAATCGAAATGAATTCGAACATCCTATAGATAATAATCGATCGATATAGTTACAGACGATAATCTAATAAATTAAAATAATCAAAAATAAACTAAGATAACCAAATTTTTTCAAAACGTATTAACATTTTTTTTACTAACTTTTCGCTATTGGGTGAAACAATGGCTCCCAAGGAATCAATCATGATTTTCCTCAACCAGCAATAATCCTTGACCAAAGTGTCGATGGTGTAACGATCTTGGGGATGCGAATGAACTCTATCGTTGTAAAGCACGGCAATCAGATTGAAAGGTGTGACAACCGTGTTTTTCTTGTGAGAATCGACTATCGCGTAAGCCAATTTCGTTACTATTTCGGACGGCAATCTCGCATTCGGCGATAACGCAGCCATTTTTCTCGTCGCGGAATCCACGTAATCCCGAGCCGAGATCGGGGTTGCTATGTTAAAATGCACGTGACCGTGAGCCTGTGGCTGGCGAAGGATGGAAAGCGAACGAAAAAGTCCGGTCGTCGTTTCGGCTGGCTTTGGCTCGCCCAATAATTCGTAGGAAAAAAGCGATTCCTCGAGCGGTCGGTCGTAAGTTATGCTTATCGGGACAATCTGAATATCCGGAACTTCGCCTTGGAAAAGACCTTCCAGAATCATAGCCAAAAGTCCTTCAAAAAAATTTTTTATTGAACGCGAATTGGAATTTGGAATTTTTTTAATTTTATTTTGCTTGCTTATAGAGGAAGCTATGCGATGGGGAAAATTATTTTTATGAAGGGTTTGATGTGGATATGTTTAAAATGTGATAAAATGGGGAGAAAATACATTTGGAGGATATTTTCGAATGTTTCTGTGTGTATAATAGCCTCCTAAAATTAAATGAGTAAGAAATATTATTTTTAACTTATTAGGGCCAAGTTTTACTACTGAAATAAATAACCTAAATAAATAAACAAATGGGATCAGCCTTGAGATATAGCCGATTCAATAAAAAAAAAAGAATCATTAAAATCGGTTCACAATTGGCGAAGATATCGCATTAACATAATCACAAAAAAAATTACACCCCAAATTGAAAAGCTTCTCCTTTTTCAAAGATTAAAAAAACTTTTTCATGAAGAAAGATTCGTATAATATCGTTAATTTCAAGGGAGCAGCTTACAAATTTCAACTTGCAGCTTTCTCGAATTTGCAGAAAATAATTTGCAGGTTTAAACTTTTTTTTCAAGATGAAAAGAGAAGAAGAAGAGAAGAAAAGTATACTTGCCATATTTTGGTGCCAAACTCTTTTGGCTTCTGCTTCTCGTGCCCTCGATGAAAAATTCTATAGCTCTGTCGCTGTGAGCAACGATTGACGAAACGTAAGCTCGAAATATTTCTTTGTACAATTGATCGGTCGAGAAACTTCTTCTCATGTAAAAAGCTCCGGTTTTACGCAACAATTCGCCGACTATTTGCATACGATAGAAATCCATGCCGCTGGCGATATTGGGCAGGGCCATGTCGTGTGAGAATAGAATGTAGGACATCAATACGAAGTCCAGATAACTTCTGTGAGTAGGCGCGTAGACGTATTGCACTTGAGAGTCTCTCATTTGAGTTCTCAGTTCGAGAAGAAATTTTTGATTGACGCGAAAGCTCAGGAGTAGCCTTTTTAGAACCTTCACTACGAGCAGTCCTGAAAGATTATTGAACAAGTAGAAAAAATGAGGCGATGAGTATTTCTTGCTCAGATTTATTGAGATATTCTCGATCGATCTAATCTTTTCAGGGAATTGATATAAATTTGTCTGAAATAGAATTGAAATATACAAAAGGCAAGAATAAAATTGATGACGCCAAAATTCTTGGAAACTTAAGGCACGATTAGTCGATAAGGTAAGACTAAACATCTCTGACATGATCTAGACTTATAAATCAACGATTCACCCATTTAGGCCAAAATTTTTCCCCACCAATCCATCCGGTAAGACCTTAAAAAAGCTCAACAATCGAGAAAACAAATCGCTCCTAAATCTGTGACTTCAAATCCAACAACTCCGTCCCAAGTTAATAAAAAAATTCTCCCGAGCTTTCCTCGTATTGAAAAAATGTCCTCGTTCCAAACCAAATGCAACAATCAATTTACCGATCCAGCGAACGGTCGGAAGGTCAGCCTTGCTGGCCATTTCCTCGAGCATTTCTCGCGCTTCCTTCGCGACGACGAATCTCTCCACGTTTCGAGCGGCGGCTAACGACTCGATCACCAAAACGACTTTGGGATTCGACAGCGCAGCCTCGATGGTTCGATTTCTGGAATACTTGACCGACGGTGGCAAAGGATGGGGCACGAGCGGCTCCATAGCCCTGGAAGCCCACAAAAAATCCGATCTTCGACGTCTGTCCGCCAACAAATCCACAAACACGACGTTTCTCTCCATCTTCTCTACGCTCCTCAATTTTCAGTCTCACTTGAAACGCAATAATCACGGATTTCTCCGTATTTAAACGTTTCCTCCCCGCAAAACCACGCCTCGCGGTCAGCCGCCGCAGAGGTGTTTACTTTTAACAACGACAGCCGAAAGTCCAACGGTTGGCCTCATTTCCAATTCAAATGGGATAATTCTCAAAGCGGAAAAAAAAAAAAAAAATTTACTTTGCGCAATGTTTAAATATTTGTTCCTTTCTACTTCCTTCTTCTTTTTTTTTTTCCTTATTTCAACTTGAAGTATGGAAGAGAATTCGCGGCGTCTGCTAGACGTTGACAGATGAGAATATCGTCTGCCGGCTTGAGCGCCGGGTTATTCAATTGAGCGTGCGTTGATTAAGATTCAAGATTTTTCCCCCCACTCTTCGATTAATTCACTCTATCGCCGGTTTTCGAGTGAGATTCTCGTAATCGAGAAACCTGAGTGGCGTGGCGAGCCTGATAAAATTTAATTACGGAGATTAGTCGTCATGAATTTAATTACCAGATAACACGAAGGTAAAATTTACGTGGAAAAGCGGGTCTCACGGGAGCCGTTGGTACGAACGTTTCGTGGCGGGAAATCCGTACTTTTGGCCCCGAACACCGGAAGCACTGGCGCTGCTTCACCCATCCGTGAGCACGTGGTACAGTCAAATTTGGCTTTGCTCCGCCCAACTTCCGTCTCTCTCCCACTCGCCCTGGGGGCTATACAATCTGCCGGGGGCGGTATAGGCTAGCTCATTCTTTCTCGCGCGACACTGCCATGGTCGCGCTGTCATCCTCCTACTCACGCCGGGGGCTATCCTATCTGCCGCGGGTGAGGCTATCGGCTGGCTCCACTCTTCCTCTTGCGAATCCGCTGTGGATGCAACGGACAAGAAGCGCGAGGAGGAGAGAGACAGCGCGATTGGCCGAGGATAGCAGACACAATTCTCAGCGGCATGGATAAAAGCTCATGCACGGGTCACGAAAAAGCACAGCCGTGGCATTGACGCGAGTAGGCAAACTTCATGGACCGACGGCGTGAGCGCGAGAGAGATGACGGCCGGGGGGGGCGGAGCTTTGAGATTCATCTATCTATACGTCACACCGATTCAACGACGCGCCAACTACAGGCGAAAATTTGCACTACATTCGTCGCGCCGAATCCCGAAACGAAAGAAAAAACCCGCCGTTCTGCGTAATTTCGTTTTTTCTTTGGAACGAGCAATGAGATAATGCGAATGGCCGCCATAGCTGTTATGCCCAAAAACAAATCCGGCATCGCCGTGGATTTGTCTTGTTAATTATTGTAAACGTTGATTATCGAGTGAACAATCGCGAATATTACGAGATGAGACGATTAGACGCGAAGGAAACTTGGGCAGCCGACAGGTTAGCGGCGGAATTGGAAGCGGCGCGTGACGGTTTGAGAGGTTTGGATCGTGATATACGAAAAATTCTCGGCCGGGATCTTCCCGATGGAGAAAATGGTTCTGCACAACCTTCGTCCAGGTTTGTTTCCACAAATTTGTCTACGTTCGAATAATCGCATGATTCATTTGTAACGACGTAATTGATCATCAAAAATTCGACGAATCTTATCGATAAAAGAAGCGAAACGTTTAAATCCTTGGAGCTTTGAAAAATAAATTTTTTTGAAACGAACCTAACCTATTACAATAACCGCAAACGCGCGAATGAAATTGGTTTGTTTCTGTGAAATAAATGGGGGTTGATTGAATCGGTGTTGTTTGCGTTGTAGGTTAAGCCAGAAGAGGCCTCTGCAGGAGGATCGCAGACGCGGAGGCTCGGATTTCAGTAACAACGATCAGTCGGGAGGCAAAAGACGTTGGCAAGCGCCGCCGAGCGAACCCAAAACGGTTTTCAGTCGTCTCAGCGCCAGAGTTCCTTCGAATCCAGACGACAGCGGGGATGACGACGACGGCAGCGCTAAGGTACTTTGAATTTTTCGAAATTTTGGTGTTTAAAAGGTTCCAATAACGAATCAAGGTCATACTGCTTGGATAGTTTCTTTGGATTTGTTTGATAAGTTTCTTGTTTTCACTTTCTTCTCCGTACAGCCATCAGTTTACTCGAGAGTAATAGCGACTCCGAGAGAGGTGCCGTCGCGTCAGGAAGTAATAAGACGCGAGAGGGTGGACGAGCGCAGTAGGCAAAGAAATAAACGCATGTTCGGCGCCTTACTCGGCACTCTACAAAAATTCCGTCAGGAAGAAACGAAATTAAAAGCAAAGGTGAGTATTCAATGCGCCCACGGACTCACAACTTATCTATGTTTAAATTAATGATAGTAAAAATTAAATTAAATTAAGATTTAAATTAAATTAAGATTAAAATTAAATTAAGATTAAAATTAAATTAATATTGAAATTAAATTAAGATTAAAATTAAATTAAGATTGAAATTAAATTAAGATTAAAATTAAATTAAGATTAAAATTAAATTAAGATTAAAATTAAATTAAGATTAAAATTAAATTAAGATTAAAATTAAATTAAGATTAAAATTAAATTAAGATTAAAATTAAATTAAGATTAAAATTAAATTAAGATTAAAATTAAATTAAGATTAAAATTAAATTAAAATTAATAAAAATAAAATTCATATAAAATTAGAATAAAATTCATATAGAATTGGAATAAAATGAAGTAAAAATAAAATTCATATAAAATTAGAACAAAATTAAAATGAAATAAAAATGAAATTAAAATAGAATAAAATAAAATTAATATACAATGATTATAAAATTAAAATAAAATGAAAATACAATAAAAATAAAAATAACGCGTTAAAGATTTTTTTGTACGAATTTTTGTTACGTTTTTTCAGGAAGACAAAAAAGCGGAGGTCGAAGCGCGAGTGGAGGAAGCCAAACGAAAAGAAAAGGAGGAACTCAGACGCGAGAGGCAACAATTGTTCATCTCGCGTAAACGTCAGCTGGCCGAGGTTCGTGCCCTCGAAGCCAAACTCGCCAGAAGCAAACAATTTCAAGACTGGCGCGCTTCGCAACTGCCGCTAGCTTCATTCATCAAAACTCGCGCGCAACCGCCGATATATTATCTGCCGAAATGCAAGCATGTGAAAACCGATGCGCTGCGCAAACAATGTTCCAAAGAACTTCACGGTGAGTCAACAAATTTTTCCAAAAAAAAAAAAAAAAAAAAAAAGATACAGAAAATTATGAACTTGAGTTTCATTCATATTCATCCGGTAATTTTTTTTATCGTCCCGTAATTACAAACAAACAATGAGACGAACAAAAAACCATTAGAATTTACTTGTTCGCATATTGGAATCTGCTGACCTTCCAAACAAAAAAATTTGGCATCCAAAGAACGCGATTTACCCGGATAAAGTCCGAAACGTGTACAACTTTAAATATATTTCTAACTTTACTCGTAACATATTCATATATTTTCTAACTTATACACACATTTTCTCTATATTACGATCTATAAATATAATATATAATATAATGTATAATATAATATCTAATATAATATATAATATAATATATAATATAATATATAATATAATACATAATATAATATATAATATAATATAATATATAATATAATATATAATATAATATATAATATAATATATAATATAATATATAATATAATATAATATATAATATAATATATAATTATAGATATATAAAAATAAATACAGAACAAACCCAGAATAATAAAATAAAAATGACAACCAAAAAAGCCAACCAAAGAAAAAAATCCACCCCAAAACTCTCACGACAATAATTTACCCCAATCACCAACATCTCCACATCTTCTTTTCATCCCCGCAGATGAAATCGAGCGAAGAGAACAAGCCTTGGCGGAAGAGCTCGAACACATCGATTCCCAATTGGGTTGCGTGAAAAACAATCAACAATTGGACGATTCGATGGCGTCCCAAGAATCGACGGAAGTCGGACAAACAACGATGGAAGAAGGCGAGGAAAATCGTGATCCAAATCCCGAGCCGAAAGCCGGAAGCGAGTCGTCGATGGAAAAATTGGAACAATCGCCAGAGGTTGGAAAAACGGATCCTGAGGACGTGCCGTTGCCCGTGGACGTGAGCGAAATGGCGAAACCTCTCAAAACCAACGACGAGGCGAAGAAATACGAAGATGCGGAACAACTGAGACAGTTGCGAGAGCTGCAACGACAATTGGAACAGCAGGAAGACGAGGAACAACGCGAAGACGAAGATCGGGAACAAAACGATCGGGAGGAGAAGAAAAAACGTGTTCGGGAGGACGAAAACAATGGCTAGCGTTTGGTGTTTATTCGCCGTGTTTGTACATAATATAAAACAGCGCGAGCCGAGCCTGTGCCGGAAGAAACAACGACGTGCAAAAGCTTTTTTTACGATCTTACGTCGTTGTTGTCGTCGTCGTCATCGTCGTCTTCGTCGTTTTAAGATCTGGGGAAGGTTTCGATATTGGGTGGGGATCGAAAATCCGACTGATCGAAGTTTTGAGAGGTTTATTGATTTTATTGGAACGATGAGACTATAAATATACCGAATTGACGTAGATTGGAATGGAAATATTTTGATAATTTGTATGGGGTAGGTCTCGAAATTTCTAGTGCTGAGTTGTACTACTACGTATGTATGTATATTAGGCCGGCTTGAAAAGAAAACTTTTTTTTTTCTTTCAATCAAAATACATTCACGCCGAAGTATCTTCCATCAAGAGAATCGTGTCCAAAGATGAGCCCGATCGGACCATTTTTGGGGGTCGCGCAAGATTTTTCTAGTTTTCTCATTTGATTAACATGGGAAGAACGAAAAGTTTCCATTTAAAAAAATCGTAGCTCCGCCAATTTTATAGGTACATTGATCCGGTTAGTTCCATTTGGAAGCTCTTGAAAAACCGCTTAAAATGGCGTGCGGACCTATGGGATCCCATTGCAACTTCCATCAATAATTTTGTTGTCTCGTAAGAAATTATCGACGGAAGTTGCAATAGGATTTCAAAGGCCCGCACGTCATTTTAAGCGGTTTTTCAAGAGCTTTCAAATGGAACTAACCTGGATCGATGTACCTATAAAATTGGCGGAGCTACGATTTTTTTAATGAAAACTATTCGTTCTTCCCACGTTAATCAAATGGGAAAACTAGAAAAATCTTGCTCGACCCCTAAAAATGGTCCGATCGGGCTCATTTTTGGACACGATTCTCTTGATGGAAGATACTTCGGCGTGAATGTATTTTGATTGAAAGAAAAAAAAAAGTTTTTTTTTCAAGCCGGCCTAATATATACGTTGTCGAGATTTTGGATCCGTCGAGATATCGTAATGCGGAGCTACGTTGACTGGGTTTATTATTTTTCGGAGCGTTTTGAGTCGAATTGTCGACCTGTCAAAGCTTGGATCAGTCGGAATTTCGATTCCCACCGGATCGATCGATCGCGGACGAAAAAACAACAGAAAAATGAAATAAAACGAAAGATGAATTTACGGAAATAAGAGAAAAATTGAAGAAAATGAGAGAAAAATTGATGAGAACGAAAGAAAAATGAAGAAAACTAAAGAAATATCAAGTTTACAGATTTTTTTTTAACGTCTGCGGAATTATGCAGCCGATAAATGGTCGATTTTACGTCCCTTTCTAGCAAATTCGACGAATCGTCTGATCTTACACACTCCGCTATTAATCAACATCGCGAAATATACACAAATTCTCTGTATTTTAAAATTTCACCGACCGTTTTGTAAAAACACGATATGCAAAAATAATTTTCAAAATAACCACAATTGTTTACAATAAATCGAGAAGAAAAACAAAAGCGTACTCGTCATTTTTTTCATGAATCATCGTGATCGATATTTCGAATGAAATAACATCTACCGATAAAAGTACAAAACGGTTGACAATTTCACGCTTTCGACCTTTAAAACGAAAATCTAAAAAAATCGATAATCTAACCAAAAGTTATTAATAAAAATTTTAAAAAAAGATTTTTTTTCGCGTCACAAACTGCTATATATTGCTTGATAGAAAAAAAACCCCCATCAACCCATTTTAATAAAATGAAATTGAATAATTGTGAAGAAAAAAAAAATAATATATCTTCATTCTGCACCGATTGAAAATTCCTGCGACAAATCAAAACGCTTTTGGAGCGCAGAAAAATGATCTGCTGATATATCCATGAGGACGAATTTTTGGCGTGTTGGCAATCCGGCTATTTGGCAAGCTCTGTCATCGCCTCGAAATCCTCGCGTTGTTTTCTCGACGTTTAATAATGATAATAATAATAACGATGATAATAATTGTCGGAGTTTAATAAAACGAGCGATATCGCTCTTCACGCATAATTTGCGACATTTGCAACAGAAGAGACGGTTTCAAGCCCGATGATACATCAGACGTTCGTTGAGCTCGACGAGATCGAGTATGAGATTTTGAGATTGAGGAGAAAATCTTGGTCGACTGAGGCGATGATTTTTCGAGACTATTAATTTAATCAAGTCGTTCGTGCAAATTATTTTTTGCTACAGTGAATTATTGTTATTATTATTACTATTATTATTATTGTTGAAGAGCGTTGGAAAAGTTCGAACGGAGCCAACCGAGATTTTGCACTTCGACCCTGAACGTTAGTCGCGAGCCATTAAGCCGCTGCGCCATCCGAGCAGCCATAAGAGTATACATGGATGCGTGTGTGGGTGTGTGTATATAGATATAATCGGCGAAAAATACGAGATTCTCATATGGCTTCTTATGTACATATGAGAACTTCGTCGTTGCCTCGTGTGTATATATATATCGATATTTGATAATTCGTATACAGAGAAATTATCGAAAGTAATCATGAAATCAAATATTTGTATGAATATATTTAATAAAATAGTATACAACTTTATATTATCGACGAGAAAATTAGTAAAACCTGATCGATGAAAATAATAATAATGATAGTAATTAAAAATTAGAAGTTGAATAACTAACTATGTAGTATTGATTAAATTTCTAATTCTCCATTGTTATTATTTTTGCAATTATTTCAACTTCATATTGTCGACGAAGAAATGAACCAACTTTCATTGTTGGAAATAATAATAATAATGAAAAATTAGAAGTTCAATAATTAACTATGTAGTACTGATTAAATTTCCAATTCTTCATTATTATTATTTTTGCAGTTATTTGAACTTTATATTATCGACGAAGAAATAAATCAACCTTCATTATTGGAAATCATAATAATAATAAAAATAACAATAATAATCATAATAATAATGAATTATAAATTAAATCAATAATCACGTATCATAATTGAATTTTCTAATCCTTTATTATTATCATTCGTTTCATTATTTCAAATACATATTATTGACGAACAAATAAGTAAGCCCTAATTGTTAAAAATAATAATAATAATTGAATAAATTTATAATTCTTCATTATGACTATCCTATTAATTATTTCTCCACGCACAACTTGTATATTTCATACATCCCTAGAGAGTTTTTATCGCAGATTCGTGATGAGAATGCAGGCAAAGACGTCGAAGAATTGCATCGCGATGGAACTCGGCGAGGGAAAACGTTGACTCTCGCATCCACGAATTCGCGGTGTATAAATTTACGATGCTCGGTACACGCGTACGGCGTTATAGAGAACATACGTTTCGAATCTACGTAAATACTTGTGTGGCTTTAAGTTTCGTATAAATAGCTATCTGGCAGCGTTATATTACGTGCTAAACGAAGCCTCGTACACGTCGTTGGAAGCGAACACACGTCACTGGGCGAAACCGCGAGCGACAACCAACAATCCGCAAAACGTAGCGAAACCGAGTTTACCGCGCGTTGTCCCTCGGTACTTTATTGTTTAATTAACGACGCCTCGTCCATGCCTCGAATAACCCGAAGTATCGTTTAATAGTTCGTGAATAATTATTCCATCGGTAACGCCACGATTGGACAAATTATGGTTTTTTTGTATTGTTTTTTTATTTGTTTATTTTCTTGTATTTTTTCGATTATACGCTGGCTCGTCGATCCGACAAATTTTTACTTTGCCATTCTTTTGGTCGAATGGATAAAAAATTATGATAATAATTATCAATGGGAAGAGTTTGAATTACGAATGTGATGAATAATATATTGAAGCTTGGAATCTGTGAATTTTTGGAGACTGAAATTTACTACTATGATAAATTCGCTTTCTTCAAGGATTATAATGTCATTGTTTGCTGATTTGAAAATTCATTAAGATAAAATTGCGACGTTTGCTTGTTTCTGGGAATATTTTTTCCAGCGATAAATGTCACACATATTCCACCCCCCCCCCCCCCCCCCCCCGCAAAAAATTGAATAACATCCTAGGGAATAAATAAATCGTATCATGTAGCTTTTCGTAATAATCGAAAAAAAAATTTCCGCAATCTTTGTTAGAAATTGGATTTAATTCCAATTAGCTTTCCAAAATAATCAAAAACAAAAGGAATAAAAAAATATTGTTGCGACGATAATTATGAATCAAATGAACCGAGACGAGCTGCACTAAATATGCATCACGTTCACGACCCCCTTGTCCGTCTCCCCATCACCTCCCTTCTTCCCGCGCGGTCTTATCTCGTTTCGGACTCCTCCCCAAAATTGGAGAACATCCTACGAAATAAAGAAAACCCGTATTCTCAAGTACCGTCTCACTATAATCAAAAAGTAATGCCCACAATCTTTCAAGGAAATTTGATTCAATTCCAATCAGCTTTTCACAATAATAAAAAGAATAGAAAAAAAAATGATCGCCACGATAAGTAGAAAT
Source organism: Sussaba pulchella (assembly GCA_963971145.1). Classification (NCBI taxonomy): domain Eukaryota; kingdom Metazoa; phylum Arthropoda; class Insecta; order Hymenoptera; family Ichneumonidae; genus Sussaba; species Sussaba pulchella. The sequence goes on from OZ020165.1 coordinate 17,649,294, forward strand.
CAAATTAATCTTTCGTGAAAACCGGGACGAACTGCACAGATATGCACCAGACCTGCGACTCCCTTGGCCCTTCCCCTACCCCTCCCCCCTCCATTCGCCCACGCAGTCTTATCTCTTTTTTCCCCTCTCCCCCAAACGCTCCAAAAAAAAACATAATATCCTGAAGTAGCTTATCATAATAATCGAGAAAAAAACGCTCACAACGTTGCCAAAAAATTTAATTCGAATCCAACTGGCTTTTCATAAAAATTTTTCAAAAATTTCAAAAATGGTTGTCACGATTCTCACGAATCAAATCAATCTTTTGCCAAAAACAAAGACGAACTGCACAAAATATGCATACATGCACCGCACTCGCGACCCTCTCGTCCCTCCCCCCTTCTCGTCCCATCGCCCTCGCAGTTATATCTTGTTCCTTCACCCCCCCCCCCTGCTGCCCTTCCGCCACCCTCCGCCCCGTCGCAGCCCGCCGACGTTTTGAATTCTCGGAAAATTAAAGTTGCGAGAAACGGCGCTGCGACCATCGCACGAAAACCTCAAAGACACGCCCCCTCTGCTTGCGTGAGTACATCTTCACGCACCCGTCTTACCCGCAAGCTGCGGTTTTGCTTATAAAACCTCCGTCATGACCGCTTGGCTCTCGCACGCGCGCGCGCGCAAGCGCTTTTCGCGCCGCGCCGCTCTTGCGCGCCCACGTAAATATAGAATTTAGCAATGGCTCAAAGCCAGATAATTCCCTGCTTCGCGACGTGAAACGTCCTTTGCTCATTTCATACCCAATATCCCATAAACCATTTCTCACTGGAGTTAACGCGGCTTCGCCACGGTTATATTACCGGCAATTATCTACCCGGTGCGGTTGTAACCGCTCGCCGGTCGTTCTATTGAACTTGGAAATAAATAGGCTCGCAAAAGCTCAGACAGCGCCGTTCATCGCGCGATGAAAGCACGTTGAAACGTATTGCGTCGGAAAAATGCAAGGAAAACCGGATCAAAAGGCGCTGATGAAATGAAAAAAATTGTGCGCAGACGATTTGCGTGAAAGTTGGAGACTTTTGATTTAGAATTTGTGTTAAATTCGGGTAATTGTTGTGAGCAAGCTTTTTTGAGAATAAGTTGGTTGATTCATGATTTTTTTTATGCATGTAAATTATTTCAATTGTGGTTTTTGTTAATGACAATTGATTTGAAAATGTTCAAAGTATATTTGGAAATTTTTTTGAACTGATCGCAATGGAAAATTCACAATGGCGGACAGTCGAAGTTTGTGCAGGGTCAAATTGATCCTGTGTGTGGGGTTTGACCGAGAAATGGGTGTTAAGTTTAAGGGTTGAACACAATGGCTCCAAAAAAACGTTCTTTAGGTTTACAGCGGAATAACATGAAGGGCCCACTTGGATACAAGCCCATCTGGGTCAATACGTGGATTTTAGAGTAACTTGGATTACTCTTCGGATTGGTTCTGAATGAAAATTACCGATATAAATAATTCTCCTATTGCAATTAATATTTGTCTCTTATTTGTCTTACATATTTATTATTCTCTCAAGATATGAATTCTATTTAATTATTTTCTCTTTCCATTGAATTTCTGATCGCCTCATTATTGCAATGCAATGAAATTTCCATGAACTCAATGAAAATTTGTACCCGGAAATATTCAACGCCGGAAATAAATTGGAAAATGAATCTTCATTCCATTATTCACATCACCAATTAATCTCACGAGACAAAAACAATTCAAACAAAATCCAACTATCAACAAATATTTGATCCAATATTTAATAAATAATTCATTAATAATAAGAAAGGTCTTTGTCCACATTCGCCACAAATCCTTTCATTCCCGTCCGGAGAAAAACATTTTCTCCATATCTCCAAATCTTTTCAAATACCTCCTCTCCAACTCCTCTAGACCCGCAGGACCAATCAGCGCCACCCCCAATCCCTCCCTCCCCCCAAAAACTCCAAATCAATTTCAAAACTGTCAAAAAAAAATCATCCCGATTCATTCTATCCGCAAAACCATCGACAAAACTTTATCCCCGTCTCCTTCAACCAAAGTACCTCGTGAATCATTAATTCCGATAGCTCATGTAATTTCATCATCCGCTTCACGCACATTAAATTGATTAACCGCGTCGAATCGTTGAACAACGCCGCTCCGGCATTTAAACCTCTCCAACCCTTCCCGCCCCTGCCCCCTCCCCCCACAACCTCCAAGCTCGTACCACATAGTCCATGCCAATTCTATAATAATTCCGCTAAACGTTTAACGCCAACCGCACGTCCGTGCTCTCCGTGCCGTTGCGTCGCGCACGGTCAATTGTCATCGAAGCGCGAAAATTCGCAACGATCCCCGTTTGCTCGAAAAACCCATCAAATCGCGGCCATCCGATTGGTCAATCACGCGCGATTGCAGGGAGAGAGGGGTAAGTAAGCGCGATTTTTCAAACCCGTCGTTTGTGTCGCTTCGCAACAGGTGTACAGGCGCTGACCCCGTAAATGCGTGCCAGGTATCCGTCTTCAAGCTCACCCGAGACGTCTTCCACCCCCTCTCCGCGGTCGTTCGCGGGTGTACAGTCGAAATTTAGCCAAAAGGCGTTGCGCGACGTTCCGCAAGCACGGTTTGTGCGCATCCCAATGGACCGTGAGATCGTCGACTCCGCCCATAAGTCGACCAGAGTCACGCCCCGAATTTCCCGGACTAAACGCACAAGGACGACACTGGTGTGGGTGATGAGAATCACCTTGGAAAACCCCTCCACACACATGGGCGCGCGCATACACGCGGAAGGAGAGATGCTGCGTCAGAGTGTCGGAGGACTATCGGCGTACGAGATGGCCAATGGGAAACCCGTTTTGGATACACCCACGCTGTGGCGTACGCGGAAGACACTTGTCGAAAGGATTTCACGGCGGTAAAGTGTAAAAACTTAAAATGTTCGTGTGTGTGTGTGTGTGTGTGTGTGTGGAAAGGAGGGTTGGAAAGGAGAGGGAAGCCTTTGGGCGGAGCTTGCGTCGTCGTGTGCGCAATTTTTAAGATTTTAATTTAGCGAATCGCGCGAAGTAAAGATTTTGTTACGGTTTAAAATAAAATTTTTGAGGATTTCAGGCGCATGGGAGATTCCTGCAGTGTCCTTGTGGACGATTTGGAAGGTGGAAGGTTGGAGAACGCATTTTAATCCCGTATGAGGGAAAATGCGCGGGAGTTTGAGTGGGAGGAGCGTTGATTTGAAATCGTTTTGTTGGAAGCCCGATGTTTCGCTGTGTGCGCGCGATAGCGCAACGTTGGCGCCGCTCTTCTCCCGCCTTGTCGGGCGAGACAAGGCGTAACGCCCGATCGCACACGCACGAGCGAACACGTTTACGCACACGTAGACGCGTACGCCGAGAGCAAACCGCAAGAGCCATCGAGAGAGGCGCTCGGGCGATCCGAGATTTCTTATTTCTGCTCTGGTAAATCTGTCGTCTCAGTCAGTGAGGCAGTGAAGGGCGAGCTGTGTATCCAGTGACCGTGTCCGCGACGGATACTCACAATACCCATCATTGTTTTGTTTTGTTATTGTTACACATGTACATAGCCACATGCACATGTATGACTTATATGTTATATATATATTTTATCGAACAATTGTCGAGCTACGATTACGAATTTAACTTTTGTATATGATTTTTTTTCCCTTTTGATAAATTTTGATTGAATTGCGATTAGTGGGGGAGGAATTGATTCTGGAGCGTAATAACGGGACGAGTGTGTATACGAATGGCGGATGAGATTGTGGTCTCGATTGAATTGAGATTGTGTGACTGACGAGACGCGGAGAGATAAACGGAGAAAAGGAATCGAACGAGGAAGTCACAAGGACGACGAGAAATTACGTGATTGAATTAGAAAACCTTTCGGTTTTCGTTTTTTTTTTGTTTTTTTTTAAATTTAACGCGAGGGAATAACAAAGTTGCAAACACGCAGCTGAAGTTGATAACGACCGACGGCTGCGTTTCCGGCCTTTCGATGGATCCCATCGTGCTAGGTGAGGTGATTTTTATTCTATTGCAATTAATTACGATTCAATTTGAATAATATTTTTTCATCAGCGAAGAATGTCGGTCATGCCTGGCGGCTTGAGCTTTTAATATAATTTAACATAAATTTTAATCAAATTTCAGGCTTTTGTGATGAAAGTTTCTGGCGGCAAAAATTTGTAATTAGATTCATTTGTAATTAGAACTTGGCCAATCAATCTTGAGCGGTCCTCGGAGCTATAGCATCTACTCCATGCAACTTACAAAAGGTTGCAAGCTCCTTCCGTAGATTTTTTACCACGATGAAAGACGAAATAGATATCAGATGTCAAAAATGAATTTTTGCGTCCCGGAACTTTCATTTCAAAAGCCAGAAAAATTGATTGAACCTAATTAATTCTGCAAATTGAAGCCGATAGCTTTGTGGAGCAAGAAAATGGACTTGCAAATGCATAATATATGTAAAATCACAAAATACAAATCACAAAATTGCAGGAAAAAGACAAAATACAAAAAACGGGAAAATGTATCACACAACCTAATACAATATTCGTACAACAAAAAATTACTGGGAAATAATATTAATAATTCGTCTAATTTCCATGGTTAAATTCAAAACCCGTCAAACCCGGGATCACTTCCATGAAGTTAGAGTGTTAAAACTTTTTCCGTATTTAAACGGCGTTATCGTTTACTCGTGTCGTAACGAAAAAAGAAAGAAGAAAAATGAACTACTCGACTCTAAAATGTCCAAAATAGACGTAACCGAAAACGAAATGCGCTTACCACGCGGCTGCGATGACCTATGACGCTGTTGCGTCCGATTAGCCGGCATCGGGGTTCCGGCGATTATCAAAATCTCACGGACTCGGTCGTCTCTATCACACAAACAACATACATTCAATGTTATGTATTTTCTCGGTCAAATCCCTTCAATCTTCTCCGATAAATCTGGACCAAAAACAAAATCGCTGCGAAAATGTTTTTCTTTCTTTTCCGTCTTTAGACATGATCCTCTATTTTCATTGCTATAATTTCCGATATGATATCTTTAATTGATCTCGAACTCCTCAAAACAATTAAAGGATAATTTTTGGAGCGTCAAAATATGTCGAAAGTTTACGCAGTTGTATATCTGCGAAAAATGATTGGGTTTAGATGAGCCATGGCTCATTCGAAAGTTTGAATCTTCTTCCTTTTGAATCGTGGGGTCAACATTTTCTATCATCCCTTGTCGCTGTATGCCAAGGGTTGAAACAGAGCAAAACATCATCCCTCGATTTTTTTCAAAAGTTTGAAATCGTTGTCGGAGTTGGAAAGATTTTTAACGAAAAATCTAATGACAGCGTTCGAAAGCTTGTTTATTTCTCTTGAAAATTCGTTTTTACGAATCTCTGTACGATTTTTATTGACCGAGTTATTAACTGTCAAAGCACGAAAGGCACTTTTAACTCTAAACTCACTTTCCTCCTGAAATAATAATGGCACGATAATCGGCTTAAACCCATCGCAAAGCTGAAAGTGTCTCCTTAAACATGCTTCTAAACGATTTTACGGAAAAAAAAGATTGCATATGTATCTGGTTCTTTACGCCTTTAAAAACGCGGCGTGGTTGCTTATGTATGCACAAACGTATCTTATATAGTCTTATTAAACTTATGGATATAAATCTGACAGATATTAAGACCACTATGCGCCATTTCATCTTAACCCTTCACCGTCACACTGGCTGGAATCCACCCGTCGATCAACCGACGACTGGCAGAAACGGCCAATCGCAAATCTGCATGGCCACGCTTGCGCCGTCGGCCACGTGACCAACCAATTCCAACATTTTTCGTTATCTCACCAAAACGCAATTTTCATTCACAAAAAATCCAAATACGGACGCAAAGTCGATGAAAGAAAATTCCTACCACTATCCCCCTCCACCATAAATATATTATTTCGGAGCTCCATTGTCCCCCAGCATTTTACACGATCACGTGACACGACCGTTGTTCTGCATAAACGCAAATATGAACGAAGAAAAGGCAACAAAAAAATTGTAGGACAAGACAGCGGCGCCTGCGGGCCTACTTTTGTGGTTATAGAAGATTCATTAGTGTTCAATTAGTAACTATTTGTTTCGTACAAACATCAAACACAGCTTTGGTGTACAGTGTGAGATGGATTGTACCGAAGAAACAGAAGCGGAAGGCCTGTTGCTGGGTTTGGGTTCTTGCTGCTGCTGCTGCTGCTGCTGCAGCTACTGCCGCTACCGGCATCCTCCTCAGTTGACAGAACAATCCTACCCAAACAATGTGAATTAGTTCGTCCCGAAACAATACACGAACTGTCCGGGATTTTTTTCCATCTTTTTTCTTCCTTGCGATCTGTGTTTCCTGCCCCCGTTGGCTACTGTTTATGCATACTCCAGGTCGTGTACTGCGTACACACGTTTCGATGCTTTTACGAGCAATCGGTCCGGAGCATACATTGCGACGAGCGGAGTAGCATCGAGGCTTGCGGAATCAAAATTACATGTCGACGAACAAATGTACTTTGGACAAGAATGTAGGGGGAAAAAAAAAGTTTGGAAGACATTTTTCTTTCAATGGAGTTAGGAAAGAGATTGAAGTGTTATGGAAAATTGAGAGTTGGAGAGGATGAGGCTTTGTTTTTTTGTTTTCGGAAATTCTGAGAGAGGTTTTCGTGGGAAAGTCGGTTCGGGGATTATTTGTCGGTAAAACAGAGCAATTGACTGCGCTCGTGATTATTGTTATTTTCTTTTCTAATTATTAAAAAAATAATTTAAGAAATGACAGGTTTTCTGGACTCGGAACCCCATGGATGCTTGTTCTACTTGCGATAGGTAATTGTTTTACATACACAGATTGATGACACGAATCAGGGTTTTTATTTATTTAGTTGCGGAGTTAAGACGAGGTAGTTGAATCTTTGCAAAGTCGTACGCTCCGCCATTGTTGGTTCCTCGAATAAAATACGATAACGGTTGCATGCAGAATTTTAAGAAGGAGTCAACTGTTCTCAATTTCCTTCCGAAAGATCAGTCGTGACCGAGAACAATGCTTTACAGTTTTTGTTACCGACCGAGCAGCAACGCGTAATCTCAAATCAACACAAACATCCTTATCACATTTCTGCCCGAAACGTTTATATTCTCATCCTCTTTCTTGCCTTCGATAGAAGAGAAAAATATAGAAAATGGCAGAACTCACGTGACCACAACGAGGGAAACCAAATATATTTTTTCTCCTATCTTAAACTGGCAATGCACAAAACAACCCAAAGATTTATTTACGTAAATGGCTGTAATGCAAGAAAGTACTGTACGCAAAATGCTCGACAATTAATGAACGAATTATATTTTAAAGGATGAAAGTTTGTGTGTTTGCGTCTTACTCACGAATATTCCAAGGCACGAAATTGCTACCTGAGAACGCCATCTTAACTCTTTCGATGCTTCGTTCTTTTTTCCCCCAACCTTCTCGATCCACCGGTCCAAGCGTTAATCTCCCTACTCTACGACTCCCACTAACCGTCACTGTTTGCCTCTCGAATTTCCTAAGTCCGCGCGCATCCTCCCCCCCCCCCCCCCCCTCTTTGTGCCGTCTCATTCCAATAACTTCTGTATTTATTGTAACTCGAGAGCGACCTTTCGCGTACTTGGAAGACTGAGAACAAATGTGTTCCGGATTTTCATTCTGAATTAAGGTCTTACTGGATGGATATTGAAAAATCGCTAGAATTGTTTATGATTTGAAAAATGATAGTTCTTGATAGAATAATCATCTATGAATTATTTCAGAATTTTCTACTACAGCATTTAGTAGTTCTACATTTATGAATTCAACACGGTTGCTTATGGGAAAACAGCTTCTGCAGAAGTTAATGGTTGCGCAACGAATGGAACTCAATGACCTTAGATTCTGAAAAAATTATATTATTAAGATTTAGAATCAACAGATAGATTATGCTTAGTTTCAAATGAATCGACCGAGTAATTGTCGAGAAATTAATTAAAGTAATGAGAATTATCGCCTGACACAGTTGTAACAGTTGTACAGTCACTGACAAAACATCAATCAACCAAATTAACATTTCCAAGTGTTAATTAATTATTAGTTCAGCTATTTGTAAGGCTAAACATGTCCGACATGATCCAGACTTGTAAATCCACGATTAACCCATTTTGATCTAACTTCTTACCCAACGATGCATCCAGTAAGACCTTAAACGCAAAGCTCCATTATCCGCGTTAACAACGTGAACAAAATGACTGCGAAAACAAAATGGAATCCACATCACGATGCAGCTTACGAGGCGACGATGAAACCGAAAAGGACGGGGAACAAACCCGTGAAATGGCGGTTGTGAAAAAAAGAAATTAAAGAACAAGCAAAGGAAAAAATCGAAAAAAATGAAGAAGAAAAAAAATATGGATCGCTCGCGAGGGCCTTACGAGGCACGGATGGGATTTCGATCCAGCGGTCTTTGGGGACGAAGAGAAATAACCCGAAGGTGAATTTCGCGAGAGAAAAGGCTGGCATTTCGCACTGCGTTAATAAAATCGCCAGCCAATTCTCTTTATGGCTATTGCACGACGATGCCACGATTGTTATTGTTATTAATTCGTCGTACCTCGCGCATGCGCGAGACGAGCGTTGCACGAAAAGAAGAGAACCAATGAAAACAACAAAAAACAACGACAAAAACAACGAAAAAGAGCGGGAAAAAAAGAAAGAGTACGAAATCGTGCATTGGCAGGAGCCATAGGACGAATAATAGTCACGATCGGGCATGATTGATTCACCGGACCGCTTGATTAACTCCTCACCTCAACGTTCACGCTCTTGGCTTCTGCAATGCCACAAGAAAGGCGCATTAAAATCCGCGGTGTGCTGCCCGCTCCCGATCGCTGCATGCCTATACATATATGTATATATGCATCGCCGCGGGTGTCGGATTACGGAATTGGCAAAACGTTTTTTTCTCTTTCGACTATCCCGGCATTTATAGCATCGATATTAAAAATTCCTTCGATCATTACCTCAGGTGTTAATTGATTGGCAATCGTAGATTCGAGTATCAATTGATAAACAATGCACATTCGTATGCAAAGTTAATCAATAATCATGACAATAATGATACAAATAATAATAATTTTTAAAATCGTAATAATGAAATGAATAAATGTATTGGATTATCAATTATTATTAATTGGAATGCATTGATTATTCAATAGATGTATTCAATTATCATTCTTTGAAATTTTACAAATTGCTTTATTTATTGAATAATATATATTTTTATATTATTCCATTCTCTGTTTTTTTTTTTGCTTTTGCTCTTCAAATAATAATAGTAATCATAATAATAATAAATATTTAATAATCAATAGTCAATAATCGTATTTATTTCAATTATTTTTTGCGCACTATTATTTCTCGTTATAATTTCGTTCTGTTTTTGTACTTGATACCATTTAGCTTTTTTATTTTGTTCAAATTCGCACTACGATCACCGCGTCCGACACGAATGACCGAATAGCGCTATCGCCGAAATAGCTGCGTCTTCGGCGACACCGGGGACGGTTGCATGATCCGATAGGGTTTGGTAATGTGGGTAATTGGATCGAGAGCTTTGGCACTCACTTGTGCAGAATCTAGCCGAGCTTTTATATACCAGCTCTTACACACCAGTTACTTATATACACGTACGAACATACACATGTGTTTAGGGACTGTGGATATTCATGCATTGGATACACACACACAGAAACAGCGCCCAGGGTGCGCTAGGCGCGCCGGTTCACAAAAGACCGCTCTGTGTACGACTCCGAAACGATCATTATCACTCTTGCGTCACTCCTGAACTATTAACGGTTCGTCTTCTTCGTCCCCGCGCGTGTGCTTCTCTACTCCTGTATCAAATTCGCGCCGCACCCAACTTTTCGTGCCGATGTTGATGAGAATCGTTACATCGTCCACCAACGAATCTCCACTAAGGATTAGCAATGTCCTTATAAAAGATTTTACGTATCTATAAACATTAATAATTATCTTCTAAGTTTCAGCTTTCTATATTAGTGCTAAGGGAAGCGAGTGAATTTTCCTGTTTGTTTTTTATGCGATTTTAAGTATTTTTAAATTTCGATTTTTAGGGATTTTATGACGATTGGATTTTGGTTTATTTATTCTCAAGATCGCTCAAGAGCGCACTTTTAATTTCCAAGAAGATAACAAATTTGTAAAAAAATCGAGAATATTTCGCAATGGTTTCAAGACTCGAAATTCAAAAGCGGTGTCAGGTTTAATCGTATTCAATGTCTCGGAGTGGTCGGTATCAAAGATGCCGTCCGGAAGAAGCTGACACACGCACACACGCACACGCACACAACGACGATTTCTCTCGTGACGCTCACCGGGTTTCGATAATTAGTGGATTAGATGGTTAGACAAACACACCGCGGTTACAAGCTTGTCTCCGTTCGTTTTGCTCTTCGGGGTTTCTCTTCGGGCCTGTCGTGTTTCCCGGACCCCTTTTGCTGTGTGCTCGGCCCGGCGCTCCGTCTGTACTTAAATAAAGCACATGTTGAACGGGTGACACTGACATCCATCACTCGAACGTAGAAACACGCCTACTTTGACTTCATTTACTACTTAGACCTTCTTATATATATGTGCGTGCATATATATTTATTTATATGAAATATGAAAATATCAATATTATAATTATAAATATTGAAATGAAGAGTAACAATATTGAACGATAGGTGATACGATTATAAAATACAATAATGTAATTCTTCTGGATTTAAATTTTATCATTATCCATAAAAGTATTATTGAGTAATGATACCACTAATAATAATAATAATAATATTATTATTGATAATAATAATGTTTATAATAAAATGATAATAAAATAACAATAATAATAATAATTATTATTATTATTATTAAATAAATAATAATTTAAAAAATGAAAATAACTTTTTGATAATAATTCTGAAATTCTTTAATTATAATATTATAGTGAAATAATAATCATTAATATTTTCAATTAGCTGTTATGTCTATTATTTTGATAATAATAATAACTATTATTATTATTATTACTATTATTATTATTGCTATTATTATTATTAATATTATTATTTTTATTATTATTATTATCATCATCATCAAAATAATATAAATAACAGCTAATTGAAAATATTAATAATAATTATTTTCCTATAATATTATGATTATAAAATTTTATAATTTTTGAAAATTATATATTTCCACACGATTATGATATTCATAATAATCCATTGTATATATTATATACAAGGATGTCCTTTCTACATGGTCACTTTGAATTTTTAATTTCCTTGATTTTCGTTGGGCCCAAAAATACAGAAGTCCATGTGCTCGCTGTGTCTACGAGATCTTGAGAGATACATTTTTACACTGCATTCAGCTGTGTGTAGCGAAAAACGTAACGCACGCATTCTCATTTATATTCCACCGAATATGCACATATATACAGATCACGTACGTTTGAGTTTTCCATCCATGCGGGATCCGGTGTTGTGGTGGTGATCGCCGTTGCTTCTCGGTTAAACACATGTATTACACGCGTGTAAACTGCGAGTAGCTCACAGTCGGTCGCTTTGATCTCGGTCATTCATCAACGCGGTTTCTCGCTCGCGCGCGCAACCACGATGCGCGGAAAGAAAGAGAAAAAAAATAACCGTCTAATAACGTTACATGTGCGTGAGCCTCTTACGCGACAGTGTGCGGAATTTAATTAATTTTTCGTTTTTCATGCATGAAGTGTGTGTTTGTTTTTTTTTTCTTCGTTTCTTTTTGAGTATCGGTGGACAGCCGGGTGGGAAAAATGGGAAAAACGAAGAACGAAGATTATTGATCCTTTACTGAAGCGTATATAATAGAATTTTTAGATTTGATGATTATTATTCGATTTATGTTTTTTCTTCAATTTTATGAATTATTTTATGCATGATAACTCATAAAAATAGCAACAGCCTCAAATTTTTGTACAATATTAGGCGTAGGTATAATAGTTTTTGATTCTATAAGCTGTGAAGATTCAGATTATATTGATTGATTTTTCTTTCTTCAAATTTAATGGAATCAAATAATATAAAATAAAATAGACTCAATTAAATTATTATTAATCGATTAAGTGCTCGAATTATAGTTAGTTAATTTGTTCATTGATTGATTTATTATTATTATTATTATTATATTAATTAATAATAATAATAATAATAAATAATTACATAATAATAATTATTATTATTATTATTAGTATTATCATTTTTATTATTTTCGTTATTATTATTATTATTATTATTATTATTATTGAATTTTATTCAATTCAATATTAAATCGAATAAAATTTCGTTTATCGAGTGACAGGTTGTATGAAAATGAAATAAAATAAGTTGGATTTTCAATCAAGGGTTGGATTATTACATCGCACAGCCGTCGTGCATCCACCGTAGGTTGTAAAAACGTCATCGGTCAGCAAGAAGCGTGCTGCTGGGGTCGGTAAAACGTTATATAGGTTTTCCGTGTAAGCCGGCGGTCGTGGCAACACCAGCAGCGGTTTTGTACAAACGTTCAGCCTCGGACGGGACTCTATGCTGTGTCTAAGAAACCGTAATAAAGTGCGCCGGAGTAATTGGCGAAGGCGCCTTTTGACGCCGGTACGTTCGCCGCGGTAATTAAAGTCTTATCATCGATGTGTGCCCCCTCCCTTCGGGGTGGGACTTGCGTTAACAACGCGTATACACACACGCTGCTTGGGCCCCCATACGCTGCCTATCTTGTATCTTGAAACATTATAACATTTACAATTTATAAATCTCGCGATATCCGAACGTTTATTTCACGAATTGCGATAGACGTATCTCGTGCGAGAAACTGAAATGGGCTTTATGAATCGTTCATTAACAGAGTTGGAGATGAGCGATTTGAAAGTTTGAAGATTTTTAGGATTAGATTCAACGTCGATTTTTATTTTTTTAAATTTTATTTACGTTATTTATTTATTTATTTATTTATTTGTTTATTTATTTATTTATTTATTTATTTATTTATTTACTTATTTATTTATTTATTTATTTATTTATTTATTTATTTATTTATTTATTTATTTATTTATTTATTTATTTATTTATTTATTTATTTATTTATTTATTTATTTATTTATTTATTTATTTATTTATTTGCTTATTTATTTATTTATTTATTTATTTATTTATTTGTTTATTTATTTATTTATTTATTTATTTATTTATTTATTTATTTATTTATTTATTTATTTATTCATTCATTTATTTATTTATTGGGTTCTTCAGGCGCTACTTTTTCGGAGCATGATTATGGATCAGTCACAAACAGTTCATTCAAAAATTTCAAAAGAGAATAATCAATGGAAAAAATAAGACCGATTATTTATATAATTTATTGGAAAAAAAAAATCATGAAAATCATCAATTCCCAGGCATTTAAGCAAATATTTTTGTGTACCATTATTCATCGTAATCAGTCCATCACTGATCCAAATAAATGAAGAAAAAAAATTTCAACCGATTATTGATATTATTCATTCAATGTTGAAACCATAAAAATAAGAAATTGCCAAAACCATTCCACAAAAAAAAGTCCCACATCATCACAAAGAATCAAAACAATCTTCACCGTTCCGTATTTTCGCAAACCGAACATTTTCAACCACCACCATAATTTTTCTTCATTCACATCCGCCTGCGCAGTCACTGTACAAAATCCCCGTGATCAATAAAAATGTATTTAATTCATCAATCTATTGAAAAGCCACGTCAATAAACGCTCCGGTCCTCCCCAAGATCATTAAGAACTTGCGGCCAAAAAAAAAAATAATAAAAAACCGAATTAAAAAAACACACACGAATCCGTCAGAAAAAAAAATGGCGGTTTAGGGGAGACCGAGAGATCTCTGCGTCTTCCTGTTCGCCACGAAGCCGGTAACGGTGACGACGGCAAAAACCCGTTGGAGCTCCGGAGCAGTTCTCGACGATCCGTCGAAACTCTTCCGAGAATCTCAGACTGCGAGGCACTTGCTCCGGGGTTTGCCGACGTGATGACCCCCCTCTTTCTCCTCTCTCCGCGGTCCTCTCGCGCCCTCGCCCTTATTTATCGTATCCGCGAAAACTTACGCGAAGCACGTGTTTTCGCATACGTGCAAGAAACGTCGAATACATATAATATATATAATATATTAGGGTGTCTCATGGAAGAAGAACATTTTTCGTAATTTTTATATTTGAAGTATATACTATTAGAAAACGTCCGGTCGAATATGAGCCCAATCGGCCTATTTTGAGATGTGCCGCAGATATTATATAGATTTTGAATTTGTTTAACATGTGACGAAAAATGTTAGACCCACCTTAATTTTAAAAGACACCCTAATAAACGATGTATGTATCTTTTAGGGTGAGCCACGGATTTTTTTTCTCAGCCCTCAGATTTGAAGTATATAATATTAGGAAACATCTGGCCAAGTTTGAATCTAATTGGATTATTTCAAAAGTTTCCGCGGTCATTATAAAGATATTACAATAGAAAACATCAAATTATTACATTCGACTGAAATTCGAATTAATATAATAATTTTTTATCTGATAAATTATTATATAATTGATCAAATTAAACAGAAATCAAAAGCTATAATAAATTGACTAGTAAAAAGATGGGAAAAGTGGTTAGGAAATATAAGTAAGGCAAGAAATAAAAAAAAAAAAATACACGGTCACGTAAAAACGCAATCACTTAAGGAGTTGCGTGATTCCGTTACATTGTTTCGAAAATCCGTGTTCCGAATAATGCAGAAAGAAAAGAAAATAAGTCAACATAAAAGCTCAATAAGAGACCTTGAAAAGTAAAATAAAAATAACGATTGCATATAAAAATTATAAATGTAAAACCCAAAACGACCCAGGACGACATACGCAGAGGGTTTCAATTACAAACACACCCTCAAGGTTAATACCCGCGAATAAAGATTACTTAACCGTAATTATTCTTTGAAGCATAAAATTTTTTTTACTTTAATGATCTTTTCTTTTTTAATATATTGAATTTCAATAATTGCATAAATAGAAACGACTCATTGTGGGGTTCTCTCACGGTTTTATATTTCCTTCGTCGCCTTTGCGGGCGTCCTTATGGGACTATAAAATACGTCGACGCAATGGCTCTCGAAGGGTCGCTCCTGGTTTAACGGTGCTGCTGGAAGCGATAGGCATTATTGGATCGTGAGAACCGATACAATATACTCCCACGCTTTACGGTTCGACCGGTCACGTGGTCGCAGGTTCAAAAGTCTGTGGTCAAGTTTCGAAATGTCCTCGACGTTAATTGTCACCTACGTTACACCCACATCGACACCGTAAAATTCTAATCAATAAAATTCACAATCAAAGCATTGTGGTAAAATATTTTGACTCATTTTATCTTCTGTCTCGGGACTCGTAACAAAAATAATGAAAAATCATCTTAAAACAGAAAAAAAAGATTTTCAAATGATTAAACTCGTAAATCTTTGAACGATTTTTATTTGCTTTTATTTTTGAATTATTTATATTGTCTTATTTGAAAAAATAATATAAATGAAATAAATAAAATAAATCTAAATAACCTAAATGAATAAAATAAAGGAAGAATTCGTGGGTTAGATTAAAATTACGATGCTCGAAGCGTCAACGCATTAATTCACGATTCGCCGACGTCTCGGAACAAATTATTCCGGGCTGTCGGTTTTGTGTGTACTTTAAAACTGCAACGGCGTTAGAATTTTCGGCACGACGCGCACTAAATCGTGTTACACGCGAGTTTTGCGGGCGGTCGGACGTACGACCGGCGCCTCGAAATCCCGGGAGAAAAGTGCGATAGGCACCGCGATATATATACACATACTCACACACACATGTATAAATATCTGTACATATGTGGACTCGTGCATGCGTGCGTGTTTTTCTGGATGTACAAAGCTTGCACTAATGAGATGCACGCATCGAGAAGGTCAAAAACGCTTCGCGCTGTACCGAGTTGGAAAAACTCGGTCAAGACGAAAGAATATAATTTTGTATGATACATATAATTGTATACAATAATAATAATGATAATAATAACAATAATAATAATTGAAAAATGAATATAATAATAATTATGAAGAACCAAAATTGAATTAATAATATAGAGTTATTGATTCAATTTCTCATTCATATAATAATTATTATTATTTTCCAACAATCAAGTTTTATTTAGGATATAATATAATATTATACATATAACTATATACAATAATAGTAACAGAAAAATAAATGTAATAATAATATTATTATTATTATTCTATATATTCAATATCATTATTTGTCAACATTCAAGTTTTATTTATTTTCTTGTCGACAATATAAATTTCTATTATGCTTTGACGAATATATTTATAAAAATATTCGTTTTAACGATAATTATAACAATATAATTAAAACAACTCAGATAATATAACTCAATAAATTCTATATATAGAATTCGTTGTAATTATATACACCTATTGTATGTATATATAAATACACACACGAGAGTAACCCTTAATTAGCGAACTCCTGCCCTGGCAATTGCCTCTCGTTGCATTCCTCGCGCGTTGCGACACTCCCCCTCGCATGTTCGTCCGCCCCTTCGGGTTGACACTCGATGCACGTTTCTGTAATAGCTCGTACAAACGTCGGTAGCAACCCCTCCGAGCTCCGGGTTTCGGAAACGAGAGTACAGACACACTCCTGCGTTTATATGTAGTTTAAGAAAATTTTCTCCATCTCCCTCTCTTCTCTCTCTCTCTCTCTCTCTCTCTCTCTCTCTCTCTCTCTCTCTCTCTCTCTCTCTCTCTCTCTCTCTCACGATCCCTCTCTCGCTCTTTCGTATACCGGCATTCTATATATCTCAGTATTTTCTCGAGTTTCAGGGTATTCCGTTTCACTCCCCATCTCGGTTTGTCAAGGAATAACGGCGATAAATTTTTTTTTTTTTTTCGAAAATTCATTACCCCGAGAACTCGCGCTTCGCAGGAAATTCGTTTACTGGTGACCTTTCGAAATTGAATTTATGGTTTTGAAGAGGGTGAAAAATTAAATCTCGATTCAACAACACGGTCGATAACGATTATTATAGTAATTTTTCGGTGCGATTTATGGAAATCAAAATTACGAAGAAAGAACAACAAACGAACCGATTAATTGAAATTGAATTATTGGACAATCATAAGTGTTGATATGTCTTAGTAACGATAACGCCTCCGTTGACTCTGTTCAATTAATAATCGAATTTTGTGCAGTTCACTCCGAATATATTAATATCATCTTTATATATTTAATCGTTGATGTTAATTATAAAAGAAACACTGACAACAAAATAAATTTACAAATGAATGAAATAACAAAGTTTAAAAATATAAATATTTATATTATCTTAAAAAAATAAATATTTATATTATATTAAAAATGAAATATTTATATTTTCAAAAACCCGAATAATAAATTTTTAAAAAAGCATTGTGAGAGAACGGATCTGTCGAGCTAAGTCCATGTCCAAAGAATTATTAATCAACGCGTCCGCCATAGTTAATATCCCAATAATAACAATAATCACGCGACCGTCGTTGACTGATCCGTGCAAACAGAAAGAACAAATGAAACCTTGAGGAAGGGGGGGGGGGAGAGGGTTTATCGAGTTTTTAATGGGTCATAATACAACCCCCGGTAATCAACTCCGACATACCGCTTAGGCGGGGTGAAGCTCATGGGCCATCAACGCGTTCATATGCTCCGATTGACGCCATACATACACCTCATGGGACATACGCACAATCTAATCCGCTAACGACATAATACCGATGCAATCACAACGTTGAGTCTCAAACTAGCGCGGTGAGCACGAAAAAAGGACACAGAAAATAGTCATTAATTCGTCGGTGGGAATCAAATTCGAACCCATTTTCCGTGAGCCGCGAAAGCAACCATTATGCCATTGGCTCTCTGTACTATGGGAATATTAAATAATAATAATAATAATACTAAATCATCTATTATATAATGATAGTATGTAATCTGATTTATATGAAAGATGATGGGTATAATTATAATTAATTCATTTACAATTTATAATTACTTTCAACGGACTATACTACTACTGTCATTGATATCATTGTTATTGAAACATTATTCTCACGACTGGAAGGAGGAATAAAATAATAATAATAATAAAAATAAATAAATAAAAATATTAAAAATAATAATAATAACAATAACAACATAATATTAGTTACATAATATTCGTATAGTAATAGTACTTATTATTGTTATAATAACTACTATATTGTGATTACTATTATTATTATTATTATCACTTTTATAGTCGACAGTGTGTCGATGGCAATTATAAAAAATTATTATAATGATAATTACGTATAATAAAAATATAATTGTAAAGAATTATTGTATAAATACTACAATCATTGAATTATAATCGTTGCCGTTCCTATGACTGACGTAGATAGGATAAAAAGCTGTCCTCACTAGCACAAAAACGACATTAGAAGTAGCAACAGCATCCCCAATGGTCGTTGGTCCCGGTGTGCTCCCTCCACGACCATTTTATACGGTCGAGCCGCAAAACGCTTGGTGGAACGGCCACGGTCGAGTACGCGGGAAGCTGGCGTGTGCCGCCGATTCACCAGCTTGACATATTCGTAACCCAGGACCGGCTAACGCGTACCTACTTTATATCTGTGGCTTTGCGGCAAAACCGAATAAGTCCGGAAAAAGAGTTTTCAAAAAACAACGATTTTACGTCGCGAACGCTCTATTAAAGCGCACAAATCGATTGCGAAAATAATATATATGTTGATAATAAATTTAGCGGCAAAACTGAATAATTTTAATCATTCGGTTTTGCTTCCAAATCACAAATATTATTCTCTTTGGAGCAAAAATCCTCGTCGGTCTTTACTACAATATCTACTCTACTACTATAATACGATTCACTATATTTACTGTATTTATTATAACATAATTGCATCATATAAATGTCACCCACCAAAAAATACTAAAAATCCTAATCCACGAATTTAATTTCTCCGTTCGTAATTCCAGAAAGCACCGGAAATGCCGTGCTCGCCAGTCAGCACCAGCAACATCACCAGCAACAACAGCAGCAACAACAACAGCAACAACAACACCAACAACAACAACAACAACAGCAACAACAACAATACGGCGAAGTAAATCAATTGGGCGGTGTCTTCGTGAATGGAAGACCTCTTCCAAACGCCGTCAGATTGCGCATCGTCGAGCTCGCGCAATTGGGAATAAGACCGTGCGACATATCTCGACAATTGCGCGTCAGTCACGGTTGCGTGAGCAAAATTTTGGCTCGTTATCACGAGACCGGTAGCATATTGCCGGGAGCCATAGGCGGAAGCAAACCCCGCGTAACGACCCCGAAAGTCGTTCAGTACATAAAACAATTGAAACTGAAAGATCCCGGAATATTCGCTTGGGAAATACGCGATCGTTTGTTGTCCGACGGGGTTTGCGACAAATACAACGTACCGTCGGTTTCCAGTATATCCAGAATTTTGCGAAACAAGGTCGGCGCCGCAGCCGCAGCGGCCGCGGCTGCGGCAGCCGCGGCGGCCGCTGCGATACATCAGCATCATCCGGCTCATCATCATCCCGCTCATCATCATCATCATCATCATCATCTGTACGCCGCGGCGGCCGCGGCCGGGGCCGCTCTGTGTCCGGTTCCGTATCCACCGACGCCTTATCACGCCGCGCCTCCCTCCGGAATTACTCATCATCATCATCATCATCCAGGTGCGTTGATTTTTAACGACTTTCGACGATTTGATTCGCGTTGTACGCGTTTGACGCTGAAATCTCAATACGTTTTTTTTTTTTTTTTTTCGTGGATTTATTTAATTTATTTAATTTATTTAATTTATTTAATTTATTTAATTTATTTAATTTATTTAATTTATTTAATTTATTTAATTTATTTAATTTATTTAATTTATTTAATTTATTTAATTTATTTAATTTATTTAATTTATTTAATTTATTTAATTTATTTAATTTATTTATTTTATTTTATTTATTTTATTTATCATGAATTAATTTATTGATTGAGGGGGGAGTTGTGAATTTGATGGTTTAGATAATTCATTCCGAGTATCTGAAATATCTCTTGTTGGAAAGTGATTGAAAAAACTGAAAATCGTATAAAGTTTGTTCTAGAAACATTTTGATTCACAGATTTTGGTTTTTTATTCCTTATTCTATTCCGGAACAATTTTAATTTTTTGACGGAAACACGAAAATATATATATTTTTTATGGGAAAACAGAAAGGGTGAGGGTCAAGATTATAATAAGCTATATCTTTCTGTATCTTTCTCTATAACGATAACGACCGAGCACGTGCACCTCATATTCAAATTGCGAGGATTTGCGTTGATAAGACACTAGGGTCTGTTTTAGAAAAAAATGTCGGCAGCTCTCAAATTTGAAGTATACAGTATTCAAAAACATTCGGCCAAATCTGCATTATACAGATTTCACATGTGATAAACACGAAAAAAAAATTGTTCGACCAGTCAAAACCGAATTTACCGGTAAATATAAATATTCTGGGATCGTGACTGATTGCAATACATTTTTTCATCAACGACAATTATTAAAATCTTACAAAAATGCTATCAACTTAAAATAACGATCACGTCATGAATTGATCATTTTCAATTGGATTCAATGCACGCAGATGAGTAAAAAAAGTGATAAATACATGAATCGGGTAATCAGAATAATATTTATATTCACTAGAAACATTGATTTCAATCAAACAATTTTCCTCCCATGTCAATCAAATTAAAAATCTATATAATAATTGCGGAACCTCTCAATAAAGTTCCATTGAGCTCAGCCACGTCTTTTTCGATATTATATATTCCAAAAAACGATCACAAAATATTATTTTTCAAACACACACCTTAATAAAGCACACGTCGAATCTTTCGTTAATTCGAGGAGAGAGCGAGACGACCGAGATAGATAGATTATTTATACCGAGACGCCTAGACGCGGCCGAGCTTCTCGGGTTGAGGTGAATCCCTCGACGACGAGAGACTTCGTTCGGATGGAACCAAGAAGAAGAAGAAGATGAAGAAGAAGAAGAATAAGAATAAGAAGAAGTAAGCCTGAAGCTGCTTCCCTAACCCCCGGAGCCCTGCTGGCACGCGGTGGGCCGCATCGTCAGCCCCGGGTTAAGGAATGACGTTGAATGCGCCAACTCTCGACAAGCTTTTCCAACCATCAGCTTGCGAACGAAAATTTCCAAGCTCGCCCGGCGTTTCGCTCCCTTCGCTCGCGTCTCTGTCGTCCTCGATCTCGTATCCATCTTCACATTCTCGGTCTTGTTTCATTCTGTCTACGCGACTTCTCGGTGGGCCAACTCGTCACTTCGTTTCACGTCTCTCTTTTGGCAACTTTTTTTTAATTTTCGTTTTTGTCTTTTCTCTCGCCGGCGTTTGATTAATCTTCGAACGCGATCATCGCGAATTTAAATGAATGATCGTCGAGTATTGGAACGACGGTGAAACGTATTAGAAAATTCGTTTTTTTTTGCAATTTTGGTGGGTTTTTTAAAACAGGACCTCATATTGAAATTTTTATATCTAGAATAAAATATAATATAATTTTTATATTATTAATAATTTCTTATTATCAATCATATCAATATGAATATATGAATGTGAAATATGAAATATTAAAAATCATATTAATAATTAATTAATTATTTTTCATTTTTTATATTTTATGTAGAAATATAATATTTATTTTCATTAATCAATACCCTATATTCTATATTTCTTATCCCTATATATATGGGGAAGGATTTTCCAAATCACTCTCTCATTTTTTACGAAAGAAAATCATCAAAAAATCGATTTTCCATCGAAAATAATCGAAAGATCGATTTTTTTTCCGATGGATTTCATTTTTATTATTTTTTTAAATGCCAAATCATTATCACACATTGGAATTTCGAATAAACTTGAATTGTTCCAAAATTGAAAAAATATAAATATATTTTATATTAGGAACACGACACCCACTCCAATTTCATAAAAAAAGTTCCCCAATTTCGGTAGAGTATCCCTGAAAAAAAATGTCATCTAATTACGATATAGCACTTACTTCTTGATAAAAAAGGGGGGTTGAGGAGAAGGGGGGTCTGAAAAATAAATAAAAAATTGGTGAGGTCGTACAATCCAAAAGATACTAAGAAAAAAACCATCGACCGCCTCTCGGAATCGAAGCGTTTCAACCCGGTGATTTAAAACGTTCCTCCCCATACAATACATAGATAAAAAATATAGGCATATAATTCCTATTTATTAATGAAAACAAATCCTTTTTTTCCACCTATAATATTAAAAATGAAAAATAATAAATTACTTATAAATATGACACGACTCATATGATTTTTTATCCATATAAAAAATATTTAAAAAATATATATACTTATATATACATATGTATATTATATAATAAAATAATAAAATAATGAAGAAACTGATCAACTGTGAACGTGTGTGTGTGTTCCCGGTGCGTCTCCAGTGGGTCTGACAGCCGGATCATCGAGCAAATTATCGCCATCGCCGACAACCCCGAGCGAATCAATCGTCAACCAATCAACGTCCAACGGAATCATTGCCTCCGGAATCTTACAGTGGCCGAGATCGCACACCGTGCACGATATTCTTTCCACGAGCATAGCCGCATTGCCGAATTCCGGAACGATCAACGGATCAGCATCTTCTTCATCGACTTCGTCGTCATCAATTTCTTTAACTCTGAACAATAATCATCACAATCATCATCCTTCGTCTCACAATCATCAAAATAATAATCACACCAGTGGTCACAATAACAATAACGATAATAATAACAACAACAATAATAATAATAGTAATAATAATAATAATAATATCAATAATAATAACAATAGTGGAGATTCGAACAATAATAATAATAATAATAATAACGACAGCGAGGATCGTTTGCCGAGCGGTTATCACTCGCACAGTCATCACCCTCATCCCTCTCATCATCCTCATCATCATCATCATCCCCACAGTCATCATCATCACCACGCCCAACAGTATTACGCTTCGGCCGCCCTCTATCATCATCATCACAATCATCCCGGAGCCTCCGTGACGAATCTAACCGCAGCTTCCGGTCTCATTGGCACCCCGAGCTCTCATCTCACCTTTCAACCAATCATGATGCAGATTTCTACCTCACAACCTGCGAGTCCTTGTGATTGAAATTGTAGTTTTTTTTTAATTCTATTTTTTTTTAATTTCGGGACTAATAAGAATGTGAAGAATTGTCTTTCGAGTTTGTATGATATATTTGTGAATGACGAGATGGATATAACGTGTTATTAAAGAATTTTATTGAAAGTGAAGTGAATTGTTTTGCGATTTATTTTATTTTTCGTTGGTAAGAATTTTTAGGGGGATTTCGCGAGATTAGATAATTGCGCGTCGAGTACGATAGTTGATTGTTTTTAATTGTTTTTGAGGATATAGAAATTCAGTTTCGTTGATTGGTTAATTTTGTTAATTTGCGTACGGTCACGGGTTATATGAATGCGACTAATTTTTTTTTTTGTTTTATTTTTCAATTATACGAAAATGATTCCCGATAACGTTGAAATAACGTTGTTGTTTCTTATTAGCATGCATACCAATGGAGAAAACTGGGCTTGCAATTTATTTTTGCATTTCTAAGGTAATTTTAAGGCCCTTTTAAGTCATGTTGTACCTAAATAAAAGCCCATGGGCTTCTCAACGAAAACAGGATCATTTTGAAATAATATTTATTCGATTAACGAAAGCTCATTTTTATTCCAAATATTGCAACAATAGAACGGTATAAAATAACCTAAAGATTCTCATTATCTTTGAAAAATTATAAATATATGAGACAAATACGTGAGAAATAATAATTACAAATCAAGAATAATTTATATCACCAATTGTCATTCAGAAGCAATCCGAAGAGAAATCCCGTTTATTTTTGGAAGAATCGTTCTTACCTCCCAAATTAAAACTCGTAGACTTCTATCCCGAAAGCAGAATCCACATACAGGTCCAGATGGGTCTGTATCCAAGCGGGCCTCTTATCGGACCAACCCCTTTGTCGTATGACCGCCAAACCCATGAGTTTTTTACTTTTCCCCATTTTTTTATAATCAGTGCGATTCTCTTAATATCTTCGCACGCGTACAAATCATCTCGTCCTGACGTAACTAGAGAGAGCGTCGGTCCAGCTGTTTCTCGGAAGGGATTCCGGTCGTCGTCTCGAACCGTGCGACATCGATCCAAGATCCTTTGAGTTCGCGCGAAGCCGCTTCGCAATTTCGTCCATCATACATACGTCTACGGATTCTACGCAGGATGCTTCACACGTGGGCCTTTCGTCGCGCCAGTTTTATTTCTTTCTATATGTCGATGTCGATGTTCTTTTTTCGAGGGGTTAACCCTTCCAGCTTACACGTCACACTCACAGGAATTTCTTCGATCAAAACACCACACACAGGGTCGATGGATTAAGGGTTTGTGCAGGTGGGCGCTACGCGAACTTTGATCGTCCGCCATTTTGAATCGACCCGTGCCATCAGGTTGAAAAAATTCTTAAATATACTTTGAGCATTGTTGAATCAATTGATATCAATGGAAAATGCTATGAAATTTATTTACGTCCATCAAAAATTCATGAAAGAAATAACATTTTTGTAAAAAAGAGTTTTCTTGCAAGAAAATGACTGGATCAAAATGGCAATTGGATGTGATGTAAGGGTTGAATTGCGAACAGCTTCGGTCGTCACAGCCTTTACAGTTTTGCCTTGAAATCGGCACAAGATCGGCATTCATAATTCGCGCGAAAAGTGGGCTAAGGTCGCGTCGTTCGTTCGCTCGGAGGTTTGTAATCTGCATTATAGCGTTTCGAACGCTTGAATCTTCATGGGTCTCCGATTTTATCGATTTATCGGGTATTTTCGACGGAAGACATTTATGCTCGGCTATAAAAATCCACGAGACACGTTTGACACCCGGAAATAATGACAATTTATACCACTTCGGACACGTTTCGACGTTCGGACGTTTTCCAATGTGAAAAACTAATGTTCTAATTTTTTTTTTCATTATTCTTTTGTTATTTATTACAATAATTTTTCTCATTAATGTAATTAATAAACGATGATTTTTCGTTTTCTCCTTTTTTCGTTGCCAGTTTTACTTAGTAGAACTTTTTTTTACAAATTGATGTTATAAATTATCGAGTCTTTGTATAATTATATTTCTATCTTTCATATCGTATTATTTTAATTAATTTATATTCTATGGTATCGATTAACGACGATTTTTTTCTGCGTTCTTTATTGCCCTGTCTTAATAACGATTATAATATTTCTTAAAATTAATTATATCAATTAACAACAATGTCTAGATATATTTTCTTGAGCCTCATGATTACAATTCGATTCTAATTGATCTTATCGATTGACGATTTTTCCCTATTTTTATTACCTTAATCATTATAATATCAATCATTAAAATTTTCGTCTACTTGATAATATGAATTAACAACTTTTTCCCTTGTGTTAATTGCCCTGTCTTACTCGTGATAATTTTTATCCTATTTGATGTTATTAAATAACAACGAATTACTTTTTTTCGAATTGTTCGTTTTGCAGGTCCGAATTCGACAGCCGGTCAATTACGTCAATACTGGTTTCGCTGATAGCGACAAGGCGTACGGTTCATATCGAAGAACCGTGTGACAAAAGATGCCGGAAACCCTGGAAGGCTTCCCGACTGGCTGACAATATTCTCGCGACGAGGAACCGATCGATAAACGATTTTGTCACCGATCGACGTTCCACCGTCGATCCACGCTGGATGTTCCGATCGAACAACGGATCTTGACTCCCCGAATCATTGGCTTTGTCCAAAACCGACGATCGAAGTCTCGTACTTCCACTGAGGGTGGTACGATAAACCTTCGATGATTACCGAAAAAAATAAATCGACGAAGACAACGAATACTTCAGAAAAAACATTAATAATTATTAAAAAATCAATAATTAAATTCATCGATCACAAAACTCTCGTCATCGATCGTTCGAACGATTGTAACAAACTCACCGACCCAGTATTTGTTTATATTGAAAAACTCTTTGTTGATAATCAATAAAATTATTTATTTGCAGAATGTACAAAATATTATTTCCTCCTGATATATTTAATATCCAATTGGATCAATAATTCAATAAGAAAAATTGAATTTTCAACCTCTTAGATTGAATCAAATTTTATCTAAAAAAAAATAAATGAATAAACAAATAAATAAAATAAAGTGAATTTTTTAAAAATAAATAAACAAATATAAAATTCTTTTTTTGACTGTATATCAATTGAAAATGTATAAAATAGCTGTAAAAAGTGTCAAAAATATCGAAATCGCGAGGGAAAATGATGATAAACGTTTCGGTAAAAAATGATGGAGGCATTTTGTCTCCAACGGTAGACACGAGGATATTTCGTCGTCGCGTTCGTTTGCGGCGATCGGCGATGCGCGAAGAACGGCATCAGCCCAGCTTCTTCCTTCACGGATCTTCGCTTCTGACGCGGTACCACGCGCGCAACCCTCCCGGAAATTGGATCTCTCGCCTCGTTTATATCCCTTTATTTTTTTTTTTTTTTCAAATCTCTTTTTAAAAACCACGTCTTTCATTTCGCCGACAGACACGCGTTCGACTTCAAAAACACCGATATTTATTTATAATTAGCGCTTAGTTTGCGTCAAAACGTTGATTCTTCGTTGCGCAAAAATATTTTCGTCAACATAAATCTATTGTGATAAATCCGTCAACGTGTAATAAATAGACATTGGAATTTGTCATTGCTGGTTTGAATTTTAGATGAGGCGATAGTGTTTCTCGTGATTGACATTTCGTCTCGATACTTAATGTCAATAGCCACGGAATTGGGCAGCCATCCGACCTTTTTTCCGTAAAAAATGATTGGACGAGAGCGCAGATTAAAAGAAAAAAATACCACACAAAAATTAGTCGAAATTATTCTATTTTTATTTTACCCTTTATTTATTTTATAACATTCATGTGTTTGACACAATATTTACAATTATTATTAACTCATAATTGTGTTATGGATTAACTTCGACTTACCGTGAAATCTTATTTATTTGATGAAAATGAAAATAAATTTTTTTATTTAACGGTTTATCGAAATTATTTTATCTTAATTGCTGTTGATAATTAAAATAAATTTTTCAATAACACACACATGAAGATTTTACATTAACTTCGATGAAGAGTAAATACAGTAGGACCCCCTCGAATCAGAACAGTTTGGATCTCCCAATTCGATTGCAGGCGTTGCAGAAAAAATCTGAACCACGCTCACTGACGGTATCTCAAAATGTCCCGAGCCTACAATGATTCACGAGCGAAACGTTAAACGTTCGTTAAAAACAGTCGACGGTGCATCTTCGCACAAAACTGACTTTTGTCTCACATCATTCGTTTGTCCCGTCACGACCGGCGGAGAAATGTAGAAGTGAGGTGTGGTTATCTTCTCCGCGCGTTCCGATTCGCGGAGTTCTACCGTAGCAATAATTTATTCTTTTTTTTCATTCGTATGGGAGACGCGATACGTGACACCGCGTCATGCGTGGGTGCGGGGCCTTCAAGGACGATTAAAAAACTCCGCTGATAGATGGCGCAGACGCGAAAGTTTCTCGCAAACGGTCGCATCGAGTCTGTTTAGTATATAATAAAAAATGAACAGTATGATCTTCACTAAGAGAGCTACTGTTGGGCCATGGAGGCTACTCGTACTTCTGGACTTAAACTTTCCCGGCCTAGAGCCAATTAAGAAGTCATCCGAACTCTCGAGGCAGTGCTTTCATACTTTTTGTACCCCTTAAGGTTATCGAACACCTCAAGCGATTTGAAACGATTCGTTGCACTGGCGGGCAAATTTTTTTTCAAAAATGTTTCGATAACTTCTTTTTTCGTTTGTGCTATTTTATTTATTGATTTTTTAATAATTTCTACGTGGAATTTATGCACTTGGGAAACTGAAGCTAAGACTGTGAAACAACTTTTTCTTTGGGATTTCTCCATTTCGATATAGTTTTTTTTCATTCTCTGTGATTTTCATCAGCGACTGTTAGCACTTCACCTTAAGGTTGTGGGAAAGGAAGTTTTTGAAAAACGACAGTCGAATGTAGCACCTTTAATTATTACGTATTATAATTATTAGGATTACAGTCTATCATTAATATATAATTATTATATTATCATTATTTGTTACATATTTGATTATAATACCGTTTATTGTCGTGTTTTGAAAATGGCCTTAATAAACGAATAAAGGATATCATCTCAATTGCTATTAAAGATTAGCATACATTTTTCAATAAGGAAATTCATCTGAATTACTGAATTGCTGTTAAATATAAAAATAAAATTTTCAGTTAATAACTTATCCAAATTATTTTTAAGAATGACAGTAAACTGAAAATATTAACTGTTCCACGATAATTGATAATTTGATCGAAAAATTATTTCAAATGCATTTTCATTTAATGAATGGCCATCCCTGAACCGGAAGCGTTTGTGTTTCTCCGACGTTTCAATTACCGATTGAATCGATAACAAATATACAATGTATGGTCAATTCTCGTTCTTCAAGATCAATCAAAACAGCCGCGGATACACTTTACTGTGCAAAATTCTGGAACGTCCAACACAGCAGGATTTCATCAACTTTGATGAAAAGTTAATACAGTAGAACCCCTCGAATCGGAACGAATCGGATCTCCTAATCCGATTGCAGGGGTTACGGAAAAAATCTGAACCACTCTTACTGACAGAGCTGTATCTTAAAATGTCCCAAGCCTACAAAGATACACAAGCGAAACGTCAAACGTTTGTTAAAAACAATCGACGGTGCATCTTTGCACGGAACTGACTTTTTTCTCATGTCGTTTGTTTATCCCGTCACGACCGGCGTAGAAATGTAAGGGTGGGGTGTGTTTCTCCTCTGCGCCTTCCGATTAGTTCCCTACTGTAGCGATCATTTTTTTTTTCATTCGCATCGGAGACGCTACCACGTGACACCGCGTCGTGCGTAAGTGCGGGCCCTCAAGAAGGACTGAGAAACTCCGCCGATAGATGGCGCAGACGCGGAAGTTTCTCGCAAGCGGTTCAGCCGAGCCTGTTTTGTATATAATAGCGAATCGACGGTTTCAATTTCACTAAGAAAGCTACTGTTGGGCGTTCAAAGATCACTCGAGTCTCTGTGCTTTCGAGCGTTCCGATGCCACCGCGGCGATCGGAATCGAACAACAGAGAAATCGTTGAAGATGTGGAATCAGCCAGCGCAGTGCAGACCTCAAGCTAACAGAAATCTCGAGCAGGTCGTCATCCACCGCATTCAGACGTGAATCAGGGTGGAGGATGGTCAACAGTGAGCTTTCATATTTTTGTACCCCTTAAGATTCTCGTCCTTCAAGCGAAGTGAAACGATTCGTTGCATTGACGGGCAAATTTTTTTCCACGAATGTTTCGAAAAGCTCACAGCCGATGTTTAAAATTGGCGATACTAAAATTATACTGCATGAAACCGGAAAAACCTCGAAAAAGGTTCACCTATCTTTCCTTTCGCTTAATCTACCTTCAAAGTTATCTCACAGTCGCAGTTCTATTTTCCCAAGTGCATGCATTCGAATGAAAGAACGATTTCATAAAAATAATAAAATTAAATTCAAAATACGTTGCGTCATCAATTTTTATGACAAGCTCCTTGCGATAATTCATTGTTTCCCCTTTCTTTTTATCCGTATTAGACATGGTCCACGCTACGAGTGATAACACGGGGTAGGTCTCGGAATTCCTACTGCTCAGTTGTCCGTATATATAGATATAGCGGCGTAGCTCATTTTACCGCGTAAAGATGGTTACGTTGTACATCGAGCTACGCCGCTATATCTATACATACGTTTTCGGACAACAACTGAACATTATGTATTTCGAAATCTACCCATAATGCGTCGTAAACAAGCCATGGACATATGCATATTGACCAATAATACTGCGAGAAAAAGTGTTATCGCAATGGAAAGAAAGAAAACTATGGGTGGTTCCGAACCTCTCTCTCTTCCTACTTGAACCCGATTGGTAGAAATAATCTATCTCGATTATTTTGACCAATCAGTTTGTATATTTGACCAGTCCGCATGTATATGTCGATGGCACGAGCGCGGGCACCGAAGGACGACTGAGAAAATCTGCCGATAGATGGCGCGGACGCGGAAGTTTCTCGCAAGTGGTTCGGTCGAGCCTATTTTGTATATAATAGAAAATCGATAATCGTATTGTTACTAAGAGAGCTTCTGTCGGGTGCCCGGCGGCTTGTACAGTCCCGTTTCCCGGCCGTGACATTTCGCCCAGTGATGACAATTCGTACGAGAATACTCTACATGAAAATTCCACTGGCGAATGTGTGTTGAATGAGGTGTCCCTGAATTACGTGCAAGCCGTCTTGTTCCCCGATCCCGCCCCTCGTACCGGTAGTAGACCTGAATTTCGTGCAAGGTGCACCTTGTTCCCCGATCCCTTCCCGAGTACCGGTAGTAGACCCAAAAAACTGTTGATACCCGACAGAGCTTTCATACTTTTTGCACCGTTTCAGATTATAGTCCTTCAAAGGTCGTGCTACGATGGATTATATTTTTTTAAGAACGACTTCACTTTTTTGAACTTTGAATAGACTTAACCAGAACTTTATTTTTTTTTAACGATTTATTGTTTATTGACGTGGACGAGACATTTTCGTTTTAACGATAGTTTTAATTAAAAAAATGAATGATAACCATGCAATCTTTGCGTGATGGACAGACGACGACCTTAACCTTAAGGTGAAATGCTAATGATCGTTAAGAATTGGAGAAACTAAACGAAAAAAATTAAAACTCATCGAAAAGGAAAAACCTCGAAAATCTTAATTTCTATGTTTCCAAATCTATCTAGATTTTATCTTTTTGAAAGATGTATCAACCGACGGTTTTTGTTTCCGTTTTCATCTCTTTATGAATTTTTTTTTCGACGCGTTGCCATTTTATATCTTATAAATAAACTTTTCGTACATCATCTCGAATGTTTGAAACATGTTTCGTTGGTGAAGGATTTCGAGAAAACCCAGAGCCAATGGTTTCAAGAAAAAATAAAATAAAATAAAATAAAATAAAATAAACGTTATTGAAATTTCTCTAAAAACATATCGCTCCAAAAGCGATGAACGAAGCGGCACAATATCCCGATTGCGACCCGAAGGGCTTTTCGGCGCTCGAAAAGCTTTTGAGGTCCAAATTTCGCCGACGTGATTCCAGGTACTATTATCGAGATGCAGCGAGAGTCGTCCTCCCACGAAAGTTTTATTTTTTTATCGTTCTCTCAACTCCCATGGGTGTGTGTGTGTGTGTGCATTTTTTTCATCTCTTTCTCTCTTTTCCCACCGCGTCCGGGCCCGAGTGTATGAGAACGGGGTGTCGGGGGAAAGTTGACACGGACTTCCCGGAGAAGTTCTTCGTCGTCGTCGGCGTCGTCGTCGTCGTCATCGTCGACGGGTTGGAGTAACGAGTGCGCTTGTCGCTCCCGGTTTTAGTGTACGAAAGAACGAGCCTCGTGGTGTGTTATAGAGTAACTTAGGGGCGGAGTTGGAGGGGTTTGCGGACCGAGGCTCAGGGTGCGGTATTCGAATTTCAAAGGAACCGATACCAGCGACCGCCGCACGGTCCTCATTATGTTATAAGCGTATGCGGTGTGCGGCACAAGCTCTCAGCGTATTTGAAATTATGAGATGTATGTTTCGACGTCTCGGAAGTATCGAAATAATGATAATAATAATAGTTCTGATATTGAATAATAATAATGATGATAATTATTATTATATGAATGATAATATTAATAAAAACGATAAATTAATATTATTATTATTATTATTTTTCTCGTAGGTGCTGAAAAAACAATAATGATAATAATAATAATAATATCAATGATTTATCGCTTGTGTTGATATTACCATTCATATAATAATAATTATTATTATTCTCACTACTATGATTATAATTATTATAACTCATATGATTGTATGAATGAAAATATCAATGAAAAACAATAAATAGGGACTATTATTATTATTATTAGTATCTCAAATAGGTCAAAAGTATCAATCTAAACTAGGTACAATATATTTTTCATGGTTTGACGATTGATTGTCATTCATATAATAACAATAATAATAATAATAGTAATAATTATTATTATTAATAATAATAATAATAATCAATATTAAATATTAATAAATATTAATAATTAATTCCAATAATAATAAATATTATTATTATTATTATCATTATTATATGAATGACATTAAATAGTCAAACAATGAAAAAATATGTAGTACAAAATCCAGATCGATACATTTGGCCCAACGAAGCTCAGCCAACGAAGAATTTCAATATCTCCGAGTCTTCCATATCGAGAGTTCTGTTCTAGCAAACATTTTTCCAGCACCAGCCCTCGACGTAACAACTTGTCCGCGAGACGTTTTATTATCGCGGTTGAGGGATCGCGGCAAATGGATAATGTAGCAACAGCAGCAGCATGCGAAAGCAGTAGCGGTGTAGCAGCGAAAAGAGGCGAGCTTTAAGATCCGAGCCATCAGTGAACATCGGTAGGAGCCTCTCCGTAGGAGGATGATGATGATGGTGCTCCGGTCGATTAGCTCGTGCGCACCGTGATGAAGGGTTTCGAATAAATTAACCAGTCTTGGTTTCTCGTCTACGGGCAGGGCGTGGAGGAGTATGCCGAACGTTTGGCTCGAATAATGCGGGGAGTTCAACACGTGCACGATCCTCTCCGACACTCCGGCCTCTGTGCTGCTTGTACTGTTGATGCTGTGTGCGCTGTACGGGCTAATATCTCGCGCGATGATCTTTACTCGGTTCGCAACGGTTCCGGCCCACTTAACGGGGTAGCTCGCGAACGACAATCGATTCACTTTCGATTCCTCATCGCATTAAAGTCTCGGCGAAAAGCCATTTGCGGTTGGATAAATGAAGCGCGTTAAACTGGACTAACTTGGCAAGTGACTCCGACTAATGGCATCGTTGCACGTGCAGTAACATGACGTTTGGTCCATTGCGTTTTTCACGGGGGCGACCCCGACTATGAGTAAACGTTACTCATGATTATTTAGGTTATGACAATGATATTAGTTATTGGTACAATATAATTATACTTATTGATCATTTGTTTATTAATTTGATGATGTAATAAAATTGGAAGAAAAAATTAATAAATGATATGGATGTTGTAGAAATTGAAAAAATTGATATAATTGGAATGATTATATGGAATTTCTTTTTCATTGAACCAGCCAATTATAATTTTGATTAGTATCATCGTTATTATTGTTATTAGATGAAAGTCCCAATTAATTGGAATGAAGAAAAAATATTCGCGTACAACTAGTATAATTATTCCAATTTTTCAAAAATTTGTTTATTATTATTATTATTATCATTGTTATTAGTAATATTATTATTATTCTATTTTCCTTACATCCTCGAAATATTTTCAAACCATATAATATAATAATGACAATAATAATATAGTAGCAATACTAAACCAATTTTCGAAAAAATTGAAATAATTATAATCATTGCATTCAAATAATTTTTGTTCGTTCGAATGAATTGCAACTTTCATCTAATAATAATGATATCGATAATAATAATAATATTGTCACAATAATAATAGTAATAATTATATTATTATTAATAGAGAAATAATAATATACTCGTTCCGACGAAGTACGACGATAAATTAAGGTAACAAAAAAAGAAAGATGGCGGACGCAATCGGTCGCTATATCATCGAAGCGTCTGGGGTTAAAAGCGTGACCGCGAAGGTTCTTCGGATAATTTAAACGTATACGCGAAGGCTCGGGGAAGCTCGACGTCGCCGTCGTCGTCGCCGCGGGTAAAGCCAGCAGCGAAGATGCATATAGAAGTTTCGTTTCGCAAAAGCCACAAGAGAGAGAAAGAGGGAGAGACAGATACATAGATAGAGAGAAAGCTCGACGCTCGGTGCACATTACACGGCGCGAGGGTTTTCGCGATCCCGGAGGGTACGTTAGCCTGCGTTAGCCGGTGCACGGTCGAAGAGATGCAGCGGAGAAACGGGAAAAGGCTTCGGGACGTGCGGAACGCGCTCGCGAGAAAGACGGAAACCGGGAGAAAGAGATAAAGAGAGAGAAAAAGATGGGAGAAGCAAACGGACAGGGGCGTTCCGCCATGCAAACCTGGAATATGGCTAATGTGTCTCCGCGACGTCGTTTCGTTTCCTTCCTTCTTTCTTCTTTTTCCGACCGTCGCGCGCGTTCCCCATAGCCGAAAAGAATAAATAAGATTTACAAAAAGAACGGGGGGAAAAAATTGAGGATGGAAAAAGAAGAAAAAATAAGATGAAAAATGAATAAAAATATATTACAAATAAAAAAAAAGGTAGGAAGTGATAGAAGTGAGAGAGTAGGAAAAAGAGAGGGGTCAGGTTGGGATGTGGAGACGGGTTGGAGACGAAATAAAGGAAATAGATTAAAAGACGACATCGGGGTGCGGCATCGCCCAGGTCTTCCTTTGCCGGTTGCTCGTCTCGCTCGATGTTTCTCTCTTTCTTGGCTTTTTCTCGCTCTCGGTGGCTCGCATGAGATTTCGTCTCGAGTATGGCGATGTGAGCATTGCGCCTTCTTCGTCCTCCGGGGTCGAAGACGGTAAGAGACATGAGACGACGCCGACGTTGCGTTGCCTCGGGTCCGGGATATCGCGCTGGGGCTATTTGTACCGCCAAACCATCAGACGACGAGAAACGTTGGGCGAATGAAGAGAATCGGACAGATGTAGATGTACTTACCACGCGTATTATACTGGTCTTACTAATTTTTTGTTCATTTTGTTTTTTTAAATGTTTTTTTGTTTTTTCCGTTTTCCTGGTAAGCCGTCAACCATTTTGGGTATGATTTTAGGTTATTTGAGGGGCCAAATATGATGGGGATTTCTGGGGGATTTTTTATACGTTGTAATTTGAATCGATAAAAACGATCGTGAAATATTTGTGCGGTTCATTAAAATATGTGAGAAGAATTTTTATTGGATTTAAATTTAGATCATTTATTAGTTTTATTTTTATATTTATGTTGGCAATTAAAATTCATTGACCTATTCATTATTATTATCATTATGATTATTATTATTGTTATCATTCTTATATAATTTGATGCTCATTTAATAAAAATATGAATGTAATTAAATTGGGTTATTTCATATTCGATAATGATTCACTAAATCATTAATGAAAAAAAACGATCGATAATGCATTTACATTCGATTACACATCCAAAAAGGATCGGGAGCATGTGATCAAAGAAAAATAATACTACATTTCCATTCCATTGCGAAGCTTATCATGTAGCTGGAATTAATAAAATCATATCTCATCGACCTCCGGATAAATTCACGGAGTATAATCATTCGTCACAATCCGGCGAGACGGTTCGGTAAGTTTGCAATCGGTCGGTGTAATTGAATCAGCCAAATGGAACCTCATCGAAAATCGTGGGAAAATATCACTCCTCAAAACGATTTCAAACAAGAATATCGAAAACAATGTTTTTTTTTAATCTTTCCCGAAAAAAAACCATTGATAAAATACTTAAAATTAAAAAAAAAATCTTGATATTCCGTTTCTCCAAACAGCCCTAATTGCCCCTCCCCCCGAAAACTTGTACGGACCCGATGCAAAATCTTTCGATTAGTTCCGCGAGTTTATTGCACTCGCGATTGTTCGTTCTTCGTGTCTTAACGAGTCAACGAAGTTTTATCGTCGTTTAACTCGTTCTCGAAAACGATAGAAAAACATTCGCTAATGAATAATAAATAAATAGATACCGCAGCAATATACAAATATATATACATATACTATATGCTACTATAAATATCATATATATTACTACTCATTTATATATATAATAAAAAAGATGATGACAGAATTTAAACGATGATCAAAGCTTCGCAAATGAATGATAAAAAATTGATACCGCGGTGGTATATATACATACAAAAATAATATATATATATATATATATATATATGTATACAATAACTATATTATATATAAACAACTGTATACACACAAACCGCTGCAGTATCGATTTATCATATATATAGATAATAATATATATCTATTAGACCCGGCTACATTTTTTTTTTAATTTTTTCAGGGCATTTCTCTGTATATATCGTGAGTATATCCATATAATTTATTTATTTATTCATTTATTTATTGATACGACACATAATTACATACATACATATGTCCATTTAGCTGCTGTATCAATTTATTATCATTTATTCGCGAATGTTGCATTATCATTTCCCATCTACACAGATCTATACATATATATCCATAAGTCGAAGTAAAATGTCGGTCGCGCGTACGATAGTTCCTCGGCCACGCTTTTTCGATTAACGCCTCGATGAATATTCACTTGGTTCGAATACATTATTACGAGAGACTACAAGATAGGCGCATCGAGGCGAAGCGACGCGTGATAACAACGGGTGTTGGCCAGGGTTCACCGCCACTACAGCAACCGCGTGCCCGCGTTGTTTTGCGCTTGGTCTCACCCGGGCTGAGAAGAAGCTTGCGAGCCGCGAGACGAAACGTAGAACGTTATATATATATATATATACAAATACATGTATTATATATATACGTCGCCGATAACCCCGCGGCCGCGGAGCAAACAGCGTGAACCATTCCGGCGCGATAGCCTTCCCCGAGACAGTTTCTCGAAATGTTTATAAATCTCGAATTTTTTTGTCTTTTTCCAAATCAACGTTTGAAATTCAAGACGAGAGTGAGACTGCGCTGCACGATTGAGCTTGATCTTGTTCGGCTCGGATTAATCGTGACAACGACCTCAAAATTTTCTTCGATGGGCATCGATTATCGGTCGGTTTTTTTTTTTAATCATTTTTTTCTTTGCGGCAATCGGGGTCGAATTAATTTTGTGATTGAAATTGGAATTACGACGATAGGTCAGTTGTGGATTTATCGGGAAAATCGGTTTGAATATCGTATGTATGTTGGAAATTGTTTTTTATTTTTGTTGTTCTTGTTCTGTTTTCGTTATTTGATCAGTGACGATGTATCGATAGTCTTGAGTGTCGATTAAGTGATTAATCACTATATGGATAACGACTTTGGATAGTCTGTGAGAAATTCTTTGATTATTTTTAGTCTTTACAAAATTAGCAAATATGGATAAATCATAATTATAATGAAATAAAGTGTAATTATAATAAAAGGAATTTATTCAATTGATGAATATTGATTAGTTGTTATCGATATAACTATAATTACATAGATATACAATTTAGGATATACAATACAAAATATTTGATATATGATATACGATTTATAACATATAATAAAAATACGATTATAACAAAATAATATAATTTAACGATCAGAATTAATTGAAAACAATCAAAAATCACTATTTCCAAATAAAAAATACAAAAATATTATCTTTGTATAACAACAAAGAAGTCTCAGAAGATTAAAAGGAATTTCCCGAATCGATCGCATATTTTGAAAAATTCTTGCAGAGGTGCACGCCATCCGCCCACTTTTTTTCTTTAGTTCCTTTCAAATATACGCATATAAAAGTTTTATTGAGTTAGCGAGCTATCGGCCGATTTGATTGAACATTCGTCAAACGGCGCCGCGTTATTAGACACGTTGTGTATGAATTTCTTTCGATCGTTCGTTCTATCTCTCACCTGTTTCTCACCTGTTCACGTTTTGCCCGACTATCGGCGCACGATTAAACTGACCGACGTTCTATGCACTCCTCGCATAGCATCAGAGAGATCCTGTACATGCCATTGCAGCCAAGTCGATCAGCTTAATCGTGCGAAATTAATAAAATACAAATTACTTCTATTGCTCGGTGCGATGTGTAGCTTTGTACTGTAAAGGAACAAAAACGGAGCGTCAGCGATAAGGAGATGAACTCCAAAAATACCAAAAACATAACGAACGATTTTTTTTATGACGCATACCAGCGAAATTTTCAATAATTTTGTAAACTATTTCATCGTTATTGATTCTGAATAATAATTTTGGTACCAGAATTTTTGTAGAAATCTTCTTTACCGTCCTAGAATCTAGCTTGTTTAAATTTGGGAGATACCAGCGGCATCTCTGAGGAGATTATCGAAGCTCTGAAGCCTTGGAGTTTGGTGATAAAAAAATATTCACGAATCGCCAACAGTAATGACGCGCTTTTTTACCGACTGCAGATAATCGACGTAATTGTAGATACCAGCACGATGGACCAATATTAGATATTGTAGTAATTGGCTGATCGATCAAGTACCAATTTTCAAATCCTTCCCTTCTATCCCTTCAAAATGACTCCGCCATGATTGACACAATTGAACGGAAGACGAGAACGTGGCTGAGCAAAATCGGTTATCTTCCACATCGACCGAATCGACAAGATTGCGAGTGCGATAACTTCATCGTCTAATGCGTGGAAGCGATAGAGAACGAGCGAAACGTGCTGTTCGTCTTCTTGAGATAATGCGCTAGTGCTCGGTCGGTAACAAAAACTGTAAATCGTTTTCCTTGGCCACAATTGATATCCTGGATAAAAAATCGGGAACGATCGGCTGTCCCTCAAAATTCCGCAGTCAACCGTTATCGTATTTCATTCTAAATAACAACCATTGTCAAGAAAAACGCTTTACAGTTACCGCTTTTTGTTACCAACCGAGTCATTTCACATCCCCACCCATTTCGACAAAATCGTCATTTCGTCATTGATAAAAACAGATTTTTAAAAAATTGAAAAGCCAAAAAATAATGCAGTAATGGTAATAAAACTATTTATATTTATTTCGCGCTAAGACATAACATTAATCCTATTCAATCTGTCGTCTCGATCGGTTTTTCTCTGCAAATGCCTCTGAATCGGTGGTATCGCGAATAGCATAACGCCGCTTATGGCGATCATTCCACCGGCCACGAAGAAACCT
Organism: Sussaba pulchella; assembly: GCA_963971145.1. Taxonomy (NCBI): domain Eukaryota; kingdom Metazoa; phylum Arthropoda; class Insecta; order Hymenoptera; family Ichneumonidae; genus Sussaba; species Sussaba pulchella. Next base: position 17,688,711 of record OZ020165.1, read on the forward strand.
GGATTGTAAGAATGGAAAGCGTCGTAGAGCCATCCTGGAAAAAAAATATATAACAAATGAAATTTAATAAGAAGCAATTTAATTGAAGCATTCGCATGCACATCAGGCGGTGCACAATTATTATTTAATAACGAGTGTGTCATGGATTCGCGAATAATATATAGCCATTCATTCAATTTTTAATTCTCTATTATTATTATTTTCATTATTAAACTTAGGCATGAATGAAATATATTAGAATATTGAATAATAATAATTATTATTATTATCATTATGAAATTGCTTTGGTCGATTAATTTACTTATTTGTTGTGTGAATAATAATGATAATATTATTATTATTATTATTTTCATTATTAAACTTAGGCATGAATGAAATATATTAGAATATTGAATAATAATAATAATTATTATTATCATTATGAAATTGCTTTGGTCGATTAATTTACTTATTTGTTGTGCGAATAATAATAACAATGATAATAATAGTTATTATTATTATTATCTTCATTATTAAACTTAGGCATGAATGAAATATATTAGAATATTGAATAATAATAATAATTATTATTATCATTATGAAATTGCTTTGGTCGATTAATTTACTTATTTGTTGTGTGAATAATAATAATAATAATAATAATAGTCATTATTATTATTAATGTTGTTATTAATATTATTGGATTCGCGACGACTTACCGGCGATCGGCGGTCCTACAAGCGAAGCGCATCCTTGGAAAAGCAGGAGCAAACCGAAGGCGTTCGTTAATTTGTCGAGTCCCAACAAATCGACGAGAATTACCGACGTAAGTCCGACGTAAGCACCGGCGGTGAAACCGAATACGGTTGCGTAAAGCGCGAAAGTCGCGAATGAGTCGCAAAAAGCGCTTAATACTGTTGCTGTTGGAGTAAACGAAGAACAAGTGAATTAATAAATAAAACGGGGAATGTCGGTAAGAGCGGTTTCTCCATAAATCGGTAAATAAACGATTTATAAGGTCTTACTGGATGGATCGTTGGGGAAAAAGTTTGTCCAAATTGGGTGAATCGTGGATTTACAAGTCTGGATCATGTCGTACATGTTTAGCCTAGCAAATAGCTGAACTAATAATAAATTAACACTTGGAAATGTTAATTTACCACTTGTAATAATAATTTAAGTCAAATTTGAGGATATGGTGTGGTTGACTGACGTTTTGTCAGTGACTGTACAACGGTTTCAACTGTTTCAGGCAATACTCCTCATTACATTAATTAATTTCTCGACAATTACTCAGTCGATTCATTTGAAACTAATCATAATCAATCTGTCGATTCTAAATCTTAATGATATAATTTTTTCAGAATTCACGGCGATTTAGTTCCATTCGTTTTGCAACCATTAACGTTTGCAGAAGCTGTTTTTCTATGAGCGACCGAGTTAAATTCATAAATTTACTACTGCGAAATTATGCAGTGAAAAATTCTCCAATAATTCATGTATTATTCTATCATTTCTTGATATCCATCCAGCGAGAATTTATTATAGAAAAAAAGACTTACAGAGACCGCAAACGGTCAATGATAGATTGTAGACTAGAAGACGATTTATCCATGGCTTGTCCGAGACGTAACCCAAAACAATTCGGCCCACGGTGTTCGCTATACCGATCACGGCCAGCAAATAACTCGATACGTCTTTTTCCAGGCCACGCTTCTCCGCCAAAGTCTGAATAAACAAAGAAACAAAAAAAATAACCAACGTTATTCATTGAATTCGTTACATTCGCTGACGAATATATCATGCAAAGAATTAAAAATTCAATGCTATTCAATCGGTTCATTGAACTAATTTAATTAATTTTCATTCATCCTTGACGTATATAAATTCCAGATTTTAAAATAGCTCCTTTCAAAATATAACATGAACTTTTATCAAGATTTTTACATCTTCTCACAAAAAAATTTCGATGATGAATTTTATATTTTTTTATTCTCCATGGTTTTTTAAATATAACAGAATTAAAAAATATTTTTAAAAAATCGTTTCATTCGAAAATAAATAGATTTCAAATGATTGAAAAATAAATGAGAGTAATCTTGGTTTTGCTGAAGCCATAATATAAAACGGACTTCACTGTGTCAGCGTTCCAAGGAAATAATAATAATAATGATAACGATTAAAAAAAAAAAAAAACGAAAACGAAATCGTATCGTTTTGAAACGAGCTGTTCCCGATACGAAAAATTCTCACCACTATATACACGTATGGTACATTGAATCCGATACTCGTGCAAAAGTTGGAAAGTGTGAAGAGCAAAAAAACAGGATCCTTGAGCAATGAGAAGGCGAGCATCTGTTTGAGAATTCCCATCGACTCCTCGTTACGATGCTCCACAGCCTCGGTTTGCTTGTGCGCTGTACCATTCGGCAAGCTCCTCAATGACGATCTTCGTCTCGCCATGTTGTCCTCGCTGCAAGCGAATGATTCACTGAAATGAAACAAAAAAAAACAATACCAATGAGATAAATCTCATAACACTTGGATGGAAATCGCTACAAGCAACTGGAAATATTTCTAATTCCCAAAAACAATTCTAATAATCATTAACTAGCCGAATATATTAAATTATAAAATGTTAAATATATAATATTTGGAAAACAGAAGCTTTTGTTAAACTTAAACAGTGAAATAAAAATAAAATCAATTTTATTATCCTTGTATAGTAATTTGTATAAGCAGGTGGGAATATTTTTTATTTGCATAAACAGCCCTAATAATAATTAATAAGCCGAATATAATGAAATATAAAACATAGAATGTTTGAAAAGCAGAAGCCTCCTCAAACTTAGAGAGAGAAATAAAAATGAAACAAATCTCATTGTCCTTGTATAGGTATTTCTAGAACCAGCTGGAAATATATTTGATTTACATGAACAGCTCCAATAATCATTGATTAGATAAATATAATGAAATATAAAACATAAAATATTAAAGATTGAATATTACGAAAAATAGAAGCCTCCGAAAACTTATAAGGAAATTTTTCAGAGTTATCTTTAGTTTTGGAAACAATAAATAAAAAAGAATCTTTATCGTGACCTGGCGACACCGAGTCACCGGTGGTTAATCATCTTACGAGCAATATAGATAATACCACGATCGAAATAAACCAATCGTTCCACAACAACGAGCTCATCAGTCCGCTTGGTATTTATTAATAAACTTACGATCGTTTCTGAACGTTGTCAACGCTTCCCTGATAAAATATATCCCGTCGATTCATGACTCCACTTCCGAAGGTTCGTCCGACGGACTCGCTGCCGTGATTACTCGCTCCTCTTGTGATGAGAATCGGCTGACTCATGGCCACCCTCATGACGTTCGGGACGTCGTGGCCGTTGAGAAGATGCTCTTTCGCGTGCTGATTGACGTTCATCACGCTGTGGGGCCTTCCGAATCCATTTTTCGTCGTTGATTCGGTGGATGGCCGTTGTTTCGCTATCTGCTTTGCGTTTGTCGTCAATTCCTGATTTTTTGATTAGGGAAATGACCTAAATATCAATTTGTTTCGATGCAATGTGATTGTTAATGTGACGGTTGACATTTATTAATTTATTAATTTATTAATTTATTAATTTATTAATTTATTAATTTATTAATTTATTAATTTATTAATTTATTAATTTATTAATTTATTAATTTATTAATTTATTAATTTATTAATTTATTAATTTATTAATTTATTAATTTATTAATTTATTAATTTATTAATTTATTAATTTATTAATTTATTAATTTATTAATTTATTAATTTATTAATTTATTAATTTATTAATTTATTAATTTATTAATTTATTAATTTATTAATTTATTAATTTATTAATTTATTAATTTATTAATTTATTAATTTATTAATTTATTAATTTATTAATTTATTAATTTATTAATTTATTAATTTATTAATTTATTAATTTATTAATTTATTAATTTATTAATTTATTAATTTATTAATTTATTAATTTATTAATTTATTAATTTATTAATTTATTAATTTATTAATTTATTAATTTATTAATTTATTAATTTATTAATTTATTAATTTATTAATTTATTAATTTATTAATTTATTAATTTATTAATTTATTAATTTATTAATTTATTAATTTATTAATTTATTAATTTATTAATTTATTAATTTATTAATTTATTAATTTATTAATTTATTAATTTATTAATTTATTAATTTATTAATTTATTAATTTATTAATTTATTAATTTATTAATTTATTAATTTATTAATTTATTAATTTATTAATTTATTAATTTATTAATTTATTAATTTATTAATTTATTAATTTATTAATTTATTAATTTATTAATTTATTAATTTATTAATTTATTAATTTATTAATTTATTAATTTATTAATTCATTAATTTATTAATTTATTAATTTATTAATTTATTAATTTATTAATTTATTAATTTATTAATTTATTAATTTGTTTCTTCAACTGTTCATTCATTCAATTATTTATTTTTTACCTTCATGGGAATGGCGACGACTTGCTTGGGAGGTTCAAGCGGTCTGAACAATGCCCCAAAAACGATGCAATTGAGGACGATCGCCGAGATGATCATCATAGCACCCTGCCAGGCAAACTTGCTTATGAGGTACTCGATGAAGGGTGAAAACACGAGAGTTCCGATTCCCGAGCCGCAAACTGCTATACCAGTTGCCAAAGATCGGTACTTCTCGAAGTAACAGGTCACGCTCACGATCGCTGGCAAATAAATAAGGCCAAATCCAAAGCCTGAAAACAATTTCAAAAATCTCATCAGCACACAGAAATTCTCTCGATCATTAATTTTCGTTGCTGCTTTATTTTTTCAGCACGAAGAAAGAGCAGAGACTCATGATAATCATGAAACATAATAATAACAACAATAATAAGCAATAAATTATAACATTAAGTTATTACAAGTGATTATTATTTTTATAATATTCGATTATTATTGTCGTTATTGAAAAGAAATAATTTTTTTTTTTTTTTTTAAACGATGTCGGTAGACGAAGTTTGATTGAGAAGAAAATTCGCATTGATTCTCGATGTGCAAGCTCTTACCTTGCGTGTGCCGAGAATTGATTCCTCGCTTCAGTTAGCAGTTTAAAAACGAATTTCGATTGAGAAAGATTGAGGTGTAAGCACGGAGGGCGAGTCGGGGATGGACAATCGGGGTCGAGATGGTTCGCGGGTGATAGTGACGGATTGTGATAACTCACCTGTTCCAATGCCAGCTGTGAAATACAAGACGAATACGCTCTGCGCGTAAACGCTGGCGAGAAGACAGAGACTCGCGAGTATGGAACCAACTATCGTTACCGTTCGACATCCGTATTTGTCGACGAACATACTCGATATTGGACCTGAAAGAATATAATTAAAATAATAATTAAAATAATAATAATAATAATAATAATAATAATAATAATAACAATAATAATCATAATAATAATAATAATAACAATAATAATCATAATAATAATAATAATAATAATAATAATAATAATAATAATAATAATAATAATAATAATAACAATAATAATCATAACAATAATAATTATAATTAGAATGAAGAGTTATGAATGAAATCAATAATATATAGTTATTCATTCAATTATTAATTCTCTATTATTATTATTTGCATTATTAAACTTAAGCATAAATGAAATATATTAGAATATTGAATAATAATGATAATAATAATACTTATGATTATGAAATTGCTTTGGTCGATCAATTTACTTATTTGTTGTGTAAATAATAATAATAATTATTATTATTATTATAAAAATTAATATAATAATAGAGAGTTATCAATTGAACAATAATATAAAGTCATTCATTCAGTTTCTAATTCTTTATGATTATCATTTTTCTAATTAACCTTAAGCATTAATGAAATATATATTAGAATATTGCATAATAATAATAATTATTATTATGAAATTGCTTCCGTCGATTAATCTATTTATTTGTTGTGTAAATAATAATAATTATTATTTTTGTTGTTGTTATTAATAATATTAATATCATAATAATTATTATAAAAATTGTGAAATAACCGAAAAAAAAACGTCTTGCACGTTTGTGTGATTAAAATTGGCGAGACGACGAATGTCGATGGTGACATCAAGTACAAATGGAAAAGCAATTGGGTTTCCTCATTGTCCCTGGAGAATATTGTACCTCCCCCCCCCCCCCTTATCTTGGTACTCACCGGAGCACAGAGTGATTCCTACGAGAATCGATGCGATCCATGCTGTGGCGGCGTTGGATTCTCCGAAATAATGTAGAAACTCGTGGAAAAAGACGCCGAAAGAGTAGGTCACACCATCGGCTGCAAACACACGAATCAAACGCTTATCAAACGACGAATCCGGGATTGGGTTAAAGAAGTTAAATGTTAAAGAAGTAACAATTATTAGACATATCTTTTTGATTAAATTTCTATGCACAAAAATTGAAACATAAAATTAATTAATTGAAAATTTCGTTGTCCCAAAAAAAAAATTGTTGATAATATTATAATTTAATTCACGTTACACAATATAATATAATATAATATAATAATCCGTCAATTGAAAATGTTGTTGTATCCAGAAAGAAAATCGGTGTCAATAGAGAAAACAATTTTGCCTAGTAATCGATTATTAGATGAATTGTAAAATTAAATGCGAATCAACAAATTTCAACATAATTAGCAGTCCATACGTCATGTAATCAATTATGCAATAAAGGCCTGAGACGTTTCCTCAAACAAAAACGAATAAATAGGTTTTCTTGTTGGCAGAGCTTTTATTGGTTTTTGAGGAGTAACCTCATGACATTTGACGCATGGTTTTGACAAGTGCGGAACGGGAAAATTGATCGGTAGGAAGCAGAAGCAGAAGCAGAAGAAGCAGAAGCAGAAGAAGCAGAAGCAGAAGAAGCAGAAGAAGAAGAAAGGAAAGAAAAAGACGAAGATGGAGAAGACAAAGAATGACACGCAATTACGCAATAAACGAAAGCTTCGTTTCCGTGCTATTATCTCATAAATTTGTTATAATTCAGCATTGCGGGTCTTTATTGATAATTAAGAGAAAGAGAGGTAATAATGGCCGTTCCTTAACCGTTGACAAGCTATTGTATCAATTTGAAAATTGCACAATAGAATAAAGTTAGTGAATTGAAGTCGTAGAAAAATATCATATAATTAGTATAGAATATCACTAATTAGTATCGTAAATCGATTTTTTCTCTGAGAAATAATCGAACGGAAATTTTTTCTCTGTCAATAATAATTTGAGAATTTTTTATTGAATGATAATTTATGTATTGGAAATATTTATTGAAAATAATAATCAAGCACACGATAAGAAAAAAATACAGCTATTGAATTAAATTTACCGAATTATATACCCACAAAAATTAATATATAAATTACAGATTTATCATTATTTTTCTAGTAATAAAGAAAAAATTTCATTATCTTGTAATCACTTTAATCAATAACGCGAATCGATTGTTTCTTTACGAAGCAAAACCGATGATCTCAGCCTGAACACAAATTTCAAAATAAATTCCGACAACTGAAGAATTTTTCTCTTCCCCATCGAATCTAAATTGACTAATTACTTACTCATTAGAGCGACTATTACCGAAAACAAAAGTTCAATAATTCGTTTGGAATCTCTTATCACCGTTCACGAGTATAATCCTACAAATATTTCCGATAAAGGTTCATCGATTACAGCCAACGTTGAATCATCCAGAGACCGAAAATCGTTGCGTAATTCTCGCAACCATTTTCATTTTCTTAGCCTCAATTATCGAACTTTTCGATTAAAAAATGTTAAAATTATACAATAAAAATATATAAAATATTAAGAATCAACAAAAATATCAATATCATTATAAATAGTGTATGAAAAAATTAATATTATTATATTATATTATTTATATTAATATAAAATATTGATATATCGTAGGAACCATTTTTTTGGCGAAATTGTTTTTAACAAATGTATGTGAAAATTCGTTCTCTTTACGCAGTCTTCGCATCGCGCAATCCATTCTGCATTCGTACATGCTCTCGTACCACGAGCAATATGGGTTCTTGGTCGGGGAAAACTTTCTAATTGGGTGTTCTCGACATTCTCCGATGATAATACGTCTATGCCATTATCCGACGTACCGCGAGTCGTTGCGAATGGATTGTACAGGAATCGGTAAAGTGAAAATAAAACAGCTCGATCGACTGTCAATGGCAAAATGGTTCTTTCCCAAGTATTAAAACTATCATTCGTAATTTTTCAAAATTTATTTATCATCTTCAGTCGATTTATTTAAAACATTTTTATTTATTTTCTTCAATTAAAAAACGTACTTGAGGATAAGGTAAAAATGGTGAACTAAAGCTTTTGGTTGGGTCTAATCATCTCAAAGGAAGAGCAAATCCGTCTTTCAGAAAGAAAAACGCGATCCTGGTCGTAAGCAAGAATAAAAATGAATATCTATACTACGTATATGTATTTTTATGAATAAGGATAAATATATAAATATATATAAGTATATATTTTTCTGCTAGGAGGATCACATAAGAGATCAGGAGAACAGGAAGTATACTTAAGATATTTTAATGTTTAATACGACTAATAATTATAATAAAAAAATGAAATATAAAAGAATAATATAATTCAAAAATATTGAGAAATTATAAATCAACGATAATAATGACAATGATCATTATTCAAAATTGAAATGATCAAAATATTTATCACATAATTTATCACATAATATATCTATAACCACATCACAAAAATATACAAATAAATTTTCAAAAAAAAATTTGCCGATATATAATTCCCCAAAAATTTCTCCAGCCTCGGCGAATCATGAATAAAAGAAAAAAAGACCTCCCCTCATACCCTAAGACCTCAGATTTAGGCGGGGAAATTTCTTCGTGACAGAAGCCACGACAACTCGGAAATACATAAAGATAAGAAGAAAAAAAAACAAAAAATAGTCAGATATATAATAAAACGTTGGTCACTTACTAACGATGTGTATCATGAATGATCCAAACACGACGAACCATCCCCATCCCCCGTCCGGGGGTGCGATCTGTGGAATCTCGACTTTCGTCGTCGCCACGAGGCTGACATCTTCGTCAATTCCGTTAACCGCTTCCTCCGTTTTTCTACCGTTTCTCGTTTCTTTCCCGTCTCGTCTCGTCTGCGGACGAGCTTTCGGTGTCGCGTGGGCCATGATTTCAAACTTTCGTCTTCTATTCTCACGCTTATCACGACCACGTGCTACCTCCCCCACCCCTTTCAATCCCCCCGCAAATCAAAAAAACAAAAAAAAAATATACAAAAATAATTTATGTAAAAAAAACAATAAATCCACAAAAAGATTTAGACTTAAAAACGTGAAATCTTAAAAAAAAACTATCTAAAAAAATCCACGAAACAAAAATACGTCGAATATTTGCGTTTCTCTTGAGCTGAGTTCGATAAATTAGGATAATTAAATCACCAAAAATGAAGAAAAAAGGAGAAGTCGACAACTCGAATGGATTTAGGAGAGAAACTCCCCTTAATTTAACGCGATCACATGTTCCACTATCTCGTGAGCTCGTTGTACAACGATTACGGGGATTAATTTTTTCACACGATCCGCGAATCGAACACACGTGAGAATACAATGTTCCGTCTTCGGTGCATTACACCGCACTGTATTCCGTCGAATCAAACTTTCGACGTTCGACGGTAACGACGATTATACCGACTCACAATCCGAACTCGTAATCGCACGAAGACTTTGTCGAGTCTCACGAATAAAACCGCCGCTTCGAAGAGAGGTTCCACTTCTTCGACGGAGATAAGCTTCCTCGTGAGCTGTTTGATTTGATTTTTATTTTTATTGTTATTATTATTTTTATTGTTATTATTATTGTTATTATTATTATTATTGTTATTATTTTCCCGCGCGCGTTCGAATTCAAAATTCGCAGATCTTCGAATGTTGCATTTGTTAGACGTTTAATCACGTGTAATTACATTATCAATCCGAGTTTTACACACGTCAACCTTATCTTGTTTTACGCAATATTTCGTCGTATTTAAATGAGTATTACTTCTTTTTTTTTTAATAATTATTTTATTTTACTTGATTGTTGAATTTTAATGAGATTCACACATTGTTTTGTTTCTTCGAAATGCAGATTTTGAAAACTGGATAGAATGAATGTGTTCCATTGAAATTTCACGCCGAATCTTCCGTCACTGCAAAAAAAATGTTAGAATATTTTAGTAATTACGATCGGACCAATCTTTCAATTTTTAATAATAATAATAATAATAATTGCATTTATAATAATGTAAATTATAGTTATTTACTCAATTTTTTAATTTTCAATACTAATATTCGATTGTAATTAATATTTCAGTATAATTATTATAATTTTATCTTACAATTTTGAATAATAATAATAATCACAACAATTACATATATAATATTATAAATTATAGTTCTTGACTCAATCTATATCAATTCTAACATCAAATCATAATAATTTCAACAATTTCTCACTATATTTCAATACCGAATATTCAATCATAATTAATATTCCACCACAATCATCATTACTATAAAAGTTATTAATTCATATAAATTATTATATAAAATAAATTCCCTGCGTTTAACGAAAAAAAAAACATTTTCAATTGTAATATAAACGAGCCAAGTTTTAATGATAAAAATAATTTTGTTCGTAATACCGAATTTCACAGACGTCACGTATAACCGCACGTGCGTGTGTCGCGACGCGTAATGCGAGTACCGAAGGCAAGAGCCGCCACCACGTGCTCTTGCGATCGTGACACTCCCTCGTCCTGATTACCCGCGACTGATGTGGACGCACTCCCGCTGATAGCGTTCCGGGCGTTGCTCGTTGCGGTGGCCGATGATCGTCGTCGTCGCGATGGTGGTGGCAAATCGTGTTAGCTGGTCAAACTCTTCGCGACGATGCCGCCGGAAAAGAGCTTATCCCAGCTGTTTCCGTTTCTCAATTGTCTCACCGGGTCTGGGGATTAATTCGATCTCCGTCCCGGTGACGCGATAGTTTCTGAATCAACGAATTAAATTAAAGAAAATCGAATAAAAAAATTGATAAATCGGTAATGATAAATATTATATAAACGATGTGATAAATGTAATTAATAATAAATGGGATTGATTGAAAATTGATTGGAAATACTGAAATAGATAGATTGAGGATTTTTTATTGATTGAATTATATCGGGAATATTTTTCTGTAATAAATGGCACCGTTTCAATCTATATATGTACAGATATTATTAATTATTGTTTCATTATTATATTATTCATTTCGATGTGCATATATGTATGTATGTATGAATGAATAATCTTAATAATAAAATGATAATAGATTGCCCGAGAAAATAATAGGAGGTAATAAAAACCTTATAAAAAAAAACTGACTGAATTCACAGGTTCTGATTGATTGAATCGATTCAGGAATTTTTTTTTTCGTAATAAGTGGCGCCATAGATGGTTTCTCAATGCAAATCAACAATACAAGCGATATCTGAACACATATATATGAGAAGGGAAAACCACTACTCGATAAGACTATCGGTAACGAACCACTGGTTATTGAGCGTTGACCGACACTGTTATCTCAATGTTCACTGCGGAACGTCTTTAATCGTTCCACGGGTCTCGTTCAATAAATCCAATAAAATTCCAGAAATAAGGAAGCACGAGATAAACTATACCCAGTAATAACCCAGGAAGCAGGAATAATCATTCGTTCAATGAATATGTATTCAAAATACCCAAAATATCAAATCATTAATCATAATTCCTAGCTAAATATTACAATCTTCTGTTACACAATAATTCATTTTTATTATTTATAATAATTGCATGATAGTGAAAAATTTAATTGTCGCATAATCACCGAATCGTTCTTTGTTGGAAAATGTTTCTAAATCGTAATGTTTATTTAATAAAAAATTATTAATATTATTCATAAGTAATATTATTATGTTATTATTATTATTATTATTATTATTATTATTATTATTATTATTATTATTATTATTATTATTATTATTATTATTATTATTATTATTATTATTATTATTATTATTATTATTATTATTATTATTATTATTATTATTATTATTATTATTATTATTATTATTATTATTATTATTATTATTATTATTATTATTATTATTATTATTATTATTATTTCTACGTAATATTATTAATAATAAATCGTAGTTCGTTTGAGAATGTATTTTAAATTGTAATTATAATGTTTATTTATAAAATATTATGATATTATTGATATTAATAAAGACGACTATGATGACGAAGAAAGTTTGTCTTTGCTTTTTCGTATAATAACCAGCATCAGCATAAGCATGACCAACCCACGATGCTTCGAAATGACTCAGTTGGACCGATTCTGCCCAACGACCGGCGAGTAACCCACTCTACTTGTTACCGCTTTTGTCCGTCAAACATTGCATTATCGCGCGAGCCACCGACAAACTCCGATTTCACAGTTATCTCACTCGTACGTCAAAAACACACGAGGCCTCTTTCCCATTACCGCGAACAATACACAAAACGAGAAATATCGACCGAACGAAAATTTCATTCCCACATTTGTTCGCGGTGCTTGTGAGAGATTATAAATTATTCATGTTTGCGAATTAATCGATCGGGGAGTCGGCAACGATGAACTTATTGTATATTTTTAGCTCACGATTATTTTTAATAATTTGAATTTTCGTAACAATTATTTTTATTATTGATATTGGATTTTATTATTTTTTTATAACAATTGTTTTTTCTTGTTAATATTTTGTTTATGGTTCGATGGTGGGTTGTGGAGGCCGGGGGTCGAAATTTGACCGATTAAGTAAGATAACAAAGATCGGTAACATATCAAATTTTCTTGCAATTTAGATATTTTGTAAAATACATTTTTTATTCGATCACACGAGAATTGATTGAATCAAACTAAATGATTCTGGATTGAGATAACGTATCGGATAAATGTAATATTACGGAAAATGCAATTGATCGAATTGATAAATTTGAATGAGAAATATCGACTACTGCATACAGTTCGTCCGTCTCGAAGATATTTCAATCATTCGTTCAATTAATTTGGACTCTTTTGTCAACTACTTTCTTCCCTCCGGTTGCATAACGAGATCCGAGAATTCGTAGGGTATTATTTTACCATTGATTCGTCAATTGACAAAAGGTTTCTCGGGAATTTGCACAAAAGGCAATGTGCGAGAAACAATTTCATGCCCGAGAATAAATTTAACTGAACGAGGGCCAATATGAGTCACACGATAATTGAACCATGCAGGGTGTAACTACCGACAAAAATTATTATGACCGAAAGTAAACCCACGTTTGTGGCAACATATTGGAGACGTAAATTCAAGAAAATATTTCCATATAATTCCGAAGATCGGACATTTAATAACTCTTCCTGATTTTTTAGTTGAACTTCTTCTAATTTTGATTAAGATGAAATTAAGAAATTACCAGTGACAATGAAATCAATAATAAAAAAAGGAAATTAGAATAATATTAATCCGAGATAATTATCGATAAGGAAATGAAATTAACAACAAAAAATTAACAAAATAATAAAAATTAATTACAATGATGATAAACTTTATAATAAACAATGTCAATTAATGATAAATAATATTAAATTAAATATTAAAATATATTAATGAAACAAGCTATCAACATATTGAGTTTTAATGAGGAAAGAAATATAAATAATATTAATTCAAAATAATTATCGACAAGGAAATAAAATTGGGCACCAAAAAATAACCAAAATCAATAACAACGATCATAAAATTTTAAATAAAAAATATTAATTAATATTCAATAATATTTAATGAAATATTTCGTAAAGTCGATAAAACACGTTTTCCAGAATGAAACGAAAAAAAAGTGAGTCAGTCCTCGTGGTAGTAATTCCGTGCCGAGCCTATTGAGGGTGAAGGCTCAAAGGCAAGGCGTGATAACGACGATATTTCAGTGACTCGGAAGGTTCTGGTTAAAAATCTGAAACGGAGCAGCACCTAAGGGCGATTGGTATGGCAACGAATGCTCGATCGATGAAGTCGCGATAACGACGATAAAAGTCGCAAAAGCTTCGCAACCCAACCATTACAATATCTGACCTAAATATCGTCCTTCACAGATTCTCGAGTGTGTCGCGAATGAAAAGGAAAAAAATTCCTCAAATATTCCAATCGTGCCGTGGCGTTTGAGCGGATTTTTATCGTTATCAGCGACTGGGGATCGCGTAAAATATTATATGAACGTTGCACGTGTGCTTGGGTTATATATATATATTAGGGTGGTCCTTATTTGGATCGTTTTCCAATTTTTATCGTGGCCAGGGTTCGATCGATTCCAAACATAATAATGAAGGTGTTGAACCTAATAATTAAAATATCTGAATATCCTAGATTCCCCACCTCCCCCCCAAATTGACAGAAATGCTCTCGTAACCTTTTCAAGCAACCACAATCTATGTGGGGCTCTAAGGCTCTTCCAATATTGTAGTTATTTAGTAATAATTGGACAAATCAGGCTTCACATATTTTTTTTTTATGATTGAAACCTAGACGTTGAAATTCGAAAATGACCCAAATGAGAACCACTCTAATATATACGTATATTACCGCCAGGAGCAGTGATAATCGTGGATATGATTTAATCGCTTTTGACTCGATTTATTTCGATTTATTTTGTATTTTATTTTCTATCTTCGATTACCTGCTCCGGGCTATCGCCACCGAAGCGCTTATCGGTCCTTCGGTATTTATCAGCCGATAAAATTATTCAACCGATCGTCATCATCGGGACGATGAAGGTTTTTCGATGACCGCCGTATGTTAATATTCAAAATTGCCTCTAATGTAGGATGATGAAATATTCGATGAAAAAACAAAATTTTTTAAGCTTAACATTCAACAAATTTCGAAATCAATATGAAAAATCAAGTACAAGAGAGACGTAAAATGGTAATTAATAAGGAAATTCTTACGAATTAATTAATACGATGAGTGAATAATTGGAGAAAAAAAATAATGAATTACGGATACTACAAACATATGAAGAGGAAGACTCAATAGAAATAGCTGAATCTTAATCTTGCTTAAAATGTATCAATTATAAATTCCAAAGATAGACCGAGAGAGAAAGATTTAATAAAATTTCTTCAATCCTGATAAAACGAAAATTAACTAAATAACCAGTTTTTGGTTTGTTTGATCGATAAAAAAAACGTCAAATAAGAAAATAAATAGTAATTACTTCTTCAATAATAAAGATAATTTTTTTATGACTATTTTTCAATAATAAGTCGCGAATGAGCGACTAATTGAGAAGAGAGATAAAAGAAAAAGTGTTACCCAAGATATCTACACATGTTATTGCTCAATAAAATCAATGCTCGCACCGGGCCGAAAGTGTATCGAGAAAAACTCGGTAGTTCAAAGAGCTTCAACCTCTCTCGTCAGCAATAATTTTTTTTATTCCATTCTTTTTATTCCTCGCAATTGCTCGATACGCGCCAATACGTTCAAACCTCTTCGTATCAGCGAATGGAATAAAACGTACTATAGAAACGATGACTTAGCCTCCGAACAAATTAAATATTTTTTCAATAAAATAACTATAATTAATTATTATGTCACAATCAGAATGATCACATATATGAATGAATGATAATTTAGATAAATTATCTTTTTTTAATGGATTTTGATTCCTAATAGGAATTATAATTCAGTAATGAAACTATTCCTAATTAATTTTTCATTTAATCAATGATCATCCCTGAACTACGCTCAAAGTTATATTTTCGATTATTATTATTATTATTATTATTATTATTATTATTATTATTATTATTATTGGTATTATTATTATTATTATTATTATTATTATTATTATTATTATTATTATTATTATTATTATTATTATTATTATTATTATTATTATTATTATTATTATTATTATTATTATTATTATTATTATTATTATTATTATTATTATTATTATTATTATTATTATTATTATTATTATTATTATTATTATTATTATTATTATTATTATTATTATTATTATTATTATTATTATTATTATTATTATTATTATTATTATTATTATTATTATTATTATTATTATTATTATTATTATTATTATTATTATTATTATTATTATTATTATTATTATTATTATTATTATTATTATTATTATTATTATTATTATTATTATTATTATCATTATTATTTCTTAATTTCTAGAATTAATGAAGAGATGGAATGGAATAAAACCGTATAATATGAAAACAATGACGTTGTCTCTGCTCAGTCAACAATCAATTGAAATGTCAATTGGAGAGTGTGATCCCTGAGTAGCTACTTTCTTCGTTATAATTCGTTTCATCGTGCAAAAAATTAAGAGATCCGTTGTTAAAATTGTTTTCAACGTTTAAAAACAAATAGTTCACTTTATCTCAATCAACCGACGTCTACGCTCCTGCAACCGTCGGCAATTGACTTCTCGAAATTGGTGAACTCTTCTTTCATCTTTGAACGACCAATGGACAATGGGTGAAACGGAGTGCGTGGAAAATTTGTGGCATCCTGCCATCAACGTGACATTTGGCTTGTTTCGACTTAGGGGTGGGAAGACGACATGTCGTTTCAAGATGCGGCTATTGGGCGGGTGGAGGTAATGCGAGTCATTCTTAGCATATTACAGTGAACAATATTCTATCTACTAATAATTTTTATTTACAATTCCTTCACCTCACCGACGAAAAAATGTGTGGTTATTGCACGTGGAAAAGTCATATGGTAATAAGGTAAAGTAATGTTATCGAAATGGGAAATATCGATCGCATATAGGCACCCCTTAAAGGTGTCGTATGGGTCTCCAATTTCACCCAGATTTATTCTATGCACCTTAAATCGTGTCAGGAAGTAGCGTCTATGATATTCCAACGTGGCTTTATTAAGGAACACCCTAATGTGTATGAGGATGTGTTGATTTAATTTTTTTTTATTTTCGACGACCACATGAAAAGTTAATAAATTGTGGCCTCAATTATTCGATGGATATTAACTGTTTTTTCTACGACTATTAATATTTCTCCTTTTAATAACACAGGAAGACATAGCTTGCATGATTCAAATGATAATATCTCCGCATATTTTGAAGCTACGTCGATTGCATTAGGCTCATTTCAAACCTCGTCCAACATTGCATAAAACCGTACTCGGACTTCCCGATTTTGATATCAATCTTCATCGATAAAAATTGTAGTAAGCATATTCAATAAAAATATTAATTATATAGTTATCTAATTTTCGTAGAACTCCGAGCAATCTCACATTCTCTCGATGCGGTACAAGGAAAACTGCTTGATAATTTTTTTCCTTATTCCATTCCATTGCGATAAAGCTGCATTCACAATAAAGTTCACACGAAAACGAAATAATCTCACCCAAATCTGCGATCCAAAATTGCGATTCAAATTGATTTCCGAGTCTCGAAAAATAATTGAATCGAAATTTAAAAAATAGGCGTTGCTTTCTTATCTCTACAGCATTTATCTTCACAACATATATGTATAGAGAGAGATATACAACGTATATAGATGACAAACGGCTGTTTACAATTTCAAGTGCAATTCGTAGCGTTGTCGAATGTTTGAACGTGTGTGAACGTGGCATTAGACTCGATACCGAGGCTTGTGATACTTTCACGAGATTCCGCTGAAACAGCCACGGTCGATCGTTGTTGACGTATGGACTTTGCGATTATTTTTACAGCATCAGAGCCTACTGAATGCTGCACGAAAAATGGCTACGTGGTATTCGTGCGTGATGGATTTGGAATCGCAAAGAAAAAAAAGAAAACTTCAATGACCTACACCACTTAGTAGGAGATGCTGTCAATCTCAATAAAACCTTTAAAAAATTGACAATCAAGATGATATCGATTTATGCTATCGTTTATAAAATAAAAATTATATTTTTTTAATAAATTTTGATATAGTATTAATAGAAAAGTTAATATATTATTGATAGAAGAATTATTAAATTTAGATATTATTGACTGAAAATAGGTTGAAAAAAAAAACTTCAATGACCTACATCACTCGCAAGTCGCGAGTAAAATGCGTAATCAGCGATTTTTGCTCGAGGCCGGAGAATGAAACGATTATTTTTACTTTTTTTACTTTGTTACTCTGCAAGCCACTGCACCAGGCTGGTACATGCTCGTTCGAGGCGGTTGAATGAACTAAACACACGCACGTGCACTCACTGAAGCGAAAAAATAAAACCGGAAATGAAGGAACCAAATATTACGCACCGAATGTAACAATAAGATTTTAAGAAAAAATACGTGTTCAGGTTATTTCTTTGATTATTTTGTTAAATTATGAAGAATTTTCTAATGTATGAGATGTAGTATAATTATATTTACATAAGATTGTAATATGAGTATCATATCATATAAAAATAAAATGGATAGTTTTGTAGATGAATTTTTTTATAAATATTGGATTTATTTATAATTAACTTAACAGATAGGACGAAATATTTTTATTTCGATTCAATGAAGAAATTATTATTCTCTCTCTCTACGTTTTAGAACAAGAATAAAAAGCCTAACCCTATTGCCCTAGGAAGGTCCTAGGGCCCTTATACAGCATCCGTCTCTCTATCAATTCTGATTTTAATCTTCCAGTAATTGTCAGTAAATACAAAAAATCGTCTCCGCTAATTCGAGCCAAGAAAAAAAAAATTCTCGACTTCATCATCCGGTGAGCTGGCAATGCGTTATCAGAAATTTCCGCTTCCCTTTTCACGCTCTATCGTTGACTCGCACACGCCAACCAAATTGTAATAAAATTATCCAATCATTTCATTAAGGATTATTTTATTCCTTATCCATAATTATTTTATTATTTTATTTATCATTTCAAATCATTTTATTATTTTATTACAGATTGTTTAAACTCGCATGCAGACGCAAAATCCCTACAACGTTTATCCACGATTCGTCTAAGCTCTTACATCCGCCACGAGTGTAATAAAATTGTTCGAACGAGGTAAAGCCGATTGCGCGGATGTTAATCGTCGCGAGGTTCAAAGATCGTTCGATACGGCTTCGTCGACAAGTGCGTTAGCTATTGTAATTGCTACGACACAGCTGCCCGTCGATGTGCTGAATTTATATAAATTTATATAACCCATGGCGAATAAGACTCTCGACAGTTCCGTCGATCGATTATACGTCTCCGAACAAAGACTGCTCGACGATCCGGGGGCAAGGAAAACCCCTGAGGGGTTTCTTCCATCCAAGCAGTCGCTCGGAACAGCGAAACAACGACACACCACAGCGTTTCGATATACGATTGCAATGACTATGGATATACTTGAACTGGAATGACCATATATGCATGAATGTCGGTGTTTCAGAACCAGTGATCTCAATGACAAGCATCGTACTTTGCCACCACATGGCTTCCTCCTCCTTCCATCGAGAATATTCGAGCTCTGAGTCAATCATCAACTTTGTAATATAGCCAGTGAATTTATTATTTATTATTTATTATTTATTATTTATTATTTATTATTTATTATTTATTATTTATTATTTATTATTTATTATTTATTATTTATTATTTATTATTTATTATTTATTATTTATTATTTATTATTTATTATTTATTATTTATTATTTATTATTTATTATTTATTATTTATTATTTATTATTTATTATTTATTATTTATTATTTATTATTTATTATTTATTATTTATTATTTATTATTTATTATTTATTATTTATTATTTATTATTTATTATTTATTATTTATTATTTATTATTTATTATTTATTATTTATTATTTATTATTTATTATTTATTATTTATTATTTATTATTTATTATTTATTATTTATTATTTATTATTTATTATTTATTATTTATTATTTATTATTTATTATTTATTATTTATTATTTATTATTTATTATTTATTATTTATTATTTATTATTTATTATTTATTATTTATTATTTATTATTTATTATTTATTATTTATTATTTATTATTTATTATTTATTATTTATTATTTATTATTTATTATTTATTATTTATTATTTATTATTTATTATTTATTATTTATTATTTATTATTTATTATTTATTATTTATTATTTATTATTTATTATTTATTATTTATTATTTATTATTTATTATTTATTATTTATTATTTATTATTTATTATTTATTATTTATTATTTATTATTTATTATTTATTATTTATTATTTATTATTTATTATTTATTATTTATTATTTATTATTTATTATTTATTATTTATTATTTATTATTTATTATTTATTATTTATTATTTATTATTTATTATTTATTATTTATTATTTATTATTTATTATTTATTATTACAGGCTAACGAAGTTGCACAATTTGTAGCAAGAAAAATCCGGCTCCGATATCAGTCATGGGGGAACAAGTGATAACGACTCGGGGAATATTATTGGAAAGAAAAAATATTTGTGACGCATATGAGTGGATCTCGGGGTCATGGAAATATCTGGCATGAAATAAAGTGTGAAAACGAGTTTGAAAATGTGATTATTATTACGAAACGCTTCGCGGTGTGTGCATGTACGTATGTGTGTTGTTCTAGAGATCTTTGGGACGATCCTATTTCCACCTATATTGCATTCGTTGACGGAGCAACAAAACCATACGTGCATTCTTGGCGGATCGACTTGCCCGTCTGTGAGATGACCGGCTGGCAATTCTTTGAAATGTAATCCGTTGTTTAGAACTTCAAAGGTGGAATTTCGTGATTAAATTGATCGAGGATTATTATGGAAAATATATTTTTTGGAATAGTCTTTCAAAATAACTAAAATGTATTTTTCCAAATAATAACGATTACGAATAAATCAAATTTATTCTTCAAAATAATTTTTTTTCCCAAATAAATGAAATTTCGATATTAAATTGATCGAGAAATATTATGGAAAATATATTCTTCGGAATTATGGTTTCAAATAAGTGCAATTGATAATTCGAAATACTTTTAGTCTCTTTATTTAAATATATTTATGTAGTATATATTTCAATCTAAAATGAGGAAATGATTCATTGAATAATAATTATTTTCTAATGCATATTCTAAACGAAATATTTATCTTGTAACTGTTCTGATGGAAATCAGCGAGGTCTTTCGTTTTCTGTAAATGAACGTCTTATCAGTGTACTTAATTATCTAATTAGTCGGTTTATCTACATCCGGCGATGCGTCAGCTGGTCGTTTCTTTTCTCGTTCACTATTTTCTTTCCATTTCTCTTAGCTCCTGATAAACGCAAATGAAAGAAAGAAAACATTCCTTAAATTTAAAAAATACTTTCTCTGCATTGATTTCTCGGAGAGAAAGCTTTATTTTCGTGAAAAAGAAATCGAGATTCAATGTCCGATTGCTCCAGCGAACTCTGAGACAGTGCACAAACCGCATTAAAATTTAAAATTAAAAAAAAACAAATCTGTATGAGTATCCGTAAGAACGGGAGGCTGTTAAGGGGGGGGCAGGTTTAAGCGATTCAAACCACTTCATTTGAAAGTCCTTCACCTAAAATCCTCTTAATCCCAATCAAGATAAAAAAGAATCGCCAAGCAAGTTAAGCCAATTATGCTACCATTTATAAACAATTTCCAATTTTCCTTCTCTAATTCTCAAAATTATTCTTCCACAACTTTCTTCGCTCACAGACAAAGCCACGTGTTCGCTCTCAATCCTTTCACAAAGATGAAAAAGAAAATAATAATCGTCAGCAACATTCTACTCAGCAACCTTTTTCCCTCCGATAAAAAGAAAAATGAAAAACAATAAAACAAAACAAAAAAAACGTTTCACAAATGAAACCGCGATGCTTCTTCCAAGATTAAAAAATAAAAAAATACGAGCAAGATGCATTATCTTGCCTGCAATCGTCCGGATCTTCTTACATAATAAGAGGAGAGAAAACGAAAAGAAGAAAAAGCCACATCGTTGCATATTCTCCGGTGGTCCAATGGCGAGTTATCCTTAGGGTCGACCACAGCCTCTGGATGCGAATGAACGCCGGCAAAAATACCCACGCGACGCGCGAACGCGTGTGCGATCCGCGCGAGCAATCTCCGGAGATGCTGAAGAAACGCTCGCGCAACAGCGATGCACATTTTGCATCCCAGTTGCATCCGTCTGCGTTATAATTCGATATCATGCGCTATTGCTCGGTCGGTAAAGAAAACTGTAAAGCGTTTATCTCGACAGCGATCGATTTTTTTATTGCAGAACGAGAAATTAAGGGAGGCTGGGAGAGAAAAGTACTTTGGGAAGATGCATTTATGCCCCCGGCGAGTCTAGTGCCCTCATGGAGACAAATAATGAGTAGAACTTCGCTTGGATGGCGGACAAATTAATTTCGAAATAATAATTGGGTTGGTTCTTGGTACTCTATTCGAAGTTAACTTTGAATAGTTTGTAACTTTTGGATTTGAGAGAAAACACTGTTGGACTTATTTGGTTTTGCCAACCGATACGAGACAATTAATAATCGATAATTGTCTAATAACGAAATTTATATATGTCTTAGAGATTCTTTTGGATCATTCAGAATACTTCTGGTTACCCTATATAATGCATTATTTGAATTTTTATGAATTTTCTTCCTTACGTTCATTTTTGTTCGATTTATATTATTTGGGTACACATTTTTATAGTCTAATTGAGCTCGGCTAGATAAGCTGTATGCAAATTTTAATGTATATTCACAAGAGTTTCAGGAAACGTTGTAAAAAAAATATAACACGAGGCTTGTTGTTATATTTATAAATAATGGACTTATTTGATCAATGTAAAATAAGTCAATGCAAAATAGACTTATTCGATCAATGTAACTTCGTTCATCGCTTCCTATATGGGCAATTCCCATCAACTCTGTACTTAAAAATAATATTTACACTCCAAATATACAAAAAACTGATGGAATCTCATTTTTTGAAAAAACCGGGCTTATTCGGTTTTGCCTCCAAATTAACAAAAGTGAAAGTCGATCGAAAACGACTCGACGGGACTTCGGCAGTGCAACGGCGTGATGCAACCCGCAACTATTTCGTTGGATTCCTGAGTTTCCCGCGTTAATTTCCATCGAACACCTGCTGATCCAAACCGCAACCCGATTCAACCCGATGCAAACCGATTGGGAAATCGAGCGAGCGATAGCCGCGGCTTTTGAACGATTATGCACATAGGCGATGCATCGATACCGCGCCCGAGTGTGCATCATCGAATGCTATCTGCATTATTAATGAGTAATCCAATGCCGCGGGTCATTCGGCCGCGACAATGCGAGATTCACTCGCGTGACGGTTCGAACTAATAATTACAAGTTTGTTCAGGCGCCAGTCGCGATAACGACAAAATGGTTGAAGAGATATGAAATTTTTTCACAATGTTTTGGAAGTTCAAGAATTTGGGGGGAGACATTTTGTTCAACGAAAACGATTGGAGATAATTCGGAGTAATTTAATTGACGGAATTATATTGTAATGTTTGGAAAATATTCAATTGTTTCGATTATTATTTTTGGATTCATTTTATTATTATTTCAATCGTAAAAAAAAAAAATATTATTATTCCATTTATTTAAAATAGATCTATTGTAACTATTATATATATGGATATATATTGATATTGATTATTATTTTATTCATGCGTTATTTATTTATTCACTTTTCTTAATTATAATATTATTCTGGTTATTCAGCTTATATAGCCAAACTTAATTAGAAAATAAGATTATATTTCTAAAATATATACATTGAACAAAAATAAATTTACAAAACTTAAGAAAAAATAAAATAAGCTATTAAAGAGTAAAAAGCGATATTATATTATATATCTTCCATCATTATATATCTGTTTTTATATTTTTACATCCTTATATCCTAAATAATCAACAAGAATCTCTAAGACATAAAATTCCAATCACGTAGTCTCTCATATTTAAAATCCAATTTTCCTAAAAATCATACACAAATCAATAAAAATAATAAACCCTATTTTCGAAATCTTCGTTGTTGTTCATATCCAAAAAAATCTTCCGTAACCCATTCAACCGCAACGCAACATCCTCCTCACCCTATTCACACTCGTTCGTGCTTTCGCAGCATCGAACCCCATCAAAAGCTCCTAATTTCCCGCTTTTTTCCCCTCCCTTCTTTTTTTCTAAATTCTTCTCACCAGAAATCATTCGCAAAGCTCTCGCTTAATTGCAACGCTAATAAAGAGATTTTACGTTTCGTTCTTTCAGTTGACAACGAAAGCCGCTTTTCATCCACCAGCTCGACTTTGAATTCTTTACTTACCCGAGAGCTTCTTTGTCACTTCCGGAAAACGAACTGAAATTCCGTCGTCGCTGAGTAACGGACTGACGAGCGACATGCAGCTTAATTTCTATCTTCCTCTTCCTCTCTCTCTCTCTCTCTCTCTTTCTTTCTCTCTCTCCGCGTCTTTCTTCGTCCGGCTGCTTCGCTTTCTTCCCTCCGTATGACTTCCCTCGTTGTACTTTAATCCCCGAAGCGCCAGCAGCCTCGTTCAATCGTAGCAAAGCCTCTATTGTCTCAGCTCCCTCCACCGTGAACACGTGTGTGCTCCACCACGCTCTCAACGTTTCTCACACTCCCTCATTTTCTCTTTCGACTCTCGCAAACCGACCTCCGTTTTACAATCTACAACATAATCCCCCGAACGTTGCACAAACTAAATATACAATCACATTATTCATACAAAAAAAAAAAAATCCTTCCACAAAATAATATTTTTATTACATCCCACAATTTTTGTTTCTATTAAAAAATATTTTATGAAAATTTTAATTTCCACATTTCTACCATCGACGAAATGATTTCTTCGTCAATTCGTTATCACCACCGGACGGTCAATGTCTGGTAAAAACGAGCGTTGTTTTTTAATTTTATTTTTTAATTTTTTTTTATAGAATCGACGACGAACCGTTTGAAGAAGTTTGCGGCTGCGTAGCCGGCACGCGAATGCTTCTCCGAGCTTCTACTCGCGCGTATTTGCATGAGCCTACGGTATGCACGCTTCTCTCGGTGTAGGTACATCGTTTACTCGCTCAACTTGCTCGTATCGCGTTTTCCCTATTTACCGAGCGGGGAATAACGCACGGAGAAGCTCGCGGCATCCGCGCGAACTCGACAAAGCGATTACGACTTATTCCCAACGAGACACGGGTCTCACGGTTCGGTTATTCACACCCGAGTACGAAGAATCGACGACGCGAATGCAACCGCAACACGGATTAAAACTTGATTCGCGAGGATTTGCGGAATTTTCCAGCGTCGTCGTCATTGGGATTTCGAAACAACGGCTACGGACGGGGAAATGGAAATAGACGATTTGGAGAGTGTACGAAATGTTTGGTGGAATATTTTTTTTTTTTTTTTGGAGTTGCGGGGTTTTGATTCATTCCCCGGATTGTGATTGAACTGTGCGATTTGTTTGTTTGTTTGTTTTTTTGTTTTTTTGGTTGTTAGTTTGTTCATTTATTTATTTATTATTCGATTGAACAATTGTTAAAAATTTTCAATGGAATATTGAAATCCTTCTATTTTTTATTTTTCCTCTGAATTTTTTTTTAATGAAAAAAAATGATTAATAAATCGATTGTCTATCGAGAATAATCGGAATATCGATTATTTGCTGGAAAGATTTCATTATCCTTTTTTTTTTTTTTTTTTAGATGAGAAACCATTATCATATACTGAAATTTCGGAGAACCTCGATTTTTTCCGAAGCTCGAAATAAATTTAAAAAAATATAAACAACAGAAATCTCACTCCAATTTTATGTAAAAAAGTTCCTTAAATTCGATGAAAAATCTAGGAAAAAAATTTCGTCCGATTAAAAAATGCAAAGAAAAAGAAATTAGTGAGCTCGTAAGATCGAAAAGATACTGAAAAAAAATAATCAACCACATCAAGGAATAGAAAAGTTTCAATCCGGCGATTTGGGACGAAATGCCCCATATATAAAGTGAATATACGTATACAATCAATGATTTGAAAAACGTGGTTCGATGTTGCTTCGAAGTGCTGGCATTCGGCCAACGACGATAACGATTCACCTCATCCTCATTCGATTGTTCCGTCGCAAATTCGACATTGGGCTCATCGACAAAGAAACGTCAGCGCAAACTCGCTTCGTCATTTCATGAAGTCCGCCACCTCCGACAGGCTCAAAATAAAGCGCCGCAAGGTGTTTATAGACCACGGGAGGAACGAACGGCTTGCATACCGTCTGTAAAACCGCCGGAAAATCCAATCGCCGACTCTCCCAATTTCGTCAATGTAAAACCGATGCATTTTTAACGATAACGTGAAAAAAAAAAACAAATAATCGTAATAACAATAATAGGAATAATAAATTGATTGAGAATACGGAAATAGAAGAATGAATATTTATTATTTATTTATACGAAGAACATTGAATTAATTAAATTAATATTTTGATTGATTATAAATTATTATTAATTATCGTTTATTATTTCGTCAATTATAAATGATAAATCAATGCAATTATTGTATTATATTATTTATTATATTGTTATATCAATTTAACGTTAAAAAATGATAACAATAATAGAAATAATGAATTAATTAAAAATACCTACCAAAAGAGAAGAATAAATATTTATCATTTATTTATACGAGGAACATTCAATCAATTAAATTAATCTTTCGATCGATTATAAATTATTATTAATTATCGTTCATTATTTCGTCGATTATAAATCATAAATCAATCCAATTATTATATCATGCTATGCATTACATTGTTACATCAATTTTTATAATCATTAATTAATCGATTATAAATTCGAATTAATGATTATTCATCGATTTTTATCGAAAAAAAAAAATGTAATCCATAAATTCAATTGAATTGATCAATCAAACAATAACAATTGAACAACGCGCAACTAACACCAACGTTACATCAGTTTTCGAAATCTAAATGCCGACACGTGTTAAAATGTACGAACGCTATAATTAATACCGCGGCATCGACACGTGACAATGACGCATGAAAAAAATACTTCTCAATCCGAAGATTTCCGTTTGATTTAACCGACGAATCCTCTCACCTGTGAACTTTTTAAGCCACTTATCGATCTATTTATAATCCATGCATTGACGAAACACCCGAGCTATACTTTTCGTTCGCGTGTTTACTCGATTCCGACGTCGACGGTATCATAAATAATTCAATAATCAACAAACCGATAATATTTTCTCGACGTTGAAAATTCTCGAAAACTCATTTTACCTAAAAAAAAAATTCAGCAATAATCAAACGAGCCTCAAACATACGACAGTATAACCATCACAAATTATTTTTTTTTCCCATCAACGTAATAGCTCGAGCGTTAAGACGAAAAATAAAAATAAAAATAAAAAAAATTCCGTCGGTAATCCGTAAAAAAAAAAAAAACCCGAAAGAAAAAAAAAGATGTCACACAGTTTTTCAAGGTTGAAATTACGACATCGTATTCGTGCGTCGAATTGCGACGTGCTGTTAGACGATTGGTAAACCACAATCAGACCTGTAATTCCGGGGATGCGGATAAACGGGATAAGCGAAGATAAACGAGATAACGATTGCGAGAAGAAAGTAAAGAAGAAAAAAAAATTCGTTTTATTTCTCATATCTTGGGATTACAAAATGAAGTATTAAAAATATTTGTGAAAAAATTTTTAAAAAATTGTAGATGGTCGTGATTAATTTTTTTTTTATTGGATGATCATTGGATCTCTTTGTTGACGTCGGTGTTGAGATCGGTCGTGTGATCCTTCGGTAAGGGTCGAGCCTCGTAAGTGCAAATCGTCACACCGTGACGATGACCCGGCGTCCATTCGCCTTTTAATCCTATGTAATCGATGCGAATTCTCTCGGATTCGACGTTTCCGGAGAAATAAAGGGACAAATGATTAACCGACGAGAACTTGACGACCCTGCGGACAACGTCGATGATCGTTTATCAACGATTTTTAATTATGCAATCGGGAACGATCGTTAATTAGTCGGTGGATCGAGGTGTCCGATTTACCAAATTATTCATGGTTTTTTGTTGTTGTTTTGTTTATGCTTTTGAGAATTTTTTGTGGCGTTCATTTGAAAAAATGAACGAATGAATTAATTAAAAAACACGATCATTCGTAATTCGGTACTTTATGTACGGGATAAAATTACCGAGTGACAATTCGTTCGTCAATTGAGTTCTTTAATTTACGAAAGATGTTTTATGGGTTTTTGTTTTTGTAGAGGATTTTTTTGTAGCTAAGCATTATGTAAAAAAATGAATAAATAAATATAACATTTCATAATTTGGAATTTGAAATTTTACCTGCGTCTCTTGACAAAATTATCGACTGACAATTGGTCGATTAATCAAGTTCTTCGATTGACCAAATTTATTTATGATTTTTGTTCTCTTTCAAAAAGTTTTGGAAGCGAAGTTTCATTTTAAAAAATTAATAAATGAAATTAAATGCACACGCGATAACTTACAATCTTGTGCTTTATCTACGTCAGTCAACAAAATTATCGATTGCCAATTGGTCAGTCAATTAGTTTTCGTGAATAATTTTTTTTTACGAAATCGCGACCGATGGAACTTCGAAATCATCTTTCAACCTTAATTATCGCCATTTATGGCTTGATAAAAAAATTGAGTAAGTGTAATAAATTACATTTTAAGAATATTTTTGAAATTATTGTTTTAGATCAACCGACTGCAAATAATCTTGGGGACCGCAGATCATTCGAGCGAGGGACATTTTTTATGCCGGCCATGACAGCAGCGCTTCCAGTCGATAAATATTCACAAAAAAAATTCGCAGCGTACGTCAACATGTATACTTTTGAATAAAACAAACCCAGATAAAATCGGAAGAATACTTTTTGAAATAATAATTCCTAAAATTTACCAATTTCTTCGGTGGTCTAATCGCATATTTCCCCTTAAGACCTTCAATTCCCCAAAAACATTAATTATTTCCTCCCTTTCGGAAAATGTTCCCAGCCTAATTTCATTTTGAAAAAGAAAAAAAAAAGAAATCAATCGCAAAACAGATATGAAAATCGAAATTCAAACGCGCAAATCTTTTTCGAATTTCATTCCTCTCGAAATTTTATTCCGTTTGGCGCGGCACGTGCGAACAAAGTACGTTTCCGCGTGGATAAAGCAATGAGAAATGTCACTGATCCACCCACGCTTAGCACCGCGAGCGCACACGAGCGTTTCGTTGTTTTATTTATAAAATATCCAAAAAAAAACAAACGCCAAGCACGTGTAAGCTCTGGCATGCGCCGTCGTTACTTGATCATCGTGCGGATGCAACACTGAGAAAATCGCGTTTAAATATATTCCAAAAATCTTCCACGAACATTTTCCGAATTGAGGAGACGTCTAAGGGAAAAAGAAAATATTTTGGCGGGAAAATATTAAATTTTCAATACAGTAGAAAGTCCAAGAGCGTTTGTCAATAATAAAATGAACTGCAAGATCACGATTCGAAGGACTTTGACACGAAATTTCCTATACATTGTTATAGGAATGTTGTTGAATAAATCAACAAAATGTATAATATAAATAAATAAATATAAATGATTAAATGATAAATAAATAAATAAATTATAAATTAATAAAAAAATGTTTTAAATATTATAAATATTTAAATGTTTTAAATGTTGTAATTTTACGAGGCTTACGGGATGTATAATTTTAGCGTCTTTCGATTATGAAGAAAAAAAAAGATTGCAGACATTATTATTAATATTAATATTTAACAATTTTTGGCAAATTTATATGTCGATTATAAAAATAATTACTTGTAGTGTTTTATACTTTCCAAACTTTATTACTGACTTTATTAAGCAAAATCAGATAACTCCATTACGGTCTAATTAAATTTTTCCGGAAACTTCGTTTAATGGTAGCAAAAATTAAGTCTTACCAGATAATTATTATTTTTGAAATCGATTTGTCCAGCTGTGATAAAGCGTTTGCAAAGTAAAATCGTTATTTCTCGAAAACTCTTTTCACAAACTTATTCGGTTTTGCCTCCAAACTACAGACATTTGTATTATTTTATTAATAAAAATTAGAAATAAATGTTGGAATGATTTTTGTAATTTTTGTCATTGAATCCTCGAAATTTCACGTAATGACAAATCCCGCAAACCTAAAGCTACGGAACAAAAACGGTCGTACTTGATGGGATACTCGTGAACACCGTATTGGTCGTTGCAAAGCTCGAATTCCTGTTCCGCCTCCAGCCCAGCCCCGTCAAACGTCATTTTTGGACGGTTTTTGTATCTGCAAACAAAGATTTTTCGTAAGGTAAAATCAAATGCTCCATTCGTTAATTTATTTATTTAAACTTTTCTTATTAATTGTTCGAGACAACTTACAACTTCATTTTAGAAGGCTGCAATTCGTCGGTTCCACAGATCAATATTATTCCTTTGAGCTTGACGTTTCCAGTAAATCTACGGATCATGCAAGATTATTAAATTCTCACTCCATATTTTGATGATTAATTTCTGACGACTGAGAATACGAAGATCTTACGGTATGTTAAACAGTAACTCGGCCTCGTCGTCGCTCTCCACATACTGCAATAAATTCCGGAAAAAATTAACAATAATGATAAATGAGAATAAAATAAAGGACAAAAAGTTTCATCGCTAGAAACATAAATTATATTGACTCTAATAATTCAATTATTATTATAAATATGGATAATAATAAAAATAAAATAATAATGATGATAATAATAATCATATAATAAATTCGAAAAATTTTCATGGTAGGAAATATAAATTTTATTGGCTCTAATAATTTGATTATTATTGTTATTATTATAAATATATATAATATCAGTATAAAATAATAATTTGATTATTATTATTATTATTATTATTTTATACTGATATAATAAATATTTATAATAATAATAATAACAATAATAAATATATTATAATAATAAGAATAAAATCAATTTGATTTATCGTTTGTTATCGATTCGATTATCAAAATTTGTTTTATCGTTCAAAATATAAACTTTATTGACTACAATAACTCTATTATTATTAATATTATTACTAAACTATATCTGTAAAATATCGTCGAACAAATAAGAATAATAATACATTCAATTAAAATTATAACATTGATTATCATATTCCTTCTTCATCAATCGTTCCAATTATCCCTAATAAACATTTCCCAAAAATGTATTCCCAGCGAAAAAAAAATAAACATCGTGAATTATCAAAAATCACACGAACCTTGTCATGATCCAAACGTTCCTCCCACGATTTGAACACAGTAACTCCAGATCCATCCTCCCGTTCGTTAAGACACTCCACTTCGTCCCTGTTTATCTTCTGATACAAAGTATACTCGACCCCGAGTTCGCCCTCGTCCCTGTGATGACCGGCGCAACTGCACTGGTGATCCATGCTTCTGTTCTCACGTGCTCACACGACAATGAAACAATTGAACTTTTCGAATCGCGCGATCCAAACAACGGACACGAGCATGACTCGAACAGCTGATCGAGCGTCGAGCGATCAGCCGGTAGGATAACCATCGACATATTCGTGTGGACCGAAGATTCTGCGAGAAAAAGTGTAATCGCGGGACAGAGAGAAGAGATTATGGCTGGTTCTGAATCTCTCTCGTTCTAAGTAAAGCTGACTGGTAAAAATTATCTATGTCGCGATGATTTCGAACAATCAGGTTCAACTGGAATGAGATAGGTTCAGAACCACGCATGGTCTTCTCTCTATCTATTGCGATTACACTTTTTATCAGAGCATTATCGGTCCATATGTGTACGTCTCCCGATCCCTAGGCTCCATGGAAATAACCAAAACAACGACAAAATTGCCTCCTGAATTTACCAAAAGAATAACAATAATAACGCGGCAGGAAAAATGTTTTACTTACTTCAGTGATTGGAAAAAGAAGCAACGAAAAATTTAATTTAACACCGAGTTGCCGGCATTGCCTATCGTTATCGCAAAATGATACAGCCCCGAGGTCGTTTGTTGCCAAAGGCAAGGATTACAAAATTCCTTATCATTGTGTCAACAGCAAAATAAAAATAAAAACATTCTCTGCATTATCGGCGGTCGGTAAGTCATCTACAAAAAACGCCGTTGACGTGGGGGAAAAAAATGGGATGTATGCAATTTGAAAAGACCGGTAAGAGTGATTCGGCACATTTTTTGTTTTTTATCATTATCATCGTATTGTATTTTTTTTTTTAAATTGAAGACTCATCACCCGTAATTACGATCGTCGTGGTATTTGGAAATTTTACAATCGTATAAAAAAAAAAGTTCAGTCACAATTCCGTTGCTCGTTTGGACACACTTTTTTTTTCTTTTTCTGTCTTTTTTTACTTTTGTTAAATCACAAAGTTTGAAACGAGCCTTGCGGTTTTTTTTGCGGAAAAAGCGCGAGTATTAATGTTGGCCAGGAACGAAGAGACGTAATGAACGAAATGGAATGAAAATTTGTTACACGAAGACGTCGAGAATTGAAAATTTCCATTCGCTCGATGTATTCGACGTTTTGGGCGACGGGGATGGGCATTGATTCGATGAAAATTAATCAAAAATACTCTTTTAAACAAATAATTATGATTGAAGATCGTGAAAGAATTGAAAATGTTCGAATATTATAGTCGAATATAAAACTTCGAATGAATTTATTTCGATGAATTGCCGTTTTACAATGCATTCAGATATTTAACAGGAATTATAATTACTTATTATTTCGTAATAAAAGTATTTTTAATGCATTTTCGGTTGAATCCATGCCCATCCTTGTTTTGCAGCGTATTCTGGGCTCGCGAATCAATATTATAATATCGTTTAACGAAGAAAAAGAAAAGAATAATTGTGGTACAGCGTCACAAACGGCCGTCAAATATTTACACGTTTCTCATGCATTAGACCGCGTAATAAATTCTCGCGGTTTTTCTATTTAATTTTTTTCCCGCAATTTTATGATTTGTTGGGTAAAATATATATATGCATTCTCGAGTCCTTTTTTTGCTCTACAAATCTATCGGGTTTAATTTTTCGAAGTAATTGATTTCAATCAATTTTCAGGCTTTTGAAATAGAAGTTCCAGGAGGAAAAAATATTTATTTTCGACTTTTGCTCTATTACGCCTTTCGTCGTCGTAAAAAAAATTTTAATAAATTTTTTTTGCCTCCTGAAACTTTAATTTCAAAAGCCTGAAAATCGATTAAAATTAATTCATTCGAAAAATCGAAGCAGACACGTTTGTAGACCAAGAAAAAGATTTGCGGATGAATTGACTTTACCCAAAATATCACAAAATTGCGGGGAAAAAATAAAATACAAACACGGTGAGAATTTATTACACAATCTGATACATATTAGCAACCAGAAAAAAAAACCAATCGTCGTTTGTTTATTTTTTATCTCACTCTTTCGGCAACGTAAACGTAAGATGATTAACATTTTTATGTACACACGCATACAATTCATTTATTCCATACTCATGTCCTGCCTTCTCCTGGTAACTTACATTACGGCAATGATGAATTTACGCGAAAATGCACTCGTTTTGATCGTCGTTTTTTTTCCCTCCTTTCTTTCTTTTTTTTTTTTTTTCTTTTTTTTTTTTAACACAGTCATTCTCAATACCGTAAAATTCTAGTATTTGTATTTTGTCGTATAACAACCAGCTGCACGCATTTCAGCGTTACGAATCGTGCAATTGCATTTAATCGCGTAATTACTATGCGATCACATCGAATTCAACGTCTCAAGAAAATTCTAGACGCGATTATTATTTTTTACTTATTGTTAAAGGTTATTTCTTTGAATTCCATGTCGGGGAACATCATGTGAATGTGATTATCGATTATTTGGAAAAGTTCGGGAGGCTGAGGCATTCTTCCGGTCTCGAGTTTGGACCACACAGGAACGTCTGGAAAGAAAAAACGAACAACGTCGTATTTGTGGATTTCTCACTTGTCGAGCAATCGATTTTGGCAGAAAAAATATTGGGGTGAAAAATTGTTGGAGTAGAAAATTTTGAGATGAAAAATGTTGGCGAATAAAAAATTTTAGGGTAGGAAATGTTGGAATAAAAAATGTTGGAGGATAAAAAATTTTAGATTAGGAAATGTTGGAATAAAAAATGTTGGAGGATAAAAATTTTAGGGTAGGAAATGTTGGCGTAAAAAATTGTGGGTTAGACAATTTTTGGGGGAAGAAAATTTTGTAGGACTAAATTTTATGGCAAGATTTCACGGCTCACCGTTGAATGAAATTTCAAAAGCACCGGACGATATCAATTGACCCTCGATGGCGTTGCAGAGGAAAAATATCATAATGCAAGCGTAGAGACGATTGTCGATGCACCACTGCCACCAAATGGGTTGCGGCCGTCCCAGAAATTGCATCACGTTTATTCCGCTTATTATCAGTACTATGATGATGATCTTGGCCGTACCCTGATATCGGAACGAGAAGAAATATTCTATCATGATCGAAGAGAGACGCTCCGACAATAATTTAAACCGAATTTTATTGAATATTGTATGAGAGACGAGTCGAAACCACGATTTACCAAAAATTTGGCGACCCACATGTTGTACCCGGGCGGATTATAGTTTTCTCCGTCGATCTGAAGCTCCGGGTACTTTTGTCGCAGAATACCGACGTAGTCCTCGAACACGCGTTTGTAGCCGCAGGAATAGCTACGACGTTTCAATAAAAATGTAAAAATTTGTAAAAAATACTCCCTATATACAAATTAATTTAGAAATATGTTAATAAGTGTAATAAATGCAATAAAATATGTATAAAAATGTGTAAAAATATGTAAAAAAAAAAAAGTTTTAAAAAACTACATCTACTACCATAAATATATCGATATAAGAAAAAAAGTAACGACTAACCAATAGTAAAATTTGAGCGTGGGTCCCATTTTTGATCCGAGTTTGGTTAATGAAATTTCGTCATCGCTCGAATGCGCCCGAGAGCTCAGGGCGCAGAGCAGAACGAAAAGACTCAGACTTAACTTCAACGACATCATTATCCGTTTATTTCATAAATAAATTTGAAATTAAAATTAAAAAAATCACCTACACACACGCACCGACACAGTGGACTGTGAACCGGATAAATAAATTCGTTGATTGACGATGATTACGATGGGAATCGCGACAACAACGAAACGAATCTGAAACCGATCGAGACTGCGGCAGTTCGGCCACGCATCTTCCGTATCTTTGGTCTGATGGATGAGCAACGGCAACCTGCTGATTAAGATTTCCAGCGTTGCCAGACGCGCCCCGCTGCGGATTATCAACGTGACCAGACGTGTGACGATATTTAATTTTGATCTGTTTTTTTATTCTGTTTCGTATTTTTAATTATCATTAATGGCCATGCTGTTGCGAAATCTGATTTGCCGAAAGAATCTGGGTCACCGTTTGTACTCTCGATATTGCGACCAATGGGTTTTGGAACTTTTAGGAATTCTCGACTGAGCCGAATAACAAAAGCAAGCGCGTTATTTGATCCAAAAAATGTTTAAGAACGTGAAATCATTTTCTTTTTCTTCGCACAGCTATGAGATAATGGATGAGATAGTGGAAGATATTCGGTGCAGTGATGCAGAGGATGTTTTATTTCATATCCATCCTCGATGCGAGGATTCGGACGATTTTTTTAGGTTTTTTTAGGGTAATCGGACTCGGTCAGTAACAAAAACTGTAAAGCGTTTTTTGCGGCTGCGATTGATTTGTCGGATAAAAAACGAGAACGTTTGATTACATCTTAAAATTTTGCAGACAACCGTTCTCGTTTTTTGTCGAAAAAATTAACGACGGCGTAGAAAAGCAGTTTTGGAACACCCAGCTATCTC
This sequence comes from Sussaba pulchella, assembly GCA_963971145.1. Taxonomy (NCBI): domain Eukaryota; kingdom Metazoa; phylum Arthropoda; class Insecta; order Hymenoptera; family Ichneumonidae; genus Sussaba; species Sussaba pulchella. The sequence continues at coordinate 17,724,923 of OZ020165.1, forward strand.
CCTCGCACTTGTAGCAATCTTAGAGGGACAAACTGTGTGTAACCGCAGGTTATGTACACATCTTGCGTTATGTGCAACATTATTCCCTCAGATTGCAGAGTTTTAACAATCGTCCAAGCTTTAGGCGGTCAATTTTGTATTGAAAACTCGGCATATGCAAAAGTTTTGATCCGTTCATCATTGATTTACGGAATTTTAATCCATCGGGACAAAACTTTCACAGACGCCAATTGGACGTCTAAAACAGTATAAGCCGCCCAACACTAATAATAAATCAAAATTACGCAACTATGCTAATATCTCTACATGTGCTGAATTTTTCTCGTTCAAAACATGGCATTTTCGGAATTTTAAATCGTCGCAACCTTGAACATTCTCAATTTCGATCCTCACCCATCGACACTAGCGCCCTAGCCTTCGTGGCGATCATTGGCAGCACATCTCTCGTACACTCGTGCGAACGTAAATTCAAAACCTCTTATTTTTCGTTGATCTTCCTCCGCTCTTCAAGATCATGTCTGCAAGCATTGCGACGTTGTTACAGATAAAACGATCGATTCGACGGATTCACCGTAGTTGCAGCTGTAGCGATTGTTAGCGATAGGGTTTCTTTGTAAATAATTCAAAGTTTTGTCGGGGTTTAAAGAACGAAGACACAAAGATGATACGAATTTGTTAGAGTATCTAAATCGAAGGTTCCTATTATCGAATTAGTTCAAACACGTGCTTCGAAACGTTCGAAAATGGAGGCAAGTTCGATTTTTCGTTGTAACGTTAGGTTAGAATTTTACATAAATATACGGATAACAAATTGAATTAACGGAATTGTTATATTCGTTTATCGATCGCAGGCGAATCCACACATTCCACTGCCTTTGGAGCCGATCAAATCCAATGCCCTCGAGGATCGACGATTGTGGGTCGGTAATTTGGATCTGAGAATTAATGAGTAAGTATTTGTGCAAACCGATCGACGACGAGTCGTCGAAGGGTTGCGAAACGAATGCGTTGTATTTTTATCTACGAATATGCATCGGAAGAACTAACTTTCCGTCTGTCAACCGGTACCAACTCCTCAAAATCGTACAAAAATACGGCACGATAGAAAAATTTGACCTGCTGTTCCACCGATCGGGTCCCCAAGCCGGGCAACCCAGAGGCTACGCCTTTGTCACTTACAAGGAATCTTGCGACGCGGAGAGAGCCAAAGACGTGCTCCATAATGTCAGACTGGGGACTAAAAATATCGTGGTTCGATGGGCTCACAGCGTCTGTGAGGTCAGTGGAAATTCTACTACAAGCTCATGTAACTATTAGGTTGTGTAATAGATTCTTGCCGTTTTTGTTTTTTTCCCCTGGAATTTTGGGATTCGTTGCGTAAAGTATATGTACGCATTTGCAAGAACTTTTCTTGCTCTACGAGCCTATTACAGGATCTAAGAGTTTGTGACAATTTTTTTAAATCATTAACTTTTTTCAAAAATTATTTGAACATTTTTTAATATCCAGAAATTTATTAAATCGAAGTGTCGGATGAAGTATGGATTATTGATTGATTTATTATTTTTTTCAGAGCGAATTAGACAAGCCTAAGACAAAGATAGACATTCCTGCCTTAGCAGGTGCCAAAAAAGAAGACAAGAAAATTAGGTAAATTTAAATCAAACCTAACCGCTAATTTGATTAATTAATTTAAAATCATTTTCAAATTATTTTTTAAAAAGCTCAAAATTGAATAGATATAGTAATAATTATTTAATAATCACAAATGATCGAATAAAAATAATTTAAAAATGAGAAAAAAAAATTATAGATCGTAAAATAATTAGGAATTAAATTTGTATAATATCAATGGGTATTCATGAAGTATAATCCGTAGATTATAATTTCCTTCGTACACCGTATTTATTGAGAATTAACTCGTCCTAACGAATGAAACTTCTCGATGAATCAAGCCGACAGACCGCCATCCAAGCTATCGAAGCCAAGCTTAAGATGATGAACGAGTCCGAAGAAGATTTCGAATTGAACAAACCAAGAGACGATGCTCCGCCTATTATCAGTCAGTACCAAAGGCCAGAAACGCAAAAACCGTCCTCGTCTGCTCGCCACAACCACCACAGCCGTCATTATCACAGCAGCAGACCTTACAATCGTTCCAGGCCGAGAAGATAATACCGCCCGTTTCATTATTTATTCTCACATATTATTATTAGTATCATTATTGTTATTATTAATTCGTTTATTCTTCCGATCAATGAAATTCGACGATTGTTTCGATGTTTCACTCTCGTCGGAGCTTCCACAAAGATTTCTAGCGATCGTAACTCATTATTGTCCCCCCCCATCGTGTCTCATGAATTTTATCGAACAAAAATTATTTATTTCACTCACATTTTTAAATACGATTATTACAGCGAGTTTCGCGTATTTTGGTAACTCATTGTACTAAAATTTTTGTATAAAATAAAAAGAACGAAGCCTCGAGCGAGGCGACAAATTTAAGATATATATCGAGTTTATTTACAAATGTTCGTACGGATATTTTTTTTTTTTTGATTTACAAGAGGAAGATAAAATTATTCCTTTGCGTATTTGTACTTTCCTCTCATGTGATGGGGCAACGGTACTAATCCGGGACAAGGCAATTGTCCGGGAATGTCGCACATGCAACCTTTCGAACATCCTATACCGAAGTTTGCCGGATTTTCTTTCTTCTCGGCGGCCAGAGCTTCCTTCTCGAGCACGTCCTTGGTTTTGCCGATCACGTTTATCAAATGTTCCAAAATTTCGTCCTTGTTTTTATTGTCGACGTCTATGAGCATCTCTTTACCGTTGTCTGTGGAAATTTGCATAACGAAACATTTTTTTAATTCATATTTTTAACGTTCGGAAATAAATAAAATATAAGAATTATGTGATATATAATGTAATGTTTTTGATCTTATTGATTATCTTGATTGTTGTTATACCCACAATAGGGACTTCTATAATTATATCGGGGCAAACTAATCATGCAGACGTCAGATTCCACACAAAACTTCGTCTCCGACACATCGCAGTGGCAAAAAAAAAAAATATCCCATCGAATTCTCTCAAACGATCAAACTTACCGTAGAAGCACCGTACGAAAGGCGAAGGAGTCAGATTCTTGAATATCAACACCTGTACCGTCGGATTTTTCCACTGAATCTGTGGCATATGCCAAAACATGAAATCCCTGCATCGAACAATAATACACAATCGTAAAAATCGTATCAAATCAAACAAGAAAAGAAACAAATCGATTCGAAAAAACAATAATCCGAAACAACCTCAAAAACTTACTTGGCTCCGAGATGATGATCTCCCGTCGTGTTGTAATTCAGGGAGAATATCTGTATATTGTTTTTCAAAACGAGCCTACCAGCATCCAAGTACTTGTAGGTTCTCCTGATCGGAGCTCTACCAACCATAAACGGCATTTTGCTTCGTTTATTTGCGAATTCGTCGGACTTTTATCGAACCCTAACCTCAAATATGAATTGCCGGAAATTTCGCCGGACGATTGTGCGACATATATATGCGATTGTCGCATAAATTCGGTAGCGATGGTAGCGGCCGCTCTCGAAACTTTATGTTTGACGGATTTTTGTGAAATCTTTCGGAACCGCAGTTCGATCTCTTGCCCTTTTGGGTTTTCCTGGTGTGCAAGCATACGCAGAAATCTGGCTCCGATTCGATCGTGTTCCGTCTCCTTACACACGTTGGGGAGTATAACACGGAAATATCCATGTAGCATACAAGATGCACATGTAAAACATCCATAAAGCATACATGAAGCATACATGAAGCATCTATGAAGCATCAATGAAGCATACATGAATTATCTATTGAACGTCTATGAAGCATACATGAAATATATATGAAGCATCTATGAAGCAATCATAAAGCATATGAGAAGCGTGTATACAGCATCCGTGAAGCATCAATGAAGCATACATGAAGCATCCATCAGCGCTGCAGATAATGCGAGTCTTACGATATTCCAAGAACAAATGAAATGAAAGCGTGAGAAAGTGCTATCAAAGGGGCCCGATGGAGCGAGAGAGCTATGTTAACATGATTACGATATTAACAACGGATAAATCATATTCTTATCGCGCGATTTCTCTCCTTTTACCTCTGCTATATCAAATAGGGGAATCCACGAATTTCCGAGTAGCTCCGCTGTTGGCAACAAAAAAAATGTACGCTTGTGGGAAATATATAATAACTGCGATTAAAATATCTTATTTTTATTTGTTAAAAAAGTTACTCCCGCAGACCCATAAATACCGAAATAAACGGTTGAGTACAAACACAAAAAAAACGGATACAATTAGATAACTATTATGGATAAATTGAGTCATTATATAAAATATACAAATATGAGCTAATACGCAAGTATATGCAGAATGAAGACCCATTTTTTGTCTTCCACTTTCCACGGCCAGCATGGTTTTTCGTTATTTGAAACTCGAAAAAAATTATCCATATTCTATAATAATAATTCATTATTATTATTATTATTATCTTAATTATTACAATAATACTAATTGATATTATTATCTTGATTATTATAATAATAATAAATTATCATTCTTATCGTTATAATAATAATAATGATAATTTATTATTATTATTATTATTATATATAAGAATAATAATAATAATAATAATAATAATAATTATATTTTTATAATAATTATGATTATTATTATTATATTTTTATAATAATTATAATTATATAATAATAATTATTATTATTATATAATAATTATTTTTATTATTATTACTATATATAATAATTATAATAACATTAATAATTATAATTATAATAATTATAATGAATAATTATTTATTATATATAATAATAATAATAAATTATAATAATAATAATAATTATTATTATTATTATTATTATAAAAATAATAATAATAATAATAATTATTATTATTATTATTATAAAAATAATAATAATAAAAATAATAATAATAATAATAATAATAATAATTATTATTATTATTATTATTATTATGATCATTATTATTATTATTCCGCGGCCAGCATGGTTTTTCGTTAATTACAACTTGGAATATGGTTTCCGGTAAAAGCCGCGGTGTGATCGATCTAATTCCGTTTTCCAATGATCCGTGGAATCAGGCAAAACTGTTCTTTTTACGTTTGAATTCGACAAAGTCCGTGGAAGATGACTGGGCCCGTTTCGGAACGATCGGCAGTACTTCTACATCTTCTTCGTCAGACAAATTTTTCTTAACAACTGCGGGAGCAGCGGCAGCGGCAGCAGCAGCAGCTTTACTCGCGGTTATTCCGTCCAACGATACGCATTTTATACCCGACAAACCGCTGGAAAAAAGGGAAAAACAAATTGTATTAATCAAACTGCATCATGAGCTGCGGAATTATTCGATGGTGTTGATGATTTTTTATTAATCATGCCGTACTCCGCTCGTCTGTAAAGTTCGTAGTACGAATTGCTGCTGCTGAGCTGACCCAGTTTGGGAATAAAATTGTCGTCGTGGGTGATGATGATAAGCTGGAAGTTCTTCTGGTCCTTGCGAAGTTTCACGTACCTACGATATTAATCATTTTTTATTTATCTTATTCTAAGATAATTGAAGAGAAAAAATATCCTATCCATATTACTTTGATCAAATAATTAAAGAGAAAAAATATGGTATTTTTAAATAATTGGAAAGGAAAAAATGTTCTGATTTAGGATAATTGAATAGAATTTTTTTTCTGTTTTCGAATAATTAAAGAGAAAAAAAAACTGTAGGACTTTTGACCGACGCTAATATTTCAATAGTTAAATGAAGACGCGGTGTTGCATTTTCATATCAATCAATCAATCATATCAATTACTTATATATTCTCCAATAATTAGAGATTACAAAATTGTAATCAAAGGGCGAGCATTAATTTAATAAGAATTTATTCGAGATACTTTCATCAACAAACAATTATGGATCAAAGTTCGTATCAATTATCAGAATGTATTGTAAAACGTCAATTCATCGACATTATTTATAATTTGCAATTTATAGTATTGGTAATTCTTCTTATCCATAATTTAACATTTTTATTATTTGATTAATCCATATTTATTCATGATTTATCTATAATAATCCAAAAATTGGCAACATGAAAAAATTTTAATGGACTCGTGAATATTAATCATAATTATTTCTACATAAGATTGCATTGAATTCACGTCCACCCTCTGTAATTTATATTCTCCTCTATAAATATATTCTCCTCTAGAATAATCCATAAATTTGTAATACAAAAAATTTTAATTGTTCCACGATTATTAATCCCAATTGTTTCTAAACAAATTTTCATCGAGTTCACGTCCATCTTCGGTTAAAATAAACAAACAAAGAATGATCATACTTGTGAAGAGCATCGGCCAGACTCCTCGCGTTGTCCTCATCCAAATTCGTCGTAGGTTCGTCGAGTGCCAGCACTCCACATTTTTCGCAAAACGTCTCTGCCAGGGCCAGTCGTAGAATTATCGACGCTAGAACCTTCGACCAAACAACAAGAATAAAAGCTCAAAATTCTCTCATTTTTCAGTCTTTTACTCTATGATAAAAAAAAAGGATTTTTCCGGAAAATAAATTCAATAACGAAAAATGCATTTGTTTTTACTTTTTGTCCCGCGCTGCAACGTCCTCTCATATCCATTTCGACGCCGTGTTTAGTTTGAACGAGCTTGTAATTGAACTGACGTTTTTTGTTTGCCGTACTCGTCGTAGCTTCGGTTCGAATTTGAATGGAAGTCGTGTCGGATCCGGTGTAAATGAGTGTCCACAATTTGTTCATAAATTGATTGATCGTATTCATTCGCTCTTCGTGATATTGTATCATCGATTTGTCCAGCACAATGCTGTACATGTGCAAATCATCGATACACGTTTGAGTTACCTGAAAAATTGGAATAACATTTTTTTTTCCCCCAATTTATTTATCGATAATTTTAAATAAAAATTTTTAAAAATATTTATCATTATTTCTTTGAAATTCGTAAACAGCCAAATGTTTTAATTCGAATGAGACTCTGATGATCGATTAAGTATGGATTTTAATGACATGAGAAAATGGGGTGGACAAACTTTGCGGGAAAATATTTACCGCCAATTCCTCGCATTTGTTCTTATAATTGGCTCGGGCGTCTCGATACTCGCGTTTTTTCAATTCTTCCAATAATTGTTCCACGTTACGTCCCAATTCGTCTTCGTTACCATGAGCGATGTTTCTCTGAAATAAACAAAGCATTTTTCGATATAAAAATAAAGAAAAAAAAACAAACAATTAATACAATATAATAAATGCTAAAATAATTAAAATTCATTGAATCAATGAATAATATAATAAAAGCAATTAAAAATAATTTATTATATATTGTAGGAATAATAAGTATTATTATCATATTATATGTCATATCTTTTTATATTACAAATTAATTGATAGATAAAATTTTTCGGCTATAAATTCCACATTCTCGAAATATCCCGAAATTATTTTTCTACCGAAATTAATCGAATTTCTCAAAAATTACCTCGCGTTCCGTGGAATCCCGAGTCTCGCACAATTCCTCGCGTTCTCTCGATATCCTCGAGAGATTCGAACCTTCGAGTTTATCCCTTATCTCCCGGCGCGCATCCTTCAGAGACTCCACTTCGATCTCTTTTCGTCTCAAACTCAAATTATCCACCAAATCTCGCTTTCGCGAGTCGTGAGAAATGCTGTCTTCCTTCATTTTCGCGATGACGGATTCTCGATTCGTTCTCTCGGATTTCAATTGAAGAGCCTTCTTTTCAACGGTCTGCAATTGCTGTTCGATGCTTCTCAATTGATCGTCGATTTTTCGCTCGAAAAATTCCCGAACTTCCGTGTGGATGGAATTTAATTGATTGAACAATTTGCTACGTTCCAGAAGTGTTTTTCTTACAATTTCTTGTTTTCCACGAATTTCTTGCTGAAATTTTATTGAATTTTTTAAAGATCTAATAATAATAATAATAATAATAATAATAATAATAATAATAATAATAATAATAATAATAATAATAATAATAATAATAATAATAATAATAATAATAATAATAATAATAATAATAATAATAATAATAATAATAATAATAATAATAATAATAATAATAATAATAATAATAATAATAATAATAATAATAATAATAATAATAATAATAATAATAATAATAATAATAATAATAATAATAATAATAATAAATTATTGGAATTTATTATAGAATTATCAATATTGAACCAACTCGGAAAAAATTGTCCATATTCTATAATAATAATAAATTATTATTATTAATCATTATTATAATGATAATTAATAATAATTATAATGAAGATAATAATAATAATAATAATAATTCATTATTATTTTACGGAAATAATTTATTATTCTATTATTATTAATATCTATTATAATTAACATAATAATAATAATAATAATTTATTCTATTATTATTAATAATTGTTATAATTTATTATTCTATTATTATTAATAATTCTTATAATTAAGATAATAATAATAATAATTTTTTATTATTATTATTATCTCAGTTATAATAATTATTAATAATCGTTATAATAATAATCAATTATATCAATAATAAATTATTATTATTGTTATAGAATATGGATAATTTCTCCCGAGTTGATTCAATATCGATAATTCCATTTTCGAATTAAAGAAGAAAAAAACCTTGGCACGATTCAGATCGTCGATAGCCGTCACCAATTTGTCGTCGATCTCAGTCATACGCTCTTCGAAGCCACGAACGTTCTTAGCGATCGCAACCTCTTTGGAAACCAATCCGTCCAAAGTTTCCTTCGCCTGTTTGATATCTTGCATCTCCTGATGAATTCTCAATTGTTGTTCCAACAGTTTCGTTTGATTTTCGGCAGCCCGACGCAATTCGTCACTTCGCGAATCCAACTCGGCCTGCAATTCTTTAATCTCGCGACGCGTATCTTTCAAAATTTGTTGCAAATTGTTGTGTTCCGTTTCGGCTTCCTGCAGCGTTTTGCTAGTCTTCAGACCTGCGATTTTTAGAAAAACGAATTAATTGATAAATGGAAGATGGAAAGGTTAACGATATAAATTGCG
>OZ020165.1:17734312-17914475 GCA_963971145.1 Sussaba pulchella
CCTCTTGTCCAATTCTTGTTTTTTGTGTTCCACCGATGTTTTTAGTTTCATTTCTTCGTATTGTACTTTATCGATTTCGTTTCGAAGATTTTGTACTCGTTTGTTCTGAAAAAAATAAAATAAAAACCTTATTTTATTACTTTTTAATGATAAATTAATTATTTTAATCATTTTCAAATTAGGAAAAAGGAATTACGAATTTAAAACACACCAATATCGTTTGGACATCGTTCATGGTCTTCGCCATATTTGTCTCGGGAAATTCCGTTTTACCCAACAAAACTTTCAATTTCTCGCCATGTTTTTCCCTCAACGATTGCAATTCTTTTTCCGTGTCCATCAATTTTCCCAAATTCGTTTCCAACTTAATCTGCAAAGAGCTTTGTTCCCGCAACAAACCGACTTCTTTATCGACTCGATTGTATTCGCGCTCGTTATTCTCCTCGCAAGCATTCGCGTCTTGAATCTGACGTTTCAAACTGTCGATTTCCAACGTTCTCGTTAGATCCTCGACTTTATTATTTGCCTCAGCGAGATTTGTCTCCACGTCGGTCAATTTTTTTTCCATAGCACCTGACTGTAGACAAAAAGAAGGGAAAATAATTAAATCTTTGGTCATTTAGATCGTTTTTTATTACGAGAAAAAAAATGATAATTAATTAACGAACCTGTCGAAGCGAAGCGCGGTTAGTGCGTATATCCGATTTAATTTTCACCAATTCGCTCTCGTTATGAGCCAATTGCGACTCGAGCGTCGATCTTTCTGCCCGCAGAACGTTTACTCTTCGCTCGAATTGTTCCTGCTCGCGTTCTTGCTTCAACCTCTCGGTTTCCATTTCTTGCTCGGACTGTCGCAAACGGTCTTCCACCTTTTTGATCAATCTCAAGGCATCTGGGAGGACAAAAATGTTATCACGACCGCGTTGACGACGTACGAACGAACGAAATTTATTTCTTTTCGCTTCTTTTCTCTTTATTATTTTTATTAATTAAATTATTTTATCATCATTTTTTAAATTGAATTATTTTATTATTATTATTTTTATTTAAATTATTTTATTATTTTTTATTCAAATTAAATTATTATTATTTTTTTATTCATAATTATTTTATTATTATTTTTTATTTAAATCATTTTATTATTATTCTTTTATTTAAATTATTTTATTATTATTTTTTTATTTGAATTATGTTATTATTTTATTATTATTTTTTATTTAAATTATTTTATTATTATTTTTTTATTTAAATTACTTCATTATCATCTTTTTATCTGAATTATTTTATTATTATTTTCTTATTTCAATCATTTTATTATTATTTTTTTATTCAGATTATTTTTATTTAATTCATTAATTATTTTTATTTAAATTACTTTATTTTTAATTTATTTATTTTTCATTTTTTTACGGTATATACCTTTTTCTTGGACGTCGGATTCGATCGTGTCATTCATGTTCCACGAGAGTAGCAGTTCCTTCAACGTGTCGTTACGTTTTTCGATTCGTTGGGTTTGATCGTTCATTTGTTGTCGCAGGGTGCCGACGGTCACTCTTCGTTCCGCAATGAGATTGGATATTTTCGTTTCTTTCTCGGTGTTCTCGCGCAACTCTTTTTCCAACTGTCGAACAAACACATTAAGGGGAGAAAACGGATAAATTGGACGATCTTTGTCTCGTGAATTTCGTGCAAATGAAATTTCTGGGGAAAATAAACGATTTGCAAAACTCAAAGGGAAATTGCATTGATATGACATCGCCGATGGATCGTAAATCCGGATTTATTGGCAAAGTTTTGGTTTTAAAGTTTTTATCGCGGTGGTTAAAGTAAAAAAAAAATTTTTTAACTTCAAATCTAAATTTTTTAATGGCAATAAATATATTTCAACGATACCCACATTTTCGATTTTGTCGTTCTTTTCGCGCAGTATCTCCTCGTAAGACTCGATCTCGTTGTTCAATTCCGCTGTTGTTCCGCTGTATAGATTCTTGATATTTTTTTTCAACGACGTTATTTGTTCCATCGCGTGCTTGTGTTCTATTTTCTTCTTTTCTGATAGAAATAATCAATAATAGCGTAATTAATTAACGGGGGATTTTTTTTTTTCGTGAAAAAAATGTGCTAGGAATTACTTCGAAATTCGGCATATAGATTTGTTGTAATCTCACTGATACATAAAAAAAACTGAATTCGCAGATTTTTTTCTTCACAGGATTCGAGAAAATTGCGTTTGAAGACGTGTTTTTTTAAGGAAACGTCTACATTTTGTTTTTCCATTTATATTCGAGATTACAATGAATCTTAATCTAAAAATTGTAATTGAATTCATTGCCTAGTTTCTTCACCAAAATATAATAAATAAATGAATAAAAGAAAAGAGTGGTCATCTAAGCAAAAAAAAAAAAATGACAATCCCCCTTAATACATTATCATACACCCCTCGATCAATCCAACGTACCATCTTCGAGCTGCCATTTTATGTACTTGGCTTCGATTTCTTTAATCTCCGCCAATCTTTCGTTAATGGGTTTCAAGGCTTTCGTGCAATCACGAATTTTATTTTGCATCTCCTCCCTTCTCTCTCGATAGTTGTTCAAATTTTTCTGTTTGGACTTCACCTCGTCGACGATGATTTTTAAAGCTCGCCGTTCTCCCGTCAAATCTCTCAGGTCACCCTGTTTGTCTTTCATCACTTTTCTGATAGCATCCAGAGCCTTGTTGTACCGCGTCGTGTCGAAAATTTCGTCGAAGCGTTCTTTCAATTTCATTCCCGATTCGAACGGCCAATTTGCGTCGTCTTGGTGACAGAACAATACGTAATTAAGGATAGCTTTAGAAACCCCCATCGACGACAGAACTTCGACGTCGACGTCGGCGCATCTGGACGTTACCGAAAAATGCTGTAATTGATAATAATGATAATAGTAATAATAATAACAATAATAATGATAATAATGATAATAATGATAATTATTATTATTAGAATTATAATATTGTTATTATAATTGTACAATAATAATAATAATAACAATAATACTAATAATACTAATAATAATAATAATAACAATAATAATAATAATAATAATAATAATAATAATAATAATAATAATAATAATAATAATAATAATAATAATAATAATAATAATAATAATAATAATAATAATAATAATAATAATAATAATAATAATAATAATAATAATAATAATACTAATAATAATAATAATAATAATAATAATAATAATAATGATAATAATGATAATAATAATAACATAATAAGAATAATAATAATAATTATTATTATACAATTATAATAATAATATAATAATTATTATTATTATTATAATTATAATTATATTATTATTATACAATAATAATAATAATAATAATTGTTATTATTATTATATTTTATTGGGTTGTGTGATAAATTCTCTCTTTTTTTGTATTTTATTTATTTCTCGGAACTTTGTGTTACCTAAGAATTCACCAAATTGCAGCAAAAAGATCAAGTACAAAACAGGCGGAAATTCGTTACACACCCCAGCATACATATATCTATAGAAATTATTTATTTTAAAAATTACTTCTCCACTTTTTCTATCCACTTTTGTCAGAGTACTGTCGAGCGTTTTGAATTTGATCCCTTTCTGTTGACGAGTAGCCTCTACGGATCTGCTGACTGTCAAACTGTCGCCTCTGCAGTCGATTATTTGGCACTTGACGTTTCCTCGAACTAGTACCTAAAAATAAATAATAATAATTACATTAAGACCGATAATATCAATCAAAATAATAACAAAGAAGAAAGATTTACATGGAACCGCACTTCCTACGTTAGATTTTGGACGGTGCGACTAGCTTTCCACTCGAATCGCAAAAATGTTCGTGCCGAGGATTTCGACGCCTCTCGAAAATATCAAACGCAAACAGCCCGAACTTACGGATTTCATTTTCTTCAACGACGGATCGTGAACGAAAGCTTTGCCCCGATCAGAGTCAGGCGGAAATTCTCCGCTGAGTGCGTATCTCAAGCACTCGATGACTGTTGTTTTTCCAGTGCCGTTAGGACCCAAGATCAATGTCAACGGACGTGAAAATTTGATCGACGGTCCTGCGCCATCGTCGTCGAAGTTTCTTACTCCCTTCATGGATAATTTACGTATACTCGACATGGTCGTCACCGGTGACAGCAAAACTGCGTAAAAGTAAACACAAGTTGTTCACATGTTTATAATAAAAGGAAATAAAAGTGGGTATATAATTTACCTGTGTACAATCAATTCGTTTCAATGCAATTCGTGAGAGTCAATGTTTATCGACGTTTATCACCGGAAAGAAGTAACAAAGTCATAACCGATCTCATGCGGTTAAAAATCGTAAAAAGCGATAGGAACCGGCGACAAAGACCGGCGGCAGTTGACTTTTTTCAATTGTTTTTTTACACAGCTTCAGGAAGTAACCTCGGTACGCAGTAAGTCGAAAAGTTTCAGTCTTCTACTTGAGTAACGTACTGTATAATTTGGCAACACTGCATTCCTTGCTTTAGTGTACGCGCTCACGTACAAGTATAATACTTGTGTACGAGACACTGAATCAGCCAGCACGCGATTTCTATATGCATTGTTAATTTCGAAAAATAAGTGAAAACAAGTATTATACTTACAAAATCTTTGTTATAGATATACAACCGTTTCCTTGAAATACTATGCTTTTATCATTGATTCAATTTAGACGTGTTCCTACGGTTTTGAAACTGCTGCAGTTCCGTAACTCACTTTTGAATGAAGCGCCATAATCTATGATACTGCGGTGTTGCCATGTTTGTGAATTGCTAAAAAATCTTGTCTTCTTTTTAGCTATTTCTTCGAACAGAAGCAAGTTTTACACGTTTTGGAAAAAGTAAAATGTTCATGGGATATTCATTTCTATCTCCTTCAAAATTTATCAAAATCTTTTTGTCAGTTCCAATGTAATAAATCATAAAGCGCGTCAAAATCACAGACTCTCGTAAGACTTCGTGTTAAGTGCTTCGAAATGAAATTATTAATGAAAATAATGTCTTCTTTCAAAGTCAACCAAGGATTACAAAAATTTAACTGAGTCATTTTTGGAAATGTTTTGACAGCTCTGCAAATTTTTATAATTTTCTGTTTGTTAATTGACTTACCGAGGGTGCTCCCTTAGAGCGCAGTTGACTTTCTTCAACGGTTTTTTGATACAATTTAAAGACGATTTTTTGATGAGGCTCGGTCGGTAACCAAAAACTGTAACGCGTTGTTCTCAGCTGTTGTTGATCTTTTGGTCAAAAAACGAGAACAGTTTACAGCATCTCAGAATTTTACAGTCAGTTGTTCGGATTTTTCGACCAAGGATTCAACGACGATGAAGAACAACACTTTGGGGAAGATTCAACTGACTTCTTCGCACTCGCAGCAATTTGGAGCACGTGAAGTTGATGTGCCAGCGCTCGGTCGGTAATGCAAAATTGTAAAGCATTTTTCTCGATTGTGATTGAGCTTTCGGATGAAAAACGAGAACGGTTGACTGCAGATTTTCAAGATGCAGTCAACCGTTCTCGTATTTTATCCGAGAGATCAACGGCAACGTAGAATAATACTTTCTTGTAATATCAATTTATTATAGATATATTTTTATTTATTTATTTATCTTCGTTAACATTCAATTACAATGTCGAGGGTAAAAAATTAAATATCCATAATTATTCAAGTTCGTCAGAAGGAGGTTGAATGGACACTTAAAAATTTCGCTTCAGAATGATAATTTATTGCATTTCTATGTTTACTGGCTATGAGAGTAACGTCGTCGCTTTTGTTTCGGAAAGATTTGCATGTTAACAACTTTTAATCGACAAACAGTTGCACTAGTAATGCAGTGCGACACGTTTATAGCCCCTTACGCGCTACAAAATACTTTTCAAACATTTTAATACTTTGGTACAACTTTTATACGTTTTTATCTGCACTTGTAAATTAAGGTTGGAATAATAAATTCGCGTCGTTATTGTATTTAATTTTTTGCCTGGAATTTTATGATTCGTTAGGTAAAGTCCTCGCATTCGCAAGTCCTTTTCTTGCTCTACAAACGTATTTGCTTCAAATTTTCGAATTAATTGATTGTAATCAATTTTCAGGCTTTTGAAATGGAAATTCCGGAAGGGAAAAAAATTCATTTGAAATTTGAACTTGACAAATGCATATATATACTTTACCTAACAAATCACAAAATTGCGAGACCGAGAAATGAAATACAAAAACGTCGAGAATTTAATACACAACCGAATACATTTTTTTACCAGCCCTATTAGGGTCGTTTGGTAAATTTCAATAAATTCGAAACATCCAGCGAACTTGTAAAACTAAAAATCAAAATCTTTCGAAGCCTAACACGCAGACAGAAAAATACAATTTTTTTCCGTCCGCTTACCTTCGATTAATTTATTTAAAAAAATCTCATAACGATGTATACAAACGAATTGTAAAATTTTAATTTATCAATGACTCGAAAAATTAATAATACAGCTTATACGACTACTACGATCATTCTACAATTTCTATTTACATTTATCGGCCCTTCAATCGATAAACTACGATCGCGAAAAATATTCGGTGATCTTAATGCAGTGGAATAATTTATGTTTCTCTATTATTGCGATTTATTCGTTATTCTGAAGCTGAGCCGCGTAAACATCGAATAATCTATCTTCAAAACTAATTCACTAAGATCACAGACTACTCGTTCTTCGTTCTTCATCAGCCATCTCGTAATTATACGCTGATTGCTCGAAGAAAACCATCTAATCAAGGAACCTTAGGCTAATTCTGAGATAAAGAAACGAAAGAAAAGCGAAATAAAAAATTGATTTAAAAAAATCATCGGTGGAAATATTGGTGTCAAGCAATTGCTCTAAACTTAAGCGACGTTGATGTCTCAATATCGGTTAAAAAAGTTCATTCGTTTATTCCCGGGCACAGCTCGAAAAAAATAATTATGTCAAATATTAAAAAAGTCATTGCGAATTCGGTTTTTGGCTGCAATTCAAAGACGGAAAGAACGTCGGCTCTTTTATGTACATAATTGACTACATAGACTGTCTCAGCATATGCTACCAAACGAATGAAATTCTGAATTAAATACAAAAAATTAATTAATTAAAATAAAAATTATAATTAAAAAAATAAAAATAAAAAAAAAAATTCAGAAATACGAAGTGAAAAAATACCAAAAAACGGGTTTCAATAAAATTTTGTGGTCCCTTCGAACGAACAATGTGCGTGCGCGTGACTCGTTTATCTATCATTTTTTTTTTTCCTACATTTTTGTCTCTTTAAAAAAATCGTTATTTTTAAGGCATTACCGAGTTCGCAGATCGAATAGGCTCGTCTTTATTGCGAACAACGACGTGAGAGTATAAAAGCGGAATAAATTGCCCATCGTTTGCACGTTTAACAGCCTTTACAACATGGCTTTGCGTAAAACACGTATAAAACACATTTTTCTACGACGCTTCGCTAATCGCAACGTTTTTCAACTATAAACAACAGCGGAATTCTGAACGCCGACGTTATTTTTTTTTTTTTTCTGTTTTTTTTTTTTCATTAGTTAAATCGCGTAATAAATATTGACTTGATATTGTACTTTACGATGGTTTGACGCTGCAATCCGATCTCTCGAAAGGTACTTCGGACAACGACGAACGCAAATGATAATGGGATAGAAAAGAGTGAGCGAAAATAAATTAATGCGATACGAAACGTATTAGATTGTGTAATTAATTCCCGCCGTTTTTGTATTTTTTTTTTTTTTGAGCGCAGTTTTGTGATTTGTTGAGTGAAATAAATGTTATATATGCATTCGCAAGTTCTTTTCTTGCTCTACATACGTATCTGATTTAATTTGTCGAATTAATTGATTTTAATCATTTTTTAGGCTTTTGAAATGGAAATTTTAGGAGGCGGCAAAATTTATTTGAAATTTAGACTTGGCAAACTAATTTTGAGCGGTCGTCGGAGCTGTAGAATCTACTTCATACACGTTACGAATTTTGCGAGCTGCTTTCGTAGCTTTTTGACCACGACGAAAGGCAAAATAGAGCAGATGTCGAAAATGCATTTTTTTGCCTCCTGGAATTTCTATTTTAAAAGCCTGAAAATTGATTAAAATTAATTAATTCGAAAAATTGAAGACCATAGGTTTGTAGAACAAGAAAAGAACTTGCGAATGCATGAATATACTTTACCCAACGAATCACAAAATTGCGGGGAAAAAAATTAATACAAAAACGGCGAGAATTTATTACACAACCTAAATAAATCGAATTGTAAGAATTTTGAAACGGATTGTGCGATGTACTCGTCGATAATCCGAGGCGAAAGCTTGAACGGTGGGTTATTTTACACACCCACGCAGTGTACTTCTGAAAAAAAATTCCCGGAAAAATCGTAATAATTATTGTCAACAGGATTAAACGTTTTGATCCAATGAAATTGTATTTAAAATGTTTTTCCAAAGAGATAACTATAATTAATTGTCATGGGAACAATAATATTTGTTTCATTCCTGCAATAATAAATAAATTTAAAAAAAAATGATAATATTTAATTTTTTTTAAATTAATTTTTTATTTATTTTTTTTTTCTATGATAATATTTGTGGAAATAAATAATTTGCAGAAATAAATATTCTCCGTTGATTAATCATCCGTTCGTTAATCAACTTTGTTCAATTGCAACTGATAAATGTTACTAATTTTAATAGGAATTATAATCCATGCTTATTCTACGATAAAAGTGTTTTAAATACATTTTCATGGAATTGATTTTCATTCCTGCTTGACAAATGCGATTCATTCGAAAGCCGCTGCTCTAAATCTATAAAAGCATTTTACAATCTCTTCCGGTCTCATCATCGACCAATTCACGTCTCTTTAGTTAGTAACAATCTCATCGGTTTTTCGACAACACGAGCTAACCAACAATCGCTTTTATTTGAGTTTTTTTTTTTTCAAAATTTTTGGCAATGATTTGGAAAGCGATTAGCAGACAGCCCGCAGTCACTTCGATGTGGAAGACCAAGTTAGCCCTGTATTTTTAATACTACCGACCAATTACGTTCTACTAGCATTAATAATCAATTTTTCAGATACATTTTTTAGTAGATTTTTCAGTTTTTTCGTTAATCATAATATTAGGGTTGTGTAATAAATTCCCGCGGTTTTAGTATTTTTTTTTTTGGCCCACAATTTGGCGATTTGATAAGTGAAGTACTAATTTGCGAATGCATATGTCTTTTCCTTGCTCTACAAACTTATTTGCGCCACATTTTCGAATTACTTAATTTCAATCAATTTTCAGACTTTTTAAATGAAAGTTTCAGGAGGCAAAAAAATTCATTTTAAGTTTGATACTTGGCAAACAAATTTTCGAGCGGTCCTTGAAGCAATAGCATCTACTCCATACACGTTAAAAATGTCATGAGCTGCTTCTGTAGCTTTTTAACCACGACGAAAAGCCAAATAGAGCAGATATCGAAAAAAAATTTGCCTACCGAAATTTCCATTTTCCACCTTAGAAAATTGATACAAAATTAATCAATCCAAAAAATTGAAGCAGATAAATTCATAGACCACAAACAGAACTTACCAATGCATATCTATCCTTCCTCTACTTCTCACAAAACTGCAGGAAACCAATAAAATACAAAAACACCGAAAATTTAATCCCCAACCTAAATAAAAACGTTTCAACGAATTCCCACATCAAAAAATACCTCTAAAAATTTTTCTCTAGCGAACAAAACCCCAAAAAAAAAAAACAAACTGCCCTATCAACCTTCAGAACGCGACCAGTCGACTCCACCCAATTTTCCAAGGACCACTTGTTCAACCAATCCTTCCCAAAACTTAAAATCCTCTCTCCCAAACCCTAACTCCAACCCCCCAATCCACATCCCCACCCACAACACCCAAAATCCATTACAAAGCTATCAAATGCGATCTGCAGTTGCACCAACGTTCCTGCAACTTCTGTCTCTGTTCCAAATGATGTTCCGACAAATTTCTCGCCATACCCGGATGACCTCCCTGCGTCTTCAACTTCCTCGGATCGAGATTAGCCCCAAAACTTTGCACACCTTTGGCAAATTTCGAAAATGGCGACAAAATTTCCTTCGCCGTTGTCGCGACCGGACTCGCTACGTTCGTTATATTGTTCTTGATTGATTTTAACGCTGATTCGCTCTGCGACGTCGTTATGTTCAACGTCAAATCTTTTTCCGAATTCGAACGTTTTTTATCGTGCAATTTTTCATCAGTCGCGTGCAAATAATCGTCGTTGGAACGATTATTTTCGGGCACGGCGTTGTCGACCTCGCCGGAAGAGTGACTGATGTTTTTTTGTAGATTTAAGGTCGAAGGTGGCACGGCTCGTTCTTTTTCCTCGAATATTCCATTGTCACCGGCTGTTTGAATCGTTATTTCCGGTGTGGAAGCTCCGGCTCTGTCGATGTGACTCATAGAACTGCATCTGTCACCGTCTCCGGGAGGTACGAGATTCAAACCGTCGAAAGTTCGATCGTTTCGACGTGTCTTCGTCTCCGCAAAATCGAGATTTTCATTGTTTCGTGGGTTTATTTTTTCATGGCGCGGTTTCGTCGTCGTTTCCGGGGTTTGCGACGAATTTTCGGGGTCCTCGAGATCGTTCGATTCGGCAAATCGTTCGTTGGGGTCGTGACTGCTCGTGCTGGAACCGCTGTTGCTTCGGGATTTACGATTTCCGTCGATGTCGCGATTGCCAACCGTAAACGTGGGTTTCGTGGGTTTATCGTCGAGAGATTTTTTCTTTTCTAAGCTCGATTCGCTCTTGCTCGTCTCGCCGGATTTTTTTCCGGCGGCTATCGTGTGACCGAATTTGTTTAGCTTGCTGAATTGCTCGGACATGTTGGTCAGAGCTTTTGTACCTGCGAAAAATTTATCGACGTTTAATAATGATGATAATTATGATAATAATAATAGTAATAACCTGAATAACCTGAATAAAAATAATAATAATAATAATAATAATAAATAAAAAATAATAATTAATAATAGTAATACTAATAATAATAAAAATGATAATGATAATAACAATAATAATCTATTGTAACGAACTGCTTCTTTCGCAAATTCGCGAGATGATTTTTTAATTAATGATCGTAAATAAAAGTCGAATTTTTCTCATAAATGCTGAATTGCTGTTGATTGAACAACGGACGGGAACGGGACCCGAGGATGGAGCTTATTGGAAGAAATAATGTAGTTAATAAAATAACAATTGAGCAAAGCAACGTCCGTATAAGTGGAAAATTAAGATTTAATTTTTAGAAAAAAGATCGAAACCGGTAGAAAAAACGAGGGTGAATGTGACATAACTCTTCGAAATGAACAATAATTGTCGTTCGTCAAACAATAATCTTACAAATGGAAGCGAATACGTCGATGATGGACGAGAATGCAATCGGCGTAGTTTTACAAATGAAAGAAAATGATCGGTAAAGAATAACGCATGAGGTTCAAAGTTATCTTCACTCGAATACACACAGCGTGCAATGATTTACGCCCGAAAGTCACGAGCAATGGTAGTTAACGCGAATTATCGCACAGTGCCACAACAGGTTATACAAAATGTCGGCAAACGCTATCGATGTGGTCGTGTACGCATACGTTTCGCATGAAGGAACGAGGGGGCGGAAGTCGTGGCGATCGCGTCGTAACAAAAATGGCGACGCGAACCCGTCGATGACGATGCCGGAAACACGGCTAATGATGACGGCGAAACGCGGAAGCGCGCACGATATTATAATACGGATACGTATTGTTTCTCTTTCGTTTTAGGTAATTATCAGTCTGATGCACACTGGTATCGCGACGCGAGATTATTATTGCGCGTCCTTATCAACAGTGATAGGATGGAAGAACGATGCACGAAAGATGTCCACTGAACGCGGCGCCGCGCGCGTCACGTCCGGTTACGAATAAAGTTCCGTATCTCGACGGATGGTGATTGCGAAAGCCGAGATACGTCGAGATGTATTATATTAATTATCCCGGTACGTTCAACCGGTAAAAATAATCGCGCACTGATTATTTTATTGGAAAGCGTAGCCGGATGTCATGACCGGATACGCTGTACCTGAGTATACATGGATGATGAGACGATTGAAAGCATGGCCCGTCTTCGCGAACCTTCTCCGTATCGTTGTGGTTCTTGACAATCGTAGGATATCTTCGCTCCAGCGTCGATATATCCAGGCGAAGGCACGTCGAGATGAATTCGTATAAATGTATTTTTGCAATTTTCCCTTAACTGGGAACAGAAAATGGCCAACTCGTGCCGTAGAGGTACAAGGAGCGTGAGCAACGTGCTCCGACTCCCGAGAATACGAGGGGTGTGGGGATCACCGCGCAGGTGTCCGCACACGTCGAGATCCAATATTGGACGTTGAATTTTATTAAGTAATGGCAAACTGTGCCGATAAATGATGAGGAGCGTGCACCACGTGCCACGACTCCGGAAAAGTACGTGTGTGCGTGGGGAGCACCGCTTAGGTGTCCGCACGCTTTGAGGTCCGTTGGATCACTAATCGATCACGGCGCGTCGCGGTTACGTAGCCCGAGGCGCCGTGATCGTAATCGTAACGCGGTGGTTACGGGTGGCCGTGAGGTGAGTGGGCCAATCGGCGAGTCCCACGGTGTAGTAGCGACGGGGCGGGCCAATGGGCGCGCGAGAGCCGTCGCGACGATGTACTGGAGATATCGATGTCTCGCTCAGATCGATGCGTGAGTCAATCACCCATCGATCTGAGTGTTATACCGGACGGTGACGGCATCTAAAGTGTGATTGCCGAAACCTCGGGTTGCGTCAATCGCGCAAAAATTTAAAAGAAAGGTCCAAGCCGAGAGGCGGTGGCCACAACATCCCCCTTCGTTTGTGAGGACGAGGTACATATTGATTGACTATCGTCTAAGCAAACGACAAAATTCTCTCTCACAACCATTCACAAACAATGTTGAAGAAAAGAGTCGGATGCGGTTCGACGCGTCCGAGGCGAGCTGGCGTGATCTGAAAGATGACAAAGGTACGTACAGGAGATGGCAGGCAACTGCAAAGGAAAGACATGGATTAAGTATGCATGACGGATCACACCATTGCGCATCTTCATTAGGAATTATTATCGTTAGATCGATGATTGTTGGTTCGATGGTTCTATCGACAAACCAAATTAAATAACCATTTTTTCGATTAATTAAAAAAGAAACCGATCACGATGGCGGGACCGTGGTGCCGCGAACGTTGTTGACGCTTGGCCCGTGGACTATATTAATCCAGAATGAATAAAGATTTCCTGGGTTAACGGTGCAGCTTCGGAGGTTCAAATGAAAGGCAGGGCTGACATAAGGAGATTTTTGTTATGCGATCGGGGGCGTAAATTCGAAAAACGATCTGTTGGTTAAAGCGTTTAGCCTCGATCCCCCTCTGTATCGCGACGACGCACCGGGCACTCCATGAGTACCGTAGTTACTGATGGTCATATTTTCTTTGATAAAGAAGTTATGATCCTCACCCTGCTTATATAGATGAGGTGAACGCGCGAATTTTTTATACGCGAACGCGGAGTTTTCATTCGTTAATTTTGGATTGTGAAAAAAGTTGTGGTCCTCCCCTGCAATGGGTAGCGGACGATTTTGATAATTATCAAGGTCGTTATGAATCGACGAGATTTTATCGATATCGGAAATCATTGTACTCAGACGCGGGTGATATGATTCGAGCTTGGAATCGGTTGAGTTCGAAGAAATTTCGACGAACATGTTCGGAGTAAATTCATTTTTGTTGGAATCCCCCTCCATTTTTATTTTTTCAATGCGGTTATTTTCGACCGAAGGGTTCTCAAGCGTCATAACTGGCGATGACGTTGAATTTTCCGACCGGGCTATCCCCGAAAGTGGGTGGATAGGCTGGGCGGAGGATTTTGAAATTTTTTCGTAAGCCTGAAGCGAAGTATTATCTCGCG
This sequence comes from Sussaba pulchella, assembly GCA_963971145.1. Lineage (NCBI taxonomy): Eukaryota > Metazoa > Arthropoda > Insecta > Hymenoptera > Ichneumonidae > Sussaba > Sussaba pulchella. The sequence goes on from OZ020165.1 coordinate 17,748,377, forward strand.
CAACAGGGGTACTGAATTTAACGGGTAACGATACGGATTTGTCCGTAGTTTCGGGCGAGAGACGAATATCGCATGAATGCGAAAAAGTTTGTGCAAGTCGGGAGGGCTTCGTCGCTCGCGACTCGTCACATAAACGAATGACATTATTATCAGATGGATCGGCTCGTTGTCCATTTCTGATGGGTGTTTCCGTAGCTTTCACGGATAACACCGGTGTAAAGGGCACGTCGTCGTCCACGGAGTTAATTATTTCTTCCGAAGACGCCCGACTGTTTGCATAACCGCGAGTAGGGCTGACAAAGACAGCTTGAGAGGATTGAATGTGTGGACGATTATACGAGTTTTTTGAATTCGTCGTATTGTTAAACGAGAGATATGTCGTCGGGACAAAATTATGGGAATTATCCCGATAATGATTTGATCGATTACCGCGATTCGGAAAATTCGACGGCATGTTATTTCGTGAATTTAAATGACCCGAAATATTATTGTGGTTCGGTGGAATCCCGCGATCAGGAGAATTCGACGGAACGTTATTGTATTGATCTCGATTGGAATAATTATTCCAATTAGAATTTGCTTGATTTTGATTTAACGAATTATTTCGTTCCCAACGATCTCGGTCATCGTTGGTCATATCGAGATGGCCAAGGGCCGTCGAAATTGCATGAGTATTTGAAAAATCGATTGAAACGAGTGATTCCCGCACTCGAATAGGCAACTGCTGTACCGTCGTAAAGTTAATTTCGTACTGATCCAATGGTGGATCAAAATAATCCGCTTCCGTTATTTGTTCTAGGAAGTACGTTTGGAGCGATCCCCCTGACGGAGGGTATCTCCTGGATACCCATACATTTTTTATTCGGACGCGATCCGCAATTGAATAAAATTCCGCGAGAAATTGCTTTGTAAATTCTGCATACGTTTTTATTGTCCTTCGATGGGCTCGATACCAAACATGGGCGCGCCCCTCGAGGGTATGTTCAATTACTAATAACCGATACGTGTCATTAATGACGTTTTTTGCAACGAAATATCTGTCAAGACGCTCCAAAAATTCGTTTGGATTTGCGTTCGAGCTGTGACTGAATTTTGGGATTTTAATGTCTAATTTTAAGGTGCGCATAGTGTGGGCAAGCCCGTCGTGCATACCTGTACTCATGTTGTTGGATGGAGGCTGGGTGGATGGAGGATCGAGAGCCTTCGTATCGGGTTGATCCCTCGTGTGACCAGATCGCGTATGAATCTGGTTAATTTGTTGTTGCTGTTTTTCGAGCCTGTCCCGTAGATGTTTCAGTTCCGTGACAATGGCATCGCTGCTCGCCTCGGACACCTCCAACCGCATCCGCTCCAACTCCCGGCGCTCCTGCGCCATCAATTCTATTTCATCACGCATTTGTTTTCTCATGACATCCAGTTCTAGACGATCAGCATTATCTATATCGTCGAAAGAATCGGTTAGTTTTGGTACGGACTTCGCGCCGGTAAGAGGGCGCTTGGCAAATTTCTTTTTGATTGTGGGGGGACCCTCCGGTGTTTTTAGGTCGGTTTCGGATTGTGACCGAGTATTCACCGGGCTATACTTGGTCGACATTTTTTTTATTTTTTATTATGAATGATTAATTTCGAATAAATTAATATGCAAATAATCTATCAGTTATTCCAATAAACGACAGTTAATCCTCGTGCCCCACGTTGGGCGCCAATTTGTAACGAACTGCTTCTTTCGCAAATTCGCGAGATGATTTTTTAATTAATGATCGTAAATAAAAGTCGAATTTTTCTCATAAATGCTGAATTGCTGTTGATTGAACAACGGACGGGAACGGGACCCGAGGATGGAGCTTATTGGAAGAAATAATGTAGTTAATAAAATAACAATTGAGCAAAGCAACGTCCGTATAAGTGGAAAATTAAGATTTAATTTTTAGAAAAAAGATCGAAACCGGTAGAAAAAACGAGGGTGAATGTGACATAACTCTTCGAAATGAACAATAATTGTCGTTCGTCAAACAATAATCTTACAAATGGAAGCGAATACGTCGATGATGGACGAGAATGCAATCGGCGTAGTTTTACAAATGAAAGAAAATGATCGGTAAAGAATAACGCATGAGGTTCAAAGTTATCTTCACTCGAATACACACAGCGTGCAATGATTTACGCCCGAAAGTCACGAGCAATGGTAGTTAACGCGAATTATCGCACAGTGCCACAACAGGTTATACAAAATGTCGGCAAACGCTATCGATGTGGTCGTGTACGCATACGTTTCGCATGAAGGAACGAGGGGGCGGAAGTCGTGGCGATCGCGTCGTAACAAAAATGGCGACGCGAACCCGTCGATGACGATGCCGGAAACACGGCTAATGATGACGGCGAAACGCGGAAGCGCGCACGATATTATAATACGGATACGTATTGTTTCTCTTTCGTTTTAGGTAATTATCAGTCTGATGCACACTGGTATCGCGACGCGAGATTATTATTGCGCGTCCTTATCAACAGTGATAGGATGGAAGAACGATGCACGAAAGATGTCCACTGAACGCGGCGCCGCGCGCGTCACGTCCGGTTACGAATAAAGTTCCGTATCTCGACGGATGGTGATTGCGAAAGCCGAGATACGTCGAGATGTATTATATTAATTATCCCGGTACGTTCAACCGGTAAAAATAATCGCGCACTGATTATTTTATTGGAAAGCGTAGCCGGATGTCATGACCGGATACGCTGTACCTGAGTATACATGGATGATGAGACGATTGAAAGCATGGCCCGTCTTCGCGAACCTTCTCCGTATCGTTGTGGTTCTTGACAATCGTAGGATATCTTCGCTCCAGCGTCGATATATCCAGGCGAAGGCACGTCGAGATGAATTCGTATAAATGTATTTTTGCAATTTTCCCTTAACTGGGAACAGAAAATGGCCAACTCGTGCCGTAGAGGTACAAGGAGCGTGAGCAACGTGCTCCGACTCCCGAGAATACGAGGGGTGTGGGGATCACCGCGCAGGTGTCCGCACACGTCGAGATCCAATATTGGACGTTGAATTTTATTAAGTAATGGCAAACTGTGCCGATAAATGATGAGGAGCGTGCACCACGTGCCACGACTCCGGAAAAGTACGTGTGTGCGTGGGGAGCACCGCTTAGGTGTCCGCACGCTTTGAGGTCCGTTGGATCACTAATCGATCACGGCGCGTCGCGGTTACGTAGCCCGAGGCGCCGTGATCGTAATCGTAACGCGGTGGTTACGGGTGGCCGTGAGGTGAGTGGGCCAATCGGCGAGTCCCACGGTGTAGTAGCGACGGGGCGGGCCAATGGGCGCGCGAGAGCCGTCGCGACGATGTACTGGAGATATCGATGTCTCGCTCAGATCGATGCGTGAGTCAATCACCCATCGATCTGAGTGTTATACCGGACGGTGACGGCATCTAAAGTGTGATTGCCGAAACCTCGGGTTGCGTCAATCGCGCAAAAATTTAAAAGAAAGGTCCAAGCCGAGAGGCGGTGGCCACACTATATTGATGATTGTATTATATATATTAGTATAATAAAATTATATAGTTAGGGATAAGAAAAATGAAAATTTCTACAATTATTAAAATTACTAAAATTATATTATATTATCATTATCTATATCTATTAAAAAAAATAAAAGTCAAAGCCATTATTATTATCAATATTAGTTATTTCTTATGAATTATTATTTATAACATTATTATCATTATTATTATTAAATATAAAATGAATGGATTAGTTTTTTATAGTTTAATTATTATATGCATATAATAAATATTCAAGTTATAACTTAATTAATAATTGATCTATTGATTAATATTATTATTCTTACCGAAGAAATAGAATCCCGAAATGATAGAAATAATTTAATCAGTTATTGACGACTGAATATGAATTAAATAAATCACTCATCAAATTGTACCGTTGGAAATAAAGAATACATTTTTTTTCACACGATTGTCATCCTTACGCCAATAATTGTTGTTTTTTAGGATGTTCGTTTTGTACCTGCACTCTTCAAAGCTAAGAGTTGAGTCTCCGAGACGTTTCTGGTGAGCTGAGGAAACGAAGAAATATCCAATAGCCCGGTCGAACCTTTGACATCGACGGTTTTGCTCGTTCTCTTGTCCAGACTAACATTCATCGCTATTGGTATTTTAGGTAGGCCCGCTATTTCTACAGCGACGGAAAAAGCTTCGCAAATAGCTTTCAGAGATTCTGTAAAAAAAAAATTATTTACAATTTTACAATCTTTCACGTATTTTCATTATTATTAATTAATAATTATTAATTATTATTAATTATTATTATTAATTATTAATTATTATTATTAATTAATAATTATTAATTATTATTATTAATTAATAATTATTAATTATTATTATCCATTAATACATTTTAATTATTATTATTATTTAATTTTTTTTGGTGACAATGATATTAATTTTTATAACAATTAATTTGCTTACCTATCGTTTCTTCGTCGGTTTTTATAACGACAGCCATGTTATTGAAGAAACGTAAATTGGTGCTGCGAAACATGTGAAAATAACCGTACTCGCACGATATTTTGTAATTTATTCTCACGCAGTGATGTTGCTTGGTTTTGAAGAGCGACACGCCGGTTTCCGGCTGTCCAAATTCGATCATGACGATGTCGGACAGGGAGACCCACTGATAGTTCGTTACTTTGTCGATCTGATCGTCGTAATCCGCCACGCAGTAACTGTCCCTCGTCAGAATCAATATCGTGTCCATTTCCGTTTCACTGGGATCTCCGGTTCTGTCGTTCGAAAAAATGTAATTAAAATATGATTCAGCGTGGAAAAATTATCGAAATTATCGAATAGATTATTTGCTTCCCAAGGGGTTCGACTAGTGGAAAGATTTAAATGGAAATTTGAATTGTTTTTTATCATAATAGTCCAGAAAAACATTTCTAAACAGCGTTCGTTATAAGACATTTTTTTTTTTTCGAAATGTCTGTCCGAAATTTGATTCTGAAATTTTTGTTATATTTTTTATTGCCCTGCGGTAGATTTTTTTGGATTGTTTAAAAATTATTATTTGTTTAAACAAAGAAACCTTCGGAGAATCAAACAAAATTCGACATTTTTATTTTTAGTGAAAAAACTCCGAAATAATTCATGTATTTATATTTCTATATATATATATAGAAGAATACATTATTCTCTCAAGAACTATCATTCCTCGAAGTTTTGAGAATTTCGGCGATTTTTTAATATCCATACGGTAAGACCTTAAAATCAATTCGATAAAATCGATTTGAGGATTATTTCGCGTAGAATTTGACGTTTTACAGAGGATCGGCGTCGATGAGGCCCCAACTGCCCAATATAATTTCAGGATCGGGTATCAGAAGTTTTTTGCAATCCTCGATCAAAAGTTTAACGTGAAAAGCAGTGGCCGCGTTGTCCTCCTCCTCCGTTCGTTCTTGAAACATGTCCTCGCTCACGGGTTTGCCCAGCATCAGATCTATGCTCGCCTGTCTGTACACGTCCTTGAAACGATTCAAATAATATCTGTAACGTGAATAAAAAAAAAAAACAACGTCAAGATAATTAATACGATTCTTTGGTTCTGGTTTAGATACAATAATTCCGGGGAAAATTATAGATTTGTCATGCGGGATTTAATTTTTTAGAATGCGGAGAACTGGGAAATGATATGGAATGGAAATCACACGAAATAACGATTTAAATAATTTGCCAACGAGTTTTTGCAAACCAAAAATGGAACTCAGAAGCTAGAAAAAATATGATTGATGAATAATCGTAACGGTTAAGATCGTGTCGGTTTTTGCAACATACGAAATACAATAAGTAAATTAAAATATTGTTTCATTTGTGTTCATATTTTTTCTTTTTCTTCGTTCATTCAATTATTTATTTTAATAAAACGCAAACAAAATTGTCTATCTTGCAACGTACGATATAATGCAATACGAAAATTAATCTCTTTATTTTATATGTGTTTATATTTCTGTAATTTTTTTGTTTATTTGTTCATTTATTTACTTATTTACTCATTTGGTTAAACAAAACGGAAATAAAATTGTCTTTTTTGCGACGAACGATATACAACACGAAAATTAATCTCTTTTTTCATTTAAGTTAATATTTCTTATATTTCTTCGTTCATTCATCCATTTATTTATTTATTTACTTGTTTATTTTTATGAAACGCAAATAAAATTGTCTATCGACTGACGCCCAAAATTTCGAATATAATCAAGCCTGATGGATGAAAAAAAAACGTGGATATCATTCAAATGGCTTCTTTAAATTCGTTTCGATTATTTCCTCGCAATCCGATGAATTTCGTATCAAAAAAGTTAACAAAATAAAATCACATGCAAGCCACGAAAATGAGCGAATGACACAAAATCAACAACAACGCGCGAGGATTAAAATCGAACGAAAACAAAACGAGAACGAACCTTGCCAATCGAAACATAGCAGTGATAAAGAGAAATTCTGGATGTGTAACGATTTGAAGCTGCATTTTCGTTGGTTTGACGGGCGCGAGTTCGAGACAAAATTTATCGGAAATAATTTTAACGCAATCGATCCAATCGTCCTTTATATTTTCTACGTTGACATCGCGTCCGAGCGAAATGTCTATCGCAGCCTGACGTATATCGTCCGAAAAGTGTTGTTGATAATATCTACGGGAAAAATTGAAGGATCGTCAGGATTTTTCATTGCGGGGATGAAGCAATAGCGAGAAAAATAAGAGAGAGAAAACATTTTCTCGTGGGTCAAGCTCGCGTCGAGTCTTTGCGGGAATTTCCGACGTTCGTATCTGGCACGCGAGCTATTTTTAATGGAATCTTTATCGATTCGAATATCTTGATAAGACGAATTTCCGCAGACTTTTTTAAATTTATTATTATTTTTTTTTTTTTATTTAAAAAAAAATTTATTATTTATTTTTTTTTGTTCAATTTTTTTTTCTTTTTCTTTTCAAACATTGATATTTATCGATTCGAATATCTTGATAAGACGAATTCCCGCAGATACTTTTTTAAATTTATTGTAATTTATTTTCTCCATTTTTTTTTAAATTCATTACTATTATTTTTTGTTTTCAGTTCATTTATTTTTTCTTTTTTTTAAACATCGATAAGCGTAGTCTCATGCCTCTCAATGTCAAGGAGTCAATGCGCAAATATAATCGGCGGTTATGAAAGCTTGGAATCGATTAATTTATTATTTTTGGACGATTACGAACCTATTCGCCGAATTCACTCCGTCCTTCATCAATCCCGTAAATTTCCTTTCGCCCGTTCTCGTGTAGTCACCCTGCGAACATCACAATCGCACGTTCAATTGCGAATCGAGATTATTGAATGATTGCGGCGGACCGGACAGATTTGAGGCAAAAAAAAAAATGGTGGAAAAACAACGATAAATTTAAATAAAATACGGAAATAATCTAGGAAATTTTTTTTTTCAAACTTTGATTCTGTTGACAGAATCGAGTTCGCTACTGTCACGAATCTACAATTTCTTTAATTTTTATATCCTAGATATAAATAAGTATTTTGTCAAATTTATCAAAACTATTTTGCAATTTTTATGGGCGAATTTTTATAATCTCGTCAATAGTTTTGATTTCTAATTTTGTTTTCGCACCACTCAATGCCCTAAAAACATCACAGTTGTGCATTTATTAACAAGTTGAGAAATTTGAATTATCGCAGATCAACGAAATTATTTCAAGCTAATAAAATAAATAAAATAAATCTCCTGCAAAAACGTGCATCTAAATAAAAACGAAATAATACAGAAATATTTTCAAAGCACTTCGGTTCTGTTACCACAACGGCCTTCGCCAGAGCCAAAAACCACAATCTAATTAATTCCTATATCCTAATCACGTACAAATATTTTATAAAATTCGTCAAAGCCATTTTGCAATTATCCGAATAAATTTCCTTACAATTCTTTCCTAAAAAACTTAAAACAAAAAAAAAATTAAAAAATCTCCACGAGACCTTGAGAGCGTTCGTTCCGGCGTATTGTTTGCTGATGATATCACCGTTGTTGGCCCAAAGCAGTTGAAAAGTTTGTCGAATATTGGTCGGAAGAGTTCCGTCCGGTGGGATTAGACCGAGTTTGGAAAATTGCATCTCCATCACGGTTTTACCGAGAGCCGTTTGAACGACGTTCGTTCGATCCAGACAATCGATGCAATTTATACGAAATACACCTTTTTGCACGCATATGGGACCTTGCTCGTCGTGCCAGCAGTAACCCATTTCACCGAGAACGCCGGCTAATGCACTCACGAGAATGGAAACGTTTTCAAAGTGCATACCTCGACTGCATGGAACAATAATAAATAAAACACGCCAATTAAAAATATATTTTGAAGATTAAGATCAACAAACTCAGTTGTTTTTTTATGTATTGCTGGCAATTTTATGACGCCGGCTGTCCTGAACAAAATTTGAAGAAAATTTCGAAAACGGAATTCGAGAATAACAAATTAATTTTTCATCGAATTCTCTTCGAAAAAAATATTACAAAAAGCTGATTTTTGCGACTATTAGACTAGTTTGGTCCCTTAAGGTCTCACTGGATGGACCGTCGGGCAACGAGTTAGTCCAAAATGGGTGAATCGTGGATTTACAAGTCTGGATAATTTCGGACATGTTTAGCCTTGCGAATAGCTGAACTGATAATTAATTAAATCTTGGAAATGTTAATTTACCAGTTTGAATAATAATTTGAGTCAAATTCGACGATATTGGCGTGTGGTTGACTGACGTTTCTCGACAATTACTCAGTCGAATCATTTGAAACTAAGCGTAATTAATCTGATGATCATAAATCTTGATGATATAAATTTTTCAGAATTTACGGTGATTCAATTCCGTTTGTTTTGCAGCCATTAAAATCTGTGAAAGCTGTTTTTACATAAGGAACTGTGTTAAATTTATAAATTCATAACTACTTAATTATGTAGTGGAAAATTCTGAAATAATTCATGTATTATTGTTCGATCAAAAACTATAATTTTTTCCAAATTTCAAGGATTTGGCAATTTTTTAATATTCATCCAGTAAGCCACCTTAAAGACATGAAATTCGTAAATCGATTTTATCGACGATTACCTTACCAATATTCGTGAAAATCGAAGGTCGTATACGTGATCTCGGGACTGTTGTAATTGATTAGGTGATTGTTGTAAGCGTCCCATATTATCTTCTCCTTGCCGGCCTGTTCGACGAGATTGACGATGCAGATCGGACCGTATTTCCCGTGCTCCTCGGCAAAGTGTTTCTCGAACGCTACTTGCGTCTCCGCTTCGTCTGAACGTTCGAACATTTTTTTCAACCATTAGAAATTTATTCGTAAATTATCGTTAATTAATAATATTCATTACTGATAATAATAAATTTATTATTAATATTAATAATATTCATCAATTATTAGCTGTGAATTAATAATCTTAATATCGTTCTTATTAATTATTAGTTAATTATTTATCGATATTGTTCATTGAAATTAAATTTTTTCTCTCTTAGCGAATTCAACGAAAAATCGATTTGTTTTATGTTTGAATTGTATTATATTAAATTTCAATAATTCTCTAGTGACAAAAACTTTGTAAGGAAAAAAATGTTTGCGTACCTTTGTCGATTCGTGGGGGTGGTTTGTATTTGTAGCCCGGCTGGGACCAATAAACCGGAACGCTACCGCGAACCTGCACGAAGGATACTTGATGATCGTGATACCAAACCAATTGTTCGGTCTCGACGTAATTCGCGCATTTTCCATCATCGTCGACACCTCTTCGTTTGTACCTTTCCAAAAATAAGTTAAAAATTGTTATTAATATCACGCAATTGACATTTATTTAATTTATTTAATTTATTTAATTTATTTAATTTATTTAATTTATTTAATTTATTTAATTTATTTAATTTATTTAATTTATTTAATTTATTTAATTTATTTAATTTATTTAATTCATTTAATTTATTTAATTTATTTAATTTATTTAATTTATTTAATTTATTTAATTTATTCAATTTATTTAATTTATTTTATTTATTTATTTTATTCAATTTATTCAATTTATTTTATTTACTTAATTTATTTTATTTATTTATTTTATTCAATTTATTCAATTTATTTTATTTACTTAATTTATTTTATTTATTTATTTTATTCACTTTATTTATTTTATTTTATTTAGTTCATTCATTTTCATTTTTTTTCACTAAATTTGCAGCTCATACATTTTTTTCGTCTTACCTGGTACCAGCGCGAAAGCGGCTTCTTCTCGATACAATGGCTAAATTAAAAATTTCGTACTGCGGTTGTCCGTCAAAACCAACTTCGACTTTGCATTTTTCTATCTGCACGAAACCTTGAATTATCGGCAATATCCAGCAGTCCGCAGCGTCCGTCTGAAATTTTTCATTAAATCGTCGTCGTAGATCAATCGTCGATCAATCCCCGAATCAATTTTTTTTTACAAATGGGGAACCATGGTTTTTTTCTTACATTCAAATCTATAATGTCTTGCAACATGTGTTTGTTCCAGAAGAATCTATCGTCGACTTTCTTCCACAGCGGTTCTTCCTGATCTCCTTGATCCAAACGACTCTTCTTGTAAGCGCACTGTCTCTGCAAACTGTTTGTTATGTCGCCGGTTTGGCAGAAAAAGAAAGAATCGGTTTCCGTGAATATCTTCACCAATTCTTCGAGTATTCTTTTTTCCAATTTTTCTCTATCCTTGCCAGGACCTCTCTTAGTTACCGTCGATTTAACCTGCGTATATAAAACAAAAATATTCGAATAAATCCAAATATTAAAATGCAAAAATCTTCAAAATCTCAAAAAAAAAAAAGAATAAATAAATAATTTTTTTTTAAATCGTATGGAAACATTTTAATATTTAAATATTGAATATAAAAAATTGAAATATTTCAAAAATGAAGGTCCAAAAAATTATTGTAAAAAATTCTTTCAAATAAAATCTCATAAAAATTGAAATAAAAATTTATTAAATATATTATCATAAGGCAAACTTTTTTTTTTTGATAAATATATAAAAATGTTTATAGATATATTGTTTTCTTATTTTTATGCGTTTTTCTTCACCTGCGACGTTGCCATTGCAGCCGCTTGTTGAGTAGTATTTTTAATCGTATTTCCAGCGCTTTTTATCGTTCCCCAAGTTTTGGCAAATCCAGCTTTCTGCGGTACATCGGCGAAGATACCAGTTTGAAAGGTTTTCTTTGGCAAGCTTTGATGCTTTTTACAAGGCTGAAGTCCCAATTCGGCATTGTCCGAACCGATGTGGAGAAACGCTACGGATTTTATCTTATAAACTATTCGGCCGCCGTGCAATTCGCCGACCGACGATACTTCTTTTATCAGCATTATTCGTGGCTCCATCACCGACGGTTGTTCGATCTTTCCGATTATTCCATAAATCGTTCCCAGACATTCCAAGTTTGTCGCAGATGCCCATTCCCAATCTGCGTGGAATATGATTCTATTAACCGGCCAATTAAATATCTCGAAAATATGAAGGAGGAAATTACTGATCGAAGCTCGGAGTCGATTTTGAACCAAACTTTGTCGTTTAGTGTCGTGAAACATTTATGAAATAGTTGACCAGCTGGATATTGAGTTTTTTTCTTAGTTTGGAACCTCGTAAATAAATTTTGGGAATTGGTTTTTGCTTCGAAAGGATAAAAATTAGGATTTCCATTTTTTTTTAAACTTTCTCTTCAATGCAAATGAGCTAAAACGGAGTTTTAGCTTATCTGATAATATTTTTGATGTTGTAATCTCATGACAGCGCCATTGGACTTAACGGATGCAATTTTTTTAAATATTATTTTTTTGAATGCGACCTTTTTCAGGCTGTGAAAGCAATGGAAAAGTGAGGATATTACAAGAATATTGTTTTTCATATTCCAAGCTTATATATTTCTAGAACGACGATGAGTGTTTGAATTTTTCAAACAGTTGGAGCCTAGCACAACAGAATGTTGTAACTACTCGCGAGCAGGCTTCGAGACCTGGAACAATGGATCCTTCATCGCCTAGCCAATTGGGAAACAGCTTTGTCCTAATCACAATAGGTCCAGGAATTAATATTCCCACGCAAACGCAATTGCCATTGGAAAGCTAAATAACAATGCTGTAAATTTACTCCCACCCGTTGTCGTTTATTTATCCTACAAACGTCACAATTGGAGAAAACTATTTTACAATTCCATGGAAGAATTTTTATAATCTTGTTAGAGATTTTTATTTATTATTTTCTTTCCGTATCGCTCGTCGCCTCGGAAACATCACGATTGTGCATTTATTGGCAAGTTAAGGAATTTGAGTGACCAAAGATCAACAAACTAGCCATTTGCGGTAACACCTTTATCCTAAACAAAATAGGTCCAGGAATCAATACTCCCTCGCAAACACGATTGCAATCAAAGTTGAATAATTGAAAATACACGAAAACCATCTCGCCCGATCGTACACGATAAAAAATAAAATAAATCTAAGATCTAAGAACTAAAAAAAAAAAAGAAACCGCCCACTATTAGCGACAGATGACAGCTCTTAAAAAAAACAAAGCACTTTAATAGAAAAAAACCACAAATTCCAAAATTTCCTCGAAAACAAAATTCTCAACGCCGAATCCATGAATTTTTCATGAATCTCGAGAACTGTCAAACAAACCTGATTTTGCTGATAATTCGCCCGTAAACCTGTCACACCAGAGATTGTGTCGTTCACGAACGAAGATGAAATGTGTATCCGTGCGAAATAATTCCATTTCGAACGATTTTTCGAATCTCTCTGATGACGAAATGGAATTCGAGGTTTTGGCAATTCGAATCAGAATATTACGAAAAATACGAAAAGAACGACGACGACATTGGACATGACACTTGTTCGATCTCGCGGAACGCAATCACACACAATGACAGCTCTCGCGACTCTTCGAATCCGCACCGACACATCGACCGACGGCTGACATTTTTCATCTTCCCGTACATTCCGTACATATGGATTATAATATTTGACAGTTGGTAAATTAGAATGTTTCCCGCGTTGGCGCGACAAACGTTTGAAACAATCATGAAATTTCTGTTGTCACATTCGAGTGTTAAGACGATGGACTACAAACGCTCTCTTCTCTCTCGCTCCCCTGTCACTTTTTATCTGGCGCGCAGCTGCAGGCCGAAATTGGAACTAATTCTTCCACCCACAAATTTCGAGACGAGGCTCGTACTTTCTATACATTTCTATGTTCTGCGATTGTATCATCACGCACATACACATACAGAAACATACATCCAATAATATACAAGCGAAGCGTCGAAATCCAAACTTGGATTCTAACCTCAAATTTCCATTGAATGTTATTTCTGTATCTTTAACCTTCAACGCGTTCAATATTTTTTTGTGACGATTCGAAACGCAAAATATCCATGCCGTTGCTTTTCAGTTGTTCCTGAAGCTCGTTAACATACAGAATTGAATATTTCGCGAGATTGGAGAATTCGATCTGTGCACATCCAAACAATCGCATTGTCAAACCAATTGTTGTCGAGCTTTCTGTCGCGGCTGGCTGACAAGCTAATCGTTGAACAAAAGCTTAAACACATTTTTTTCAACTATCGACAATGGCTTCCACAAGGGAGAGACGTGCCAATGCCGGGAACAAAATGGCAAAGTTGTTGAACGAAGAGGAAGAAGACGACTTCTACAAAACCACTTACGGCGGTTTCGAGGAGACCGAACAGGATAATGACTACATGCAAGTTCTCAAAACTGATCGATCGCATCGCTGTGAAGGCGCTAAATAATTTTTGGTGAAGCGATTAAAATTTGTCCTCTAATTTTTTCTTGATAATCGACGAAACAGGCAGGAGGACGAGGGCGAAGACGAAGTAGACTCCGATTTTAGTATCGACGAGAACGACGAACCCGTCTCCGATACCGAACAGGAGGGACCCAAAAAAAAGCGGAGACTCGTTACGAAAGCTTATAAGGAACCCAAAGTCGTTACGACGCAGCCGCAAACCACTCCCAAGTCGAAGAAATCTAAGTTGCCAAAACGAGACAGGTTTCTGCTGGATAGTACGGGTAAATAATTTTTTTTTTACATCGTACGATTGTCCGAAACAAAAAATGTACAGCATTTGAGGGGATATTCGCTCCTATAAACTGGTGTACACCAATTTTCAGACCCAACATCCCCTCGGCGGAAGTCCACTTTTGCGCCTATTTGATTATGCTAAAAAAATCAATAAACATTATAATTCCAATCATTATATTATAATTTATACGTTAGAATTGTGATTTGGCAGGAAAATATTTTTCCCAATCGTTGGAATCTAATCTTTGAAATATCCCGCAGAAAGAAAATCCATTCGTCGATCGACGGCAGCCAAATCCGCAGCGACGCAGAAACGTTTGCGCGAGAGAAACGAGGATCAGAAGAAAAAAGTGAAAATTGTGAAACACGATACGTGGAAACCGACGCAGGAGGAACTTTTGGAAGAAGCCTTGCTGACGGAGGAGATCAATATAAAATCTTTAGGTCGATATTTGCATTTGAAAAAAAAAACAACGAAAGAAATAATCAAAAACTATTAAATGTTTTTTTTTTGGAAATTGGCTGAACGCGGATTTTGTTAAATTTCGTTTGGGGTTACAGAAAAGTATCAAAAGTTGGAAAACGAGAAGAAAAATACGCGAACGGTACGGAAGACTCATTCGCAGCCTATGATACGTTATCAGTCGCATTCGATGCCTGTGATGGTCCTCGCGGATGCGAAAAGCGACAAGGAAGATGTAAAAATAAACGTCGAGGCTGAAGACGCGGCGGAAAAGATGACGATGACGACGGTCGTGAACAATTCGTCCGAGACAACGATAGAGACGTAAAGAATTACGAAATATATTCAATTTATCGCGCTTCATCGACGAAATATCGATCTTACGATGGTTTTAACCCCTTAAGCCTTGAAGTTTCAAATGAAAAAGATGAAATTGAATTTTTTAAATGAATAAAATAATTCAAAAAATTTTAAAACAATTAAAACTAATTGAATAAATTCAGTAAATTCAATAGTCAAATTCTATATAATTCTATGTAATTCGATTTCTTATTCAAATCATGAGCTTCTAATTGAATTGTTTAAATTCAACTAATTTAATTTCAACTAAAAAAGATAGAATAAACTTTAAAAAATGAATAACATAAATTTTTTTAAATCAACTTAATTATAACTAATTTTTTTAATTAAATAGATTTAAATTAAAGATTTTAATAATCTGATTTCAAATTCAAATCAATGAAATTTCAATTTTATCCATCGATTAAAATTGACCGTGGATTGACATTTTATTGGAACAATAAAATGTTTTCTTCCGTAAATTTTTTTTCCATTAAACTAATATCGTTCGTCATCGTCGACATTATTTCCACAGGGAATGCACCAAAGACGAAATCAAAGATGTGGAAATCAAAGAAGAATTCAGCACAGATCTGGCATCGGAAGATTCCGCGAAAGATTCGAAAATTCGTCCAATCGAAACTGGATCGTTCTACGAAAGGAGTTTCGTTACCTTCGAAAACGAGAGATTGTTTCGCAGAGCGTTTAAAAAAAAATCAGAGCCAAGACCAACGTTACGTTCGCTTTGCGCGATTACGAGGTCGAAACGAGATAAATTTTACTGGAATTACGATAAATCTTTCAGTTCGTGCAATAAATTGCCGTCGTTTGTATATTTTTTCTCCGCAATTTTTTATTTTGTTAAGTTAAGTCAAATTTCAAATAAATTTGTTTCCCTCCTGGAACTTCCATTTCAAAAGCCTCAAAATTAATTAAAATTAATGAAAATAATGGAAGTAATGAAAATTAATTGGAATTAATGAAAGTTAATTGGGATTAATGAAAATCAATTGGAATTAATTAAAATTAATTGGAAGTAATTAAAATTAATTGAAATCACTTAAAATTAATTTCAATCAACGAAAATTAATCGGAATTAATTAAAATTAATTTCAATCAATGAAAATTAACCGGAATTAATTAAAATTAATTGGAATTAATGAACATTAATTGGAATCAATTAAAATAAATTAAAGTTAATTAAAATAAATTAAAGTTAATTAAAATAAATTAAAATTAATTAAAATAAATTAAAATTGATGAAAATTAATTGAATCAAAAAAATCAATGCCGATAAATTCGTACAGCAATAAAAAGACTTACGAGTGCATAAACTTAACCCAACGAATCATAAAATTGCGAGGAAAAAAATACAAAAAACGTCGGGAATTTATTACACAACCTAACAAAAATCTTTTTTCCTTATTTTCATTAATTTTCTAACGAACGTTTTTTTCTCTTCACAGACTCCCAGCGAAATATCTCGACCCGGTCACACATCTGCCCTACAGAAACGTACAAACGTTTCGTCTGATACGAGAAGCGTATTATCAACAGCTCGAAGCTCGAACGGACACGAGCGACGCGAACGTCAGCCCGGATTTGTTGAGATGGCTCGAATGGAGACAAAAAAACAGCTCGACCGGCGTTCCACAAAGAAATACCATTCGTCTCGAGCCCGCATCCATATTTTCCAACTCCTAGCTAATTCTCGCCGATAATTTATCGAATTACACGATCGCTTTCATGCCCGCGAATATTCGAAAATGAGAAAAACGCAGCTTACGATTTTTTTTTTGCACGACTACTGAAACAAAACAAAAAATTCTGAAAAATCGTTGAACCGCGAGATAAATCTTCAGAACGAAAAACACATTTAAACCGCGGGGGGGAATCAGATTTTTGCATGAACAAAACCTACTTTAAACGGTTGGGAATTGCGCGAAATTTAATGAAGAAAAAAAGGGAACGAAATTTTTTACGCTCAGATAATTTTGCGAATTTTTGTCTTGCGAAATTTTGAAGGCGTGTAATGATAAAATAAAAGAAAAGAAATTTCTCGCCGAGTCGTCTCTGTGAGACACCGTCAAGATAAATCGATGAATCGACGTATTTTTCATACTAGAATTAAGTAGGAACTACAACAAATAAAATTAAAAAAAAAATAAATAGAAAAGAACAAATGATAAATTGTAAAAAATAATATAGAAAATCGTAAAGACGTTGCGATAATTCGTCGAAAGACAAACAGGATTACGATAAAGAACATCGTGATGTATATATATATTTTTCATCGTTATTTTGTATGTTTTTTTTTTTCTTCCTCTTAATTGTATAATCGTTTCTCGTAATTTAAATATCGCTTAGAAATAAAGTAAAAACTGTAGTGTTTCTCTCATCATTCTAGTTATAACCGCATTTTTTTTTTCAACTTCCTTTTAAGAAATCCCAAAAAAAAAAAAAAAGTAAAAATAAAGACTCGACAGAGTTTACGATTCTACGTACACGGGCGAGGTTAGGAGGCGGGCAAGCGGGCGGGCAGCGAGGCTGATATTTATTTTAAAAAACGTAAGAAACCTAAGGATCAACTTCGAGTACTTCACGGATTTTTCCTTCGTCCGCTTCGAGAAAAAAAAAATTAATCAAACCATCGTCGACGTTTTTTTTTTCTTCTTCGGAATTAAACGAACGACAAAATTTTCCGTCGATGAAATATTTACGTTTTAAGGGCGTTGAAAAGTCTCACGATTGCTTGGTCAAAAGCAATGAAAAAGTCTGTAGTAGCACTCTGCCGCCGAAATAATCTTAATTATCGGATAAAACAAACCAAATGTGATCAAGAAAATCTTTTTTTTTTAACCAACATCCCTCCCCCCGAGAGATTAAAAAAAAAGAAGCCATTAGCAGCTATATAAAATATAAAATAACGAAAATTACGCATTGCTGAATTATTCTTTTTTTTTTTTTGTCCTCTTATTTGTTTTTCCATTTTTTTGTTTGTTTGCATTTCACAATTATTTTAATTGATTAATCCCAGCGATAACTCTCTAAAGCAATCGGAGAGTCGTAGAGAACGAATTCCACTTCGTTGAACTCTCGAGGTTTTATGATTATTTTTTTTTTGTTTTTTTTTTTTTTTTTCGTTTGTTTTCAGTGCACAGAAGCAGCTTAGATATTTCAATTTACAATGCTTTTTAAAAGAATCCGTCGTTAATTTCATATTTCTACTTGGGTGTTTTTTTTTGTTGTTTTTTGTTTTGTTTTTCGTTTTTTCTTCTGTTTCCCTGTCGTGCTCTTTCTTATATTTTTCGTTATCTTCTGCTTCTTTTTTTTCATCTTCTTCATCTTCGTTGATACAACAGAGGCTAGTTCGGAGTCTCGCAATATTTCGCATTACAATATTATTCGGGCTAGCGTGCGCGCCCAAACGACACCCAAACGCACACACGCACGCACACAAACACGCACACGCGCACACATAGGAGCGTAAAAATTCCAACGCAATAATTAAAACGTATCGTCGTGCTTTTCAACGCAATGAAAAATAATATCTCACGGGCCAGATCGTTTTTACACCCTTCGACAATCCACAATCGTAATAAATTCTATTTAAATTGTTTTTTTCATCGTTTCTTCGATTGTTTTTTTTTTTTAAACAATTGTAAATCATTTATTGATTTTTCCACCGCGTTCAAATATTTTCGTTCGCCGTGTAAAAAGCCAAAGCGAATAAAATACCGACTCGAAAGTTCTTTTTTCTCCGCGTATTTTGACCGAATTATCTCTCCTTCGCGTTGAACTAAATCGCTACGATGAGAAATTAAAAGTGTTTCTTTTCTTTTTTTTCGTTGACGGTACAAAAATTAAACAGAATCGAATCATAACGTGATAGTAAAAAATAAAAAGAATTCTTTCTTATTATGCATATTTTTTTTGTTTTGTTTTTTTTTTTTTTGTTTTGTTTTTTAAAGTAGTTGAAGCGCGCACGTAGCACAGCGGAGCAAGTTTCGTCGTCGTCGTGGTGGTGATGATGGTCGAGCGGTGCCTGCCAGCGATAACGGAGTGCGAACAATATGTTTAAGTCGTAAGATTTTACAATAATTACGCGATATCGGCGACAAACGGTGAGCAACGAGGTTTTGTTTTATTTTTTAGTTTTTTTTTTCTTATCTAAATTCTCGTTATTCAACGAATCCATGAACGTTTTTTTTTTTTTTTGTATTCATTCTCGAATTTCGTCTCTCTCTCTCAATTTTCCCGCGAGAAAAGCCCGTGCAGCTACGATTCGCAATTAACAATTTGATCGTTCAAGAAATTATCGTTCGAAATTTTTTTTTCGTGGGTTTTTTAAGTTGCTGCCTTTTTTTTTGTTTACGCAGTGCTTCACGAATTTTTTATTGTGTCACGTTCTCATTCGCTCTGTTTATCTCTCTCTCTCTCTCTCTTTCTCTCATTCGCACGCACAGACACGCACACTATAATGCTTAGAGTAATAATAATAATAATTATGTATTACGATGAAGCGTTGATACATGTAATTATTCGTAACATAATTAATATACGCGTGTAAATCATTTCATGTCTGTTCATGTTTTTTATTAATTTTTTTTTATCCCCGTTTTCTTTACTTTGTAACCGCGTTGGTTCATTTTTTTTTTTTTTTCTCGTGTGTACGTCGATGTTACGAAGATATATGATATATGTATATATACGAATCGCGTTGTTTCTTTTTGTCTTCTTTTTTTTTTAAATATATATATATGATACATATTTCATATATCTATTTTTATCTTGGATTATTGTTCATTTGATCAGCTTGTACGATGGAGGGGGGAAGAGAGGGCTTCGGGCGGCAGAGAGAAAAAAAAAAAAAAAAAATACGTGAAGAGAAAAGTGAGACAGAGAGATCGATCGAACGAGAATTAATTTGATTTTTTTAGACCCACCCGGGCTCGATTTCTAAATTTTCTTATTTTTTTTTCTGCGTGTATTTGGGGATCGCTTTCGCGATAAATTTCTCTGTTTTGTTTATTTTTTTTTTCTCGTTCGCGGTTGGATAACGTGATTACGTTAATCGCGTCGTCGATGATTGTGACTCGATGAAGAGATTTTTGCGATGAATCCTCGTTGCTCGCCGGGGAAGGGGGAGAACTGCTCGGAAGTTTGAAGTTCGAGGAAGTCCGAGACGCTCTCGTGCGATTCTCTCGTAGTTTTTTTTTTTTTTTTTTAAATTTTTTTAATCGTCGCTGTCGTCCTTGGATATTTATCGTCGTTTTTTTCTTTCCTCTTTCGTGGCGATACAGAGGCCTCTTCCGCCGTCTTCCGAACACTTAGTCTTAGCCTCGTGCCTCGATGCACCTGACGTTTCTATCACTAGCCACCAATTTTTTACTTCCTCTTTCTTCGTATCCTCATCCTCCCGCCCTCCTCTCACAGCCGCTCCTGCTGTTTCTGCGAGAGCAAAATTATCGAAGATTATTATTAATCTTGAACAATTGAATTAATTATTTAATTTATCGATTAAATTTTTATAATTATTTGAGGATTATAATATAATTTTTATTTATCATTTTTTTATTGTCTGAAATTGTTGGGTTTTGAGTTTCTGGTGGAAATGAACGATTCGAAGGAGCCAAAAGTCTACGATTGAATTTGATTGATCGAAATTATCGAATTTGTTAGGATAATCTCGTTCCAAAAACATTTAATTTTTACGATAAAAAAATAAAAAGAGATTGATTTATACATTTTTAAAAATGTATGTATAAAAGAAAAATCGAAAAAAAAAAAAATTTAATTTGCGTGGCAGTCGGCTATTTTAAGGTATTTTGATTTCGTGAAATTGTGTAGAAAAATTAGCCCGATCGGATGATTTTTAGGGCGCTGATTTTTGAAATTTTCAAGCGCGAAAACAAATCAATTTTTCTTTGTCCTGTCACCCTAATTTATATATATTAGGAGAATGATGGCCACTATAATTTTATGAAGAAAGTTCCTCCATTTCGATGAAGTATCAGGTAAAAAAAATTCATTCAATTTACAATGGCGGAAATAGGATTTAACTCTTGATAAAAAAAAAGAAGAACGGAGTTAAAAAAAAAAAAGTCTTAAAAAAAATTAATGAAGTCGTGGTATTCAAAACATACTAAAAGAAAAAAAAATCATCGACCACATCGTTCGGCTACAAAAGATTAAAATCCAGTAATTTATTTTATTTCCCTCTCGATATATTTTTCATCAAACAAAAGACGTCTAAATAAAAATAACATTCGAGCAATATCGTCGCGAATCAAATCTAAAATTAGTCGAAGCACAGTAATGAGCTCTGTTATTCCATGTAAGAACGAGTCATTGTCGAAGTTTTGGTATCAAGCGGTCGATCGTGAGACGTTAAGTCGTTGTTGCCGATAAGGCTCGAACGTAAATGACGAGTTTCGTTGTCACTCGAACGCTTACTACGTGCGCAAAAAAAAGAAAAGGCAATGAGGAGTACGGATAAAGCGTGGAAGAGAGTTTTACGATTTTGTTTAACTCACTCGTGAAACAGCAAGGCGAGTCACTGGCAGCATTGCTTACGCATTCCATCGGAGTTCATTGTTGGTTTAACGATGACGGGTTCTACGTTCTGTGGCCGGATCGTGTCACCTTCCGGTGGGTCTCGCATCTGTTTCTGCGATACGATTCTGTAGATTTCTGATGGGAATAAAAGAGAAAAAAGTTGGTTCAATAAGGAATAGAATATATCTTATTATCGGGAAAAAATTCGGATGATGGATTAATTGGCAAATTGTTTTTGTAAATATTAATATTGGATATATTGATGTTGATTAATATTTGATTTGTATATTAATCGACATTCATATATTGAATATTGATATTGAATACGTTTATTTGTATTATTTATTATTTTATGTAATATTGTTATTATTATTTGTGAATAATTGATAAAACGTATTATAATATTGATAATTAATATTCAATTTGTGTATTAGATGCCATTAATCTATCGAATATCATTACTAAATACATTTGTTCGTGTTATTTATTCTTCTCTCGAAAAAATTCGGATGATGGATCAATTGGCAAATTGTTTTTTTAAATATTAAAATTAGATATATTAAAGTTGATTGATATTTTATTTGTATATTAATCGACATTGATATATTGAATATTGATATTAAATACGTTTATTTGTATTATTTATTATTTTATGTAATATTGTTATTATTATTCGTGAATTATTGATAAAACATATTATAATATTAATAATTAATATTCAATTTGTATATTAATTGCCATTAATATATCGAATATCATTACTAAATACATTGATTCGTATTATTTATTCTTCTCTCGGAAAAATTCGGATAATGGATTAATTGGCAAATTGTTTTTCTAAATATTAAGATTAGATATATTAATGGTAATTAATATTTAATTTTTATATTTATCGACATTATTATATTTAATATCGATATTAAATACATTTATTTGTATTATTTATTATTTTATATAATATAATTGTTTTATATTTCAATATATTACTATAATTTGTGAATTATTAATAAACCATATTATAATATTAATAATTATTATTCAATTTGTATATTAATTGCCATTAATCTATCCAATATCAATACTAAATAAATTTATTCGTATTATTTATCCTCCTCTCGATTAATTATTATAACTCTCGAATAATAATAAAAGAATATACTGTCAAATAATATTGTTTGAAGAATCGAAAAATTTTCGGTTAAAAAAAATAATCAAAGTATCAAAATTTTTCTTTTGACAGTCGCTGTATCGAATTTATTTGGAAATCGTAGTGAAACGAAAAATGTTATTTTATCGGGACCGAAGGAATTAAGACGCGGAAAAATCCTAAATGTGGAATGAATGAATGAACGAATGATTGTGTTTACCCGTTAAAATATTTTGAAAGGCTGTCTCAACGTTGGTGGAATCGAGGGCAGACGTTTCGATGAAGGAGAGCGTGTGCTTCTCGGCAAAGGCCTTCGCCTCGTCCGTCGGTACCGCTCGAAGATGCCTGAGATCCGATTTGTTGCCCACAAGCATGATCACAATGTTCTGATCAGCGTGATCTCGCAGCTCCCTCAACCATCTCTCGACGTTTTCGTACGTCAGATGTTTCGCTATGTCGTAAACGAGCAACGCTCCGACCGCGCCACGATAGTATCTGTTGCCAAAATAATTCATTAAAAATATTGTTATCAAATATTTTATAATATTAATTTTTAAATAAATTATTATCAAATAAGTATTAAAATAAAATATTGCAATTATCGAATTCATGAGCGTATATAATTGATAAATTGTGATTTTTGAGTAAACAATCGAAAATGAGAAGATAAAATATGTGCTTAGATAGATTTTTAGGGAAAATATGGTTGGAGATTTGCAAATATATGAGAAATTTGATGAGGCAATTGTGATTGTAAATTAGACAATTGAAAACCACGCGAAAAAGTTGAATAAGTCAACGCTTAGCTCAATTTTTGTTGAATTTTTTATTGGAAATTTGGAAATTTTGAGCAATTAAATAGATAAATTGTAATTTTGAAATGAAGAATCGAAAATAAAACGAAAAAAATTATCGAGCTGGAGCTTAGTTCAATTGTTATGGATAGTTCGCTCAAAAATTAGCAAATGTTGAGGAAAATTATGAATTAATTGTGACTGTGAAATTAATTATTAAAAACGAGGCGAAAAAAAAAAGACTTTGATCTCAGCTCGATTTTCATATAATTTTTGTTCGGAACACGCTGCTACATGGAATTATATCTCCCCCTCCTTGTTATCAACAAGATAATGGATATTTCTCGGATGCAAGACCGCATTATGGCTTTGTATGAGTCAAATACTCGCCAAGTTCTGACAACTTCGTTGTTCGATTCAATAAAATTTACGCAATTCATTTTTTTTCTCGCACGTTTTCCCAATTTTCGTCCTAACTTCAAATTCTCCATTGACTGAATAATATTTTTCTAATATCTCACAAAATAGCTGGAATTACTTTCGAGAATATTCAAAAATTTTGCAACAACAAAATTCAATCTAAAAAAGAATAATCAATCTTCAATCTTAATTTAATCTTCTTCTTCTACTTTCTGATAATCAAAATTCTCTGGAATTTATTTAAATTGAGTTGATTGAAATTAGAGATTGTTTAAAATTCGATTGAAGAATATTATAATTAAGAGATTGTCATTCTTACGCAGAGGTGATAGCTCGATAGCGTTCCTGTCCTGCGGTGTCCCATATCTGAGCCTTGATAGTCTTTCCGTCTACTTGTATGCTGCGGGTGGCGAATTCAACGCCGATCGTAGATTTTGATTCGAGATTGAACTCGTTGCGTGTGAATCTGGAGAGCAAATTACTCTTTCCCACACCCGAGTCACCGATGAGAACCACTGAAACGAAAAATTGTATCTCGTAAGTTAAGGTCTGACCGGATCGTTCGACAGGCAAAAAGTTAGTCCAAAATAGGTGAATCGTGGATTTACAAGACTGGATCATGTCATGAATGTTTAGCCTTACAAATAGCTGAACTAATATTGAATTAACACTTGGGAATGTTAATTTACCACTTTTAATAATAATTCGAGTCAAATTAGACAATATTGGCGTGTGGTCGACTGACTTTAATTAATTTCTCAGCAATTACTCAGTGGATTTATTTGAAACTAAGCATAGTCAATCTGTTGATCCTAAATCTTAATGATATAATTTTTTCAGAATTTACGGCGATTCAATTCCATTCGTTTTGCAACCATTAACGTCTGCGGAAGCTGTTTTCCCATAAGCGACTGTGTTAAATTCATAAATTTATCACTACTAGATTTTGCAGTGAAAAATTCCGAAATAATTCATGTATTATTACTCCATCAAGAACTATTATTCCTCTCATTCTCAAGAATTTTAACGACTTTTTATATCGATTCAGTAAGACCTTAATTTAATTCCTGCATGAACAAAAATAATCATGCAAAAGATTTGGCAAATGAAATTTAAAAAAAAACCTCAAAAATCTCTAAAATAATCATTTAAAAATAACAGTATTTATTTTGATATTCGAAATCACGACCAGAAAAAATTGGAATCAATTGAGTCAATTTATTTTTGTTGTTTCTCATACGAGTGGCAAACGTTACACAGTGACACATCGACCTGCGCCATTGCTAAGTCCAGAGAGATATTCGAATAAGGCAATTAACGATGACCAATTGAACCTCTCCGAACTGTGTCAATCACGTAGTCATCCCACACAAACGTCAATCATTCAAAACCCATTGTTTTATCATCATTAAAACAAAATTAAAAAAAAATATATTAAAACAAAAAATATATTTTGTTTGATTTATACGATGAATAAAAAACAAAAAAAAAACAAAAAAAATAGAATGATAATGAAGAAATCAAAATTCAAGATCCATCCGCAGATAATCTGGACCCGATACCCGAAACAAAAGAAAGAATAACAAACTTAAAACAACCCACAAAATAAAAATAAACGATTCATCGTCTCATGGTCAAACCCGATAGTCCAACAAAAAATAAAAAAAAAGATAACAAAATCAATAAAATAATAATAAAAACAATCAACTTAAAAAAAGACCCAAAAAAATCGAAATTCCTAGATAGAAGCGTGGGTAGATGATATCATCATCGTTCGTCGGGTTTGTCGTCGTCATCGCCGCAAAGTCGGCCTGTGTCAGCTGATGCCTCCGTAGAATCGTACGAAAATTCAGTCGTGACATTCTCTCTCTGTGTGTATGCGTGTGTGTGTGTCGCGTACGTGTTGCACGACGCGACACACTCGTATGTGTCAAAACGCCCGCGCGCTCTTGTGTGTGTGTACATATATATGATACGCAACGACCCCGATCGCTTCGATGCGCGATCGATCGATCAAATACAAATAAAAAAGCCAACAAAAAAACCGAAAATCATTAACCAAAATTATTACAATTCAAGCAACGATCTTCTACCAATTTCAGCTACGGAGCAAGCCTTGAACCCATTTAAAAAAAACTCCTCCGTCGATCAAACGATATAAAAATAAAATTCAAAAAATCCGTCTATCGAAAATTCTGAACGACTATTAAGCCGACGCGTGGATTCGTGTGATTCGTATCGAATCACCGTCCGTGTCAACGAATGAATCTCCCCCCCCCTTCGCAATAAAAAATAATTTTAAAAAAAGGGTAATAAAAATGATTTCGCTCGCAAGTCGGTCGTGCGCCGAAGATGCATTATTGCGACGATATAAAAATAAACTTCGCGATTCGAACGAATATCGTCACATCGTCGAATTTTCGCGGAGTACTCGACGTAACGAGCGAGCTACCAGAGAGGGCGGGAGGGAGGTAAACGGACGGTACGTCAAAACTTTGGCCTCGTGACGTTACGAACGAATGTCAATGATTCGTCAATACATATACCTATATATCATTCTCTCCCCGTGCGATAAGGTAAAAGAAAAAATTGCGATGACGATGAGTTTGTTATTATTTAAATTGTATTTCGATGACCGGAAGGGCGAGAGTTAGATAAAGAGCGACAGAGAGAGAGAGATAAAGAGAAGAAGAGAACAAGAGATAGACAGAGAGAACGAGTAAATGCGAAGGAGGTGGGTGTCTCCCACGATTCCAAGCCGTGTATGTGAACGTGTGTGTTTCAAATACGTGTGATAAGTCCGTGCATGTGTGCGCGCGCGAGTAACATCATCAAACGAAATAAATGTAAGAACCAGAAAGTGGCATCGCAGCGATAAACATTTCCCATCCCCGACGAAATCCCAACGACCCTTTCGCAACCCCATCGTCGAACGTTACAATACAATCCAGGCTTACCTTTAAATAAATAATCGTATTCGTCGTCTCGAGTGCCCATCTCGGCGGCAGCAGTCAAAGATCCCGACAAAAAAAAAACCCTCGTTGGTTGCTTTTCGTGGACGGAGGGACTGCGTTCGTCCCCGGGACCGTGCGAGTGGCAAAAGAAAGGGATGGATGGATATACAGAAATGTCTGTCACGTATGTGTGACCTGTGTGTATTACCTCGCTCGTGTGTGTGTGTGCGTGTGGGAGAGAGAGGGAGAGAGAGCGAGAGAAAGATGGATATAGGATGGAGTATGAACGATGCCCGTACTTGTGTACGAGTTAACTGT
The DNA here is from genome assembly GCA_963971145.1 of Sussaba pulchella. NCBI lineage: Eukaryota > Metazoa > Arthropoda > Insecta > Hymenoptera > Ichneumonidae > Sussaba > Sussaba pulchella. The sequence goes on from OZ020165.1 coordinate 17,775,553, forward strand.
TGAGACCGAATGAGACGGAATGCGTTGTACCGTCTAACTTCCGGATTAATACGTATCGCCCGTTATATTATCCTTGTTTCTTCCGTTCCGTAGAATCTCAATCGTTGTCAGGTGGCCGCGTCTCGTTTTTGACACACGAGAACGAACGAACGAATTGCGAGATCGTGTGCGAGAAAGAGAAAGAAAGAGAGAGAGAGAGAGCGAGCGAGAGAGAAACGGACACGACGCGGCGAGTCAAATGCGACAACCGACAAACAACCGAAATACTCGACGAGAGACGATGGCGCGTCTGAAACCGACGATCTAACCACGACGAGGATTATACCCGATAAATTTATTTTTCTTTGCTTTCAATTTAACTGTACAATATGGCCTCCTTTCTACGCCCCTCCAACGAAACTGAAGATATTCGTTGGGCGCATGCGCGATGCGGAGCGAATTGTGGGAATCGCCGTTGTCGGCGATGTTTGGCGATGGCAGCACAAGGACCGGAAGAGCGCGGGAGGGGAGGGGAAGGATGAAATTGCGAGGTGAAGAAATTGTACATGAAGATTGGAGCGAAGGATGAAGATGGCTCGTGGGAGAGGGAAATGAACATGGCCGGAGGTTGAGGCCATCGACATATGGATATGGACCGATAATACTGCGAGAAAAAGTGAGATCGTAATGGAAAAAGAGGGGATTAGGTGGGTTTATCCCTTTCTCTCGCTTTTTCGTGAAAGAGAGAGTGAGAGAGGGATAAACCCACCTATTCTTCTCTCTTTCTATTACGATTTCACTTTTTCTCGCAGTGTTATCGGTCCATAATCTATATGTCGATGGTCGAGGCGGTCAAATGAGGTTCGGGGATTCGTCGCGATCGGAGTTGCGATCGTTTTGTGAGTTACACGGCTGACTTCGCGGGGTTGCGTTCAGAAACTTCTGATCAGTGGGAGCGAGGTCGGAATGAGGTTTAATGTTGAGTTAGCGTACTTTATGAACGGGGAAAGTTAGTATTGCGAGATGAGGTCATGTGCTGGTGCTCGGCAACTTAACGGTGGCTATGACAAGTAGTTCGGGAAGATTAAGAGAAATTTAGCGGCAACGGATTTATTATAAAAAACATTCACGGATGATAATCCGTTGCGGTCGCTGAACTACATTGCAGGCGCGTTGGAAACCAAAAACGACCATTTTTGTCCATTTGTTTCTTTTCTCTGAAGTATTTCGTCGACTTAGGGACCCCAATAATCTAAGCTCATTGTACGAATTAATACGATTTACCAATTTAAAGCAATATCAAAGCAAACCCATTATATGAGTAATCCATCGTCAAAGATCTCTTACATGCCATTCACCAGAACCGTAAAAGAATTACGGAATCAATAGAACGCAGTGAATAGCTCAAGCACGAGGGAATCACAGGAATAAAAGGTTATGTTTATTATCCGCGCCGCGTTACTTCAGTTCTGGTGGCGCCCTGCTTGTGGCGGCTTTAAGAAACAACAATTTTCAATCATTCCCCACCACCGAAAATTTGGAGTTTCGACTCCTATATATAAGACCGTGGTCGACGCTTATTGGCCGATTGAGCGACAATTGATTTCTAGAAATGTCCAATAGATGGCGCGACGACGTCAGTTCCAGGACTTCGATTGTTCCGTCTTGTGGTCTTGTTCGGAGCGTCAGGGACGATCAGCTGTGGAGCAAAACAAAGTCATTTGCATAGACAACAAAGCCATTGACAATAGACTGAAATAATCAACAACAACTCAGGGGACAAAAATTGATCGAGTTCCCCCGACGGAATAACAAAAGAGCGAAAGGTCACACGGCTTCCCAAAATATTCGTGGCAAATCTATATGCTCAGGGAGAAGTTTGGAATTAATTCAGCAAAGTTCCGAACGGAACTTGAAGAATACGAGAATGGCGAGCGATCTGAAGATCGTCGTGAAATGGAGCGGAAAAGAGTACGAGATCGGTGATCTTCTCGAGAGCGATACTGTTTTCAATCTCAAGGAACGAATTTACAAGGAAACCGGCGTTCGTCCCGAACGACAGAAGCTACTTAACCTAAAACTTTTAGGTTAGTCGTCGAAATTTTTAAATAAATGTTTTTTTAATCGATATTTGAATGTTTTGAGTAAATTGTGGAGTTGATTCATCGTGATATGCAATTGTTCATGATTTCTTACTTGTTATTTTTTTTTTTTTTTTTCATAGCGAGTCAATTGTAAGCTTCAAAAAAAAATTATCTGAACGGAAACATATTTTACGGATGTTGAAGTAATTTTTATAGTTTTTTTTATCTAATTGCAATTTCTAGGTAATATCGAAAATCGTGCATCTGTGAAATAATGGAAAAGCATTTTTTCAAAATCACTCTTGCGACTCATGTTTATTGCGTCATACGGATTGCAATCGATCGTTCATAATTGTAAAATATTTTCAATCGCGAGTCAAAAGAAATAAACTTGAAAAAAATCTTAAAGAAGTCATAGAAATGCGGTCTGGAAAAAAAATTTCGAATAATCTGAATAACGATATAATTTTCTACCGATAGGAATAAATAAGGAATCAAAAAAAAAAATTGAAAAATACATAGAAACAAATTTATCAAATGAAAAACTGAAAAATAAATCTTTTCTTGAAATAAGTTGAGAAAAAAATTTTTTGGTGAAATAATTCGAGAAATATATATTGATACTATATTAAAACACAATTTCTCTGCAATACTGCTGATGGATGATAAATTTTCTAGGACCTCTCCGAGACACCACAAAATTATTATTATTATTTAATAAGTCAAAATAGATAAATTTGAAAAAAAACCTTGAAGTACCGATGTTATCGAAATTCTGCCTACAAAAAGAAAAATAATTGAAAACAGATAAAAACTAATTTTTTCTTCCTGAAATAAATGAGAAAATATATATCCACGAACTCTAACAAAACACCATCTTTAAAAAACCATCATTTATAAAACTAAAAATTTCTCGGCTCTTCCTAACATGCCACAAAATTATTATTATCGTCTCACCATAATTACAAATATTTGTACCATCGCTATAATTAATTCTATCCCCAGGCAAACCCGCTCAGGACGATCACACGATGGGCAAACTGAACATAAAACCCGGATTCAAGTTGATGCTCATGGGATCTCGCGAAAAAGACATAGCCGAAGCCAGCCAAGCTCCCGAAAACATGCCGGACGTAGTCAACGACCTCGACATCGAAGAGGAAGAAGTCGAGGTCGAGAAAGCCGAAATTTATCTGTCAAAAATCGAAAAACGCATACGAGAATACAAATTTAACGAATTAAATCCTCTCAGAGAAGATAAAAAACTTCTCGTGCTCGATATCGATTATACCCTTTTCGATCATCGTTCGTCAGCTTCCAGCGGCGTCGAACTCATGCGACCGTATTTGCACGAATTTCTCGCTCGTGCTTACGTAAATTACGAAATAGTTATCTGGTCAGCCACAAGTATGATGTGGATAAACGAAAAAATGAAACTTCTCGGGGTTACGTCAAATCCAAATTACAAAATAGCCTTTCATCTCGATTCCCTGGCGATGATTTCCGTTCACACCCCCAAATACGGCGTCGTCAACGTAAAACCTTTGGGAATCATTTGGGGACGTTACAAACAATTTTCACCAAAAAATACGATAATGTTCGACGACATAAGAAGAAATTTTATAATGAATCCGCAATCGGGTTTGAGAATAAGACCTTTCAAACAGGCTCATCTCAATCGCGACAAGGACAAAGAACTTCTCAAACTCGCCGATTATCTCGAATTAATCGCCAAGGTCGAAGATTTTCAAACGTTGAATCATCGAAAGTGGGAGGAATACAAGAGCAAGAGAAGTCGTCGCGAGGGAAAAACCGTCAGGGACGACAATCAGAACGTGTAATCGTAACGTGCGGGTTTTCGTTTCAATCACGGCTATGAAATAACTGATTGCAAAAATTAAATCGTGAGGGGGGGGGGACGTTTTTGCAATCGCAATGTTTGTCATCGCGGAGCGATGAACGATTGTAATTTTCTTCGATGTTTGATGCAAGGATGAGAAAGAAATCGTTGGATTATTGCTATTGATGCAAACAACGTGGGAATAATCCTGCACCGATGAGATGGAGAGTGTAAACTCATTATTTATAAAATTGTGTAGAGATAAATAAATAAATGAAACAAAATTATTAAAATAAAAATGTTTTACCTGCTGTAAGATCTTTATGGGATACCAAAGTCGTCGGGAGTTATTAAAACGGTTATCAAAGAGCAATGAAGCATTGAAAAAGAAAAAAAAAATAAAGTTTTTTAAAACCGATGAGCATAAAAAATAATTTTAATTGAATTGAATGATTTATTCAGCGTTAGGAATCCAACCACGTAGATAATATTGAATTTATATTAAATTCGGAAAATCAAAATTCCACGAAATCGATATGTACAATTTTCATATATAATCTAATATAAATATATCGTGATATATGTGAATATAATTTAATATTTTTGTTCCAATTTTTCGACGAAGGCCTTGTGATTATTCGCAATGCCAACGAGTCAATGTCGTTGGCTTTTCCGCTCGAATGAAGCCGTTTGATTGGTCGGCGATTTATCAGCCAATCAGTAGCTCGTCGCGAACTCTATAATCTACGAATTATCGCACGCAACCAATCGTACATCCGATTCCGTTCTCCATAAATTATAGAATAAATAAAACTAATATTTGATTGTACCACAAAAGATTTAACATCAGCACAGAATGACTATTCAATCGTAATATAATGATTATTAAATCAAACTGTGCGCAATATCAATGAAAGAAATCCATATCGGAGACTTTCATCTTAATATTCCGTACAACGTGATTACGATTCGTCCTAGAAAGATAATTATTCCCTAAACTGTAGAATAAATCTCTAGAATTGTAGATTCGAAGCGCCCTCTCGTGAAAGCTGATTGCACCGACCAAACGAAAAATGATGTAATCACACAAAATTCAATTGAAATGCAAATAAAAATTGCATCATTAATAATATCGATAAGATTGTGGCCGAATAGAATATTTTTTTCCAAAATCCTTCAACTTTCGACCCTTCCTTCGATTCCAAACCCTTCTCGAATGTATCAATACGAAGAAATAAGGCAACAATTCGGTTATGTTGCTATTAGTAAAATTTTTTTTATTGTCTCCCAAACGACCTGGGAACCGTTATTGCAGCCGGCATCCTTAATCGCAAGGTTTATTGCTTCATTAAGGTTACTGGTGCACGCCAATGGGTGCCCGTGAAATAAGTCATTCATCCAAGGACATTGTTGGGGATATAATGGTACCGTCCTAATCGCAGGTAGTGAGGCTAAAGGGAAGGGATAAGTCCAAAATCCACCGAAAGAACCATTCCGGTACCTGGGCTGACACCCTATTGGCTATCTCGCGGTCATGAAAGACGACAAAAGTACTAGTTACGGACAAATCGTCTTCAGTCGTATTACTAACGTGAACGTAGCGGTAGTACATGGTTGCGTGCAATATTTAACGTGTTTGTGTGAAAAAAAAATTCGAAAAAAATTAATAAGTACGTAAAAATTGTGATTTTTGTGGAAAGTTGTTTTTAAATGCAAAATAAATTGTTCACATGGATGGAATTGAGTGTAAATTAAGTGAAATTGGCAATTGGATATTCATCGATTGAACGATATATGATAAAGGTAAATGAACAATTTCCATATTAATCCTAAAACATTGGATATAATATATTATAATATCGTCTATATTTTATTATCAGATATAATATGAGAATATTTTGATACTCCACGTTGATGATTTCTTACTTTTCCAACGAAATATTTATCACGAAGTTGAAAATAGATTAATCAATTAACGCCAGAAATAATAAAAAAATCGCCGATAATGATCGAACATTCGATGAAGATATTATCCTAGATACTGCAATAGTCGAAAATATACCGTGGCGTGATCGACCTACGTAGTACTTTGATGTGTCAACGTCGCGTGCTATTATGTCAAGTGGAAGGAGAAAAAACATTCGAATCGCGCTCCGAAATATTTCTCGAAATCTGTCACTATAAAAACCCATCAAAAGCTACATTTCGAATAGCGCACGGAGTCTAACCTTTCTCGCAACGTTGCCAGATCTACTGAATCACGACCAACTCCTGATATAATAAGTATTTTTCCCATATTTATTCGTTTATTATCATCACCATACTCTCCGAATCTGTACTTTGGAGTGCCCAAAAATGTTCTTTGAATATTGAACTTACATCCTATGATTTGTCTATTAAAGTGTAAAACGGTACTTTTCGTATTATGCAGAATCAAAACAACAAAACGCGTCATTTCCCACAAGACTCCATCTTGAACCTTCAAAATTAAACCCGTATATATCTTTTCAATCGCGTTCTAAACAGTCCCAAAAATTCAACCGAATTTTCCCCCATCAATACCCACAAAACCGTCAACTTTCCCAAAAACCCCAACCCCTAATTCCCCAAAAGAGTAATCCACCCCCAAGAATCTCCGAAACCCCCAAAACAACTCCACCTCGATCGATCAACCTAATCAATCCGACCCTTCGATCCACCCAACCCCAAAAATTTCAAATTTCCCGCCATTTCTCCGCCCCAAACTTTCCCCTCAATCCCCCCCGCAAAACCCCAAGAGTGGGGGTGCGTTCGGGCGAGTTCGCGCACGCGCCTTCCCCCATCCGCATGTCTTCGCGTGGCTGTCACAAGTGGCAGCTCCCGAAGTGGGGATATCCATCCTCCAGCCAATCGTCGCCAAGCCACAAAGCCCCCGGCATCTTTGACAGCAGCCGCATTGGCAGCACCGTCGCCCAGCAGCGACGCACAATTCCAAGATCATACAAAAGCGATTAAGGCCCTGCAGACAGAGGAAGAGAGAGCTAAGCTCGATCCGTGGCTCAGGAGGGGGAGGGGATCTCAACTTTACACCAGTCATCGAAACTGGCAGCCAGTATTTGTCCCACGGGCCGCTGATTTGGTGGTTAAACCCGGATTTCGTAACGGGAGGAGAGCCCCCTTCTCAACCCCCCCACCCGCCCCCCCGTCAAACTTCGTCTTTACTCGGGTGTGAACGTTAAAACGCTTATAATCCTCTCGAGGGGGGTTAATTTTTTTTTTTTGTTCCTCGTTGTTTTTTCACGTACTTCGGACCACCACGATTTAACCGGAAAGCGTCGTCGAACACGCAAAGCCCAGTCGGCAAACGTCCGTTTCTTCGGTCTCGTCGTCGCAAGAAGCAAACGCAAACGCGGCAACGCACGCCTACGCAATACGAAGAGAATAAAAGAAGAGAACAAAAAAAAAAAAACAACGAGAAGAGAAAGAGACTGTGGCGTACTTTTGCGAGATAAAAAAAATAGAATAAAAAAAGCTTCGTTGGTGTGGCGGGCATCAAGTTAGTTCTTCGTCGCTGGTCGTCGTGTGCGCGCGCTTCTCGTGGTCTCACCATCGTCGTGGCGATACGAGAGAGAGAGAGCGGAGATAAGAAGATAAAGACGGAGAGAGACTTTAACAATCCGTTGATTAACCTTTTTTTTTTAAGGGAAAAACTGAGGTTTTTTTTTCCTCGTTTTCGAACGATAAAGGGTGGGTTGTTGAGGATTGATTAGCGAGGTGAGGGGAAAAAGAGGGGAGATAAGTGTGAATTTCGTCGTGCGCGTGTAAAAACCCTCTGGGGAACCTCCATCGCCGCGTAGTTGACCTCCTCCCGTTAATCCTACGAAATAATAATAACAATAATAACTAAACGCGAGCTGAAACGTTTTCTTCTCTTTGTAGCAACACGTTTTTTTTTCCTTCGTTTTCTAATGAACGAGAATAAACAAATAACCTCGAAAATAAAGGAAAGAACGTACGTATATATCGCTTACTGCGTCGTGTCGTGATTGGAGTTTACGAAAGCAATCGAAAGAAGATACGTAATATCGCGCGTCGAGTGTAAACGCAAATTAAGCGATAATAAAAAGAAAAAATCTTTCTCGTTAAAAAAACGAAAATCATCGTTATAATAACGAATAATCGCGCGATCGAGACGAATGAAGAAAGGAAGAAAAATTACGAAGAAAATTAAATCGAATTGATCGCCTCGTTGTTTTTTTTTTTTTAAGTTTTTTTTCTGTTCGTCCTTCGGGACTCGAGGAAATAATAATTTTCCGTTTTGTTTTTCTTTGGGAATTGATGAGAAGAACGAAAAATTCGCGGGACGAATCGTTGAAACGTTAATTGATCCCCGGCCGAATATAATTATTCTTCTGGTGAATTATGTGGAATATCGCTGTGGGATTACGATCGTTCACAGAACGTCTAGTCAGCTGACATATTGCGCTCCGCTACCCTCTTGGCAGCCTGCTTCGGTGAGTTTCACGAAGTTTCTTTTTATGAGTTTACAACATCGTTTTTTCTTTATTATCCCTGTTATTTCACTTTTCCTTTTTTTCCCGATGCTATCGTTCAATCGCTTTGTTATTTTGGAATCGTGTTTTTCTCTTGAATATTTACGACGAAATTAATTTACGAGTCGGAAAAATATTTCAGGTTTCGATTTTACGATTCGTCAGTCTGATGCAATTAATTTCGTGAGTCCTTCATCGTTATATATCGTCATCGTTTACGATATGTATGTGTATAACCTAATGATATAATAATATAATGAGGTTATATATATATATATGTATATATGTATATATAATATTTCGATATAATATACATAAAGATTAATAGAATTCTAATTATATATACATATAATTAATTTAAATAATATTATTCAATAATAAAATTCAATATTTAATATGTGTATATTAATATCGCCATATTATATTTCAATTCAAATTATTTATTCAAATTTTATATATATATAGTAATATTAATTAATATTATTAAATTTTCATATTTCAATTATTAATAAAATTAAAATAATTTATTTCTATATAATTCTGTATAGAAATAATTGCTAATATATAATGATTATATAATAATATATCATATTAATTATATTAATTATATTAATATTATCTAATATTATATTATATAATATTATTAATATCATTATTAATTATTAATTATATTAATTATTATAATTTACTACATAATTCCAATTTCCTATATAAATCTAATAGAATTACAATTATATAATCAATTTCATATATTATTATATATTAGTTACCTATCATCAATTATTTCTATATAGAATTATATAGAAATCCACAATTCTAATTTTATTAATAATTCAAATATGAATATTAAATAATAATATTATTCAAATCAATCACCCGTACATATCGTCAATTCCTATATACACACACATACACATACGTATGTATTATTTCTCTAGTACATATATTCTATTTTCGTTCGTTTAATCCGTGTTGTAACTCAGAGGGCCTTGTGGTAATACACATTACTCGCACATCGAACGTACACACACGCACAAACACGAATATACATATACATGTAATCCACGTTAATCCGGTGAGTGCGTGTCGCAACTATCCCCGCGTTTGCCGCGGCCGTCACGGAGCTATGTCGAATTCTCAAAGCCACGAAGAGAGCTCGGTCGAGTCGTTGGAGGTGGTAGAGGGCGGGAAAGGTGGGGAGGGGGGGGGTGTATTACCTGCGCGGCCCGACCCGACGGCAAAATACTATTTTTACCGATAAGACGACGACGCTATCCCCCACGAGCGAGGAGAGAAAACAGCCGTGCCCGTGACTCTCGATTGCGGGCGCGATCGAGCCCTCTCTCGCGCTTTTACCTCCATTCGCCAACGATCGTCGATATATATCTGTATAACGATGACCGACAGACCCCGGATACGAATCCCGTTATCGTCAAAAATCCTTACCACCCCCCTACTCCTCCCTCGCTTCGCTTGCTCCCTCCCGCGCGTCGTCGATCGCGGCGATAGCCAAACGTTTCCAAACGTTTTGTAACGTTGCCGCAACCTACGACCCACAACCGATGAAGCTTTCATTCGTAATTCCTCGAGGAATCGCCGTTTGACGCACGCACGGGAGGAAAATGGTCGGGGATTTTGGTTACGTCGTTGGTAACGAAGCTTGGGTACATGCGTATACGCGTGGATTTAATTGAAGCAGGGAAATGATCATTTTCTAATGATTATGGATTGGGTGATAGTTCAAATTGTTTATGGAATAGTATGATTTTTATTATTAATTAATTTTTAGGACTGTTCTTCATTATTTTTATTATTATTGTATTGTAATTATTATAATTGTAATTATATTATTATTATTACATTATTATTATTATTTTATAATAATAATGATCATTATAATTATTATTATATTATTATTATTGTATAATAATGATTATTATTATCACTATTATTATTGCTATAATTGTACAATAATAATAATAATTATTATTGTATAATAATTATTATTATTATCACTATTATTATTATTATTGTATAATAATTATTATTATTATCACTGTTATTATTATTATTGTATAATAATAATTATTATTATCACTATTATTATCATTATTGTATAATAATAATATAATAATAATAATTATTATTATTATTATTGTATAATTATGATAATAATAATAATTATTGTGTAATTATTATTATTATTGTATAATTATGATAATAATTATCATTATTTTTGTTGTTATTATTATTATTATTATTATTATTATTATTATTATTATTATTATTATTATTATTATTATTATTATTATTATTATTATTATTATTATTATTATTATTATTATTATTATTATTATTATTATTATTATTATTATTATTATTATTATTATTATTATTATTATTATTATTATTATTATTATTATTATTATTATTATTATTATTATTACAATTATTATTATATAATTATGATAATAATCATCATTATTTTTGTTATTATTATTATTATTATTATTATTATTATCATTATTATTATTATTATTATTATTATTATTATTGTTTTATATATGCATACATTAGACGGGCAGTGGAGAAGAAATGTTGATCCTCGAAGTTGAAAAATCTGAAGTTGATCTCGATAAAAGTAGATCCTCCGAGTTAAAGCGATCTATTTTGATATTAAAGGGTGCCGTTGAATTTTCTTTTGTCTCTCGATAAAATATTGACGTATCGACCATTTTCAAACCTTCCACGGTGTTCAGACCCTTCTGAAAACTGTCGTCTAGGGACCAAATTGCAGAATCTTTTTGCTAAAATTTAATATCAATTCGCAGTCTTTCGAAAAATTTAAGTGACTGTGAACCAGCAAAATAATCCATTTTCTCATCATGCACTTGTTTATCGTCCTTAGAACGAATTAAAAAAAATTGAATCGTCATAAAGTCCCGAAAATTAAAAATGTAGAAACAATTAAAATCACATTTTATAGAAAGAAAAATTAATTTAAAGAACCTACGGCACCCCTTAATATTAAAATAGACAGCTGAAACTTGGAATATCTTCTTTTTTTCATATAAAACACATAATATTTGTATGTTCTAAAAAAAACAACAATTATCTTCTGTTATATCTTTTAACCTCACAGGCAATAAAAACGTTGAAAAATATTACGAAACAATTGTCGTGTTCTGGGCGCATTATTCAATTGCAAACGCTATTAACAAGCACGATAACATCGATTCTCAATGAATTGTCGCATTCGTCCGTAATTCTCGATCTCTCGACAAACTCTTTCACGTGCCCAGTCGATCTCACGATTGTTATTCGTTCTCGTTAGGCCAGTTTTCCTCGCGAGTCTCGTCTGGCCTCCGATTTTACTCGCTCGGTCTTTGTGTTTGTGTTTGCGTGTGGGTGTTTTTCGTTCTTCGGTGGCAATCGTTCCTGATTATTTAAAAACTAAACAAAAAAAATTTCGATGTATTGATTCTGTTATTTATTTTTTTTATACACTCCGTCGTCGTTGCATATATTATTTGCATTAAAAGCATCATCGCATCATGAATATTTTTCGTTGATTAAGGTCTTACTGGATAGATCGTCGGGCAAAAAGTTATTTCAAAATGGGTGAATCGTGGATTTAATTTAGTCTGGATCATGTTGATAATGTTTAGCCTTGCAAATAGCTGAACTAATAATAAATTAACACTTGGAAATGTTAATTCACCAATTTTAATAATAATTGAAGTTGAATTCAACGATATTGACGTGTGGTTGACTGACGTTTCGTCAGTGACTGTACAACTGTTTCAACAGTTTCAGTCGATACTCCTCGTTATTTTAATTAATTTCTCGACAATTACTCAGTCGATTCATTTGAAACTAAGCATAATCAATCAGTCGATTCTAAATCTTGATGATATAATTTTTTCAGAATTCACAGCGATTTAGTTCCATTAGTTTTGCAACCATTGAAACAATTAAATTCATAAATTCATAACTACTGAAGTATGCAGTGAAAAATTCCAAAATAATTCATGTATCGTTATTCCATCACGAACTACCACTCCTAAAATTTTCAGAAATTCTGTCGATCCATCCACCAATCAATCAAATATATCCCAAAAAAATCCATTCCTCCCAGCAATCTTTCTAATCACAAAAAAACAACGAAAATTTCATAATCTCAATCTCTTTCTTCAATCCGATCCGTCCTCCGCGCCCACACAATCACTCCCACCCACAAAGTCCTCACCGCATCATCAACGCCTCTCGTCGATCAATCAATCATCCCATAAAAATTCCATCCGTCCGCAGATTCCCATCAAAATTACCCCCAAAAAAATAAAAATAAAATCTACATCCGCACACACGCAAACACACGTATAATAATTGCAAAAAAGATTTGCAAACGTTTCCAACATCGCAGTGGCAACAAAGGCCTATGCAGTCACGTTAATCCTGTGCGGCCAAAGGCTTGCCCCAAGCCTTGGCTGCACCAGCAGACGGCTGTTCCGCGGATGGTGTGCATGTCCACACCTGGCACAAGCTGTGTACGCTCTTGTCGGTTATCCACGATTTTTTTTTCTCCAATTATTATCATTATTTCTTTCTTCTTTTTCCTCCCTCTCTCTCTCTCTCTCTCTCTCTCTCTCTCTCAACAGTCGAGTCTTTCTCTCCGTGGATTCAGGGATAGCGGAAGGGGTAGGAGGGGAGGGTATTCCGCCTTTGCACGTCCCTCGGCTTTCTCATTTGATAACCCGCGTAGGCCTTAATCCCCACCGTTGAATCGTACAGCCTGGCCTGCTGTCGTTGCTGTTACCCTGCTGACGCTGGTGCCGTTTTTCTGCTGCTGCACCGACGCTGGCTCTCTCGTCTCCCACACTCTCCTCCCGCCCTCCGGTCCACCGCTTCCTCGTGTCCTTTTTTTTTTTTTTTTAACACCGCAAAACCGTGTATTACTGTACATCGGCGGTCACGTGGTGGTTCAACGCTGGTGGCGGTATCTTCACGAGTTGTTCATCCTCGCGACGTCCAACGGTGGTGTCGTTTCCATCGAGGACCGGGTTAGCCACGGTGCGCTCCCGTGATCGCTCGAGGCTGGGTCCATGACGACTCGCCGAAACCGAAACGTCGACGAGTATACGCCGACGACGAAACGCCAACAAACACGAATAAACATTGATTGGTTATATGAATATGATATGATAATGAAGTTATTATTCTCAATACTATTATTAAGGATTAAAAAAAAAAGAAATAACCTAAATAACCTAAACCTACCTTAAATAAACTGAATAACCTAATGAACCTATTTTCTTTGGCGTTTTGTCGATCGGCTATTTGTCGCTCGACGTATAGTCATCGGCGTTTTGGTTTCGGCGAATTGTCGTTTCACCCTCGAGGCCCGGGGAATATACGCACCTCCGCACCCCCTCCCTCAGCATCGTTTTCTCAAAATCCGTTTTTTTTTACGCGCAACCGAGATCGCGAATTTCGACGGAGCAATTTGCGAGTTATAATGCGATTGGTGCATCGTGGGGTCGATTTTACCCAGGCGACAATTTTGAAGCTGTCGCGGTGCATTTGTTCATTGTTGTTTTTATGATGGATAGTTTTTGGGAACTTTGGGTTTTTTAAATTTTATCGTGACGTGGAGTGTAACGAAAACTGTACCACTGTAGCAATAATAGTTCATGAATTATTTTTGAATGGAAAACTTGGCCTCGAATCAGCGCGTAGTAAGAATTGGACTGGAAGAATCTAATCAGGCTCGAAATTTTGCTTTTCCTTTTTGGTACGACTGAGATCCGGGCGAAATAAAAATTCGAAAATGACTCGATTAAGACCGTCGATGATGTATACATATATAAATATATCGGATTCGCCGAGCTTAGTCGAGAACGAAGGACGTAGATCGTATCTGACCGTCTCGCCACTCCCGACCTCGCCGCGCGGTCATCATTGATTACACGCGCTCGTACTTATTATCTCCAATTCACGAAAAAAAAAAATTGACAAAAATATATAATTTAAAAATTAAAAATAATAAAAATTACATTTAAAAAATAAATTTAATAAAGAGAAATAATTATTTAAAAAAAAAGAAAAAAAATTAAACCCGGTCCAGAATAAATCTGCAAGGGACGAACTTGCAGTTGTCGTCGTTAATCTTATTGTTGTAAATTTCAAGATTGTTTAAACCCTTAATCTTTAACGTAATTTTCGCCACCTTTACTGTGTAAGCATGGGTCAATCGTCCTTGGAGCTTCAAAAAGTACTTTAAAGTGCTCTAAACAATTCTAAAAAATTCATAAAATATCATCACCAACCCTAGTATAAGGATCAATCATTGTATTCCTACAATAATCATTTGTTCAACCCTTCACCGTCGCTCCGGATGGATTCCACCCGTCGATCATCCAACAACTAACCTTTTTTCATTCCCGTTTTCATCTCTTCATGATTTTTTCAAAAACGCTACCATTTCATTCCTCACAAATAAACTTTCCGTCCATCGTCTGGAATGTTCAAAGCACGTTTTGTAATTTTTTCAACCCCTTCGGACGGCTAGTTTTCTCCCAATCGTTTTCGAAAACTTATAGGGTGGAATCCACCCAGCATGACGGCCTTGGTATTATTTGGTAGTGCGACGGTGAAGATTCAAACGATATAATCATACGATCAAATAAAAACGCGTAGAACGCTCCATTTCGGCAAGACACAGGTGACCCATGGTTCCAGATTAAGGGTTGATATTCCTATTGCGGCCAAAACCTCGAGAAACAAACGATTATTTCTCAAAACGGTGAATTATCGAACCCTCAACGCGGCACCACCCGAAGAATCGGAAAAAACCCATGAAAACCGATAAGCACAATTGCGAATACCCATCGCGATAACGCGTGTGCGAGTGCGTCAGCGTGACTCTCCACGCTGTTCACGAAGCGTGAGTCAACCTTCGAACGTCGCCATTGCCGCATTCATACTCACGCTGGCTACTCTTTTTTTTTTTTCTTTTTCGTTCTCTCTCTTTTTTTTTATCGTACAGTTCGTACCTTCCGTGCCGTTGGCGAGAGCCATCGGGGGCTTCCGAACGCTGAACCTTCACGTTTGCAACGCCTGTTAGTGGTATTTAACGTAACTACGTCACTGTGGACAATGAGCCGTCGTCGGGGCGCGTAGTAGCGAACCGTACAAAGCGCGTGTTCCGATGACGTAGCCGACGGGTCTTTCATTAAAGGAACTTTTATCGAACGACGGATGAAGAATCGATCGTGGAGAATAAATATTTACAGTTTTAACGTCGATTTCGAACGAATTGAGGTATTTCCGTATTCGTTTGTATCGTTGTTGTTGTTATTTTTATCATAATAATAATATTAATGATTAAGATTTATTATTATTATTATTATTATTATTATTATTATTATTATTATTATCATTATTATTATTATTATTATTATTATTATTATTTTGAATAAGTAAGTTTCAATAAGTAACTTTTATTTCCTTCTTGCTTTTGTTACCAGTACTCCATTTTCAAGAAATTGCCCGGAGCAAAATAACAATAATAATAATAATAATAATAATAACCTAAATAATAAAATTATTACTCTGAGTTTCATAAAATTATCATGACTATTATTATTATTATCATTATTATTATTATTATTATTATTATTATTATTATTATTATTATTATTATTATTATTATTATTATTATTATTATTATTATTATTATTATTATTATTATTATTATTATTATTATTATTATCATAATATAATAATATATAATATATATATAATTATTATTATTAATAATAATAATTATTATTATTACTATTATTATTATTATTGTTATTGATATTAATATTATTATTATTATTATTATTTTGTTCCGATAAAATTCTCAGAAATGGAAAAACAGTAACAAAAGCATGAAGGTGATAAAATTCTCTTAGAAAAACCCCAGAACCGCCGGAAAAATGAAGCTTAAAGACGCAACTTGCGTGAATTTCCAACTTTAATTTTATAGTTTCGTCAACAAATTGATTGTACTTCTCTTTCGGTATTTCTTTCTGCCTCGGCTCGGAATATTTGGAAAATCGCACAACAAAGCCACCGTCATCGTCGTTGTTTGTCATTGTTGATACGTATATGCACGATGACTTTCGAATTCTCGGTTGGTACTTCTGGTTGCGGCCACGGTGCTTCGTCCTTCGGCGTTCAAAAGCTTTTTCTTTGCTCAATTTTCCTTTGTTTTTTTAATTATTTCGCCATCTGCTCGTACTAACGCCGGGTCCCCGAATCTCTTTTTCTTTTTTTCCTTCGCGGTCCCGAAATGATACGGAAGTTCATTGCTATCCGTTCTGGAACACGACTCATTGACGGTTTATTTTTGGCTCGCGATGGCTTTGTCGCTGCGAATGATCACGATTGTGGAATCGAGGAGCAATTCCAGTTGGACGGCAGGGGAAAATTATGATTTTTATGAGACTTGTTTTCGATAAATACGATTATCGATTTCCGATAAATTACAGACAAATAATTCAGTCGGTCTGGAATTTTTTATTTTTATTTATTTACTTTAACAAATTATTATTATTATTATTATTATTTTTTTTTTAATTATTTTTATTCGTTCGTTCACATAATTTATGCCCGATGCGAAATAAATGTGCCAACGTTTGTTTTTATTTTTGAAGACATATTTTTGACTGATCCACGATGATGCTGCAATAAAATTGCTATCCTACGCCCATAAGAATTGTTTACAAACAATGGAACGATACGGATCATTAATCAGTAAAAAATCCCACAAAATTCATGAAATCTTATCAACAATCCCAGTATAAAAATCAATCATTGTATTACTGCAAAACTTTTTTGTTTGAACAATATAATTGTGTCAACCAATACAAACGTGACGAACGCACCATCGAGGCAAGGCACGAGAAATCCATCAATACAGATTAAAGATTAATTATTTATTTTTTAATTCGCTGGTTTACTTTTGGGATAAAAAGAAAACGATGTCCAAGTCGCGCTCCGTGTTTTCCTTTTCTCTCTCTCCCTCTCTCTCTCTTTCCCTCTCATTTTCGGCATTCACAATTTCACATGTTTATAAAATCGATCACGTTTCTGCAAGCTACGCACTTACACTTTCACACAAAGAAGTAACGACGAAACGATCTGCGCAGTATTTATAAATATAAACAACGTTGAATTATCTCTGCTCATGCATTTCATTCTCATTGATGATAAAGCCACGAGCGACTTCTCCCCCAAGCGATTAGAAAACCCGAGCAATGCGAGGCCGCAACCTCACAAAATGACCTACTTCTTGACAATGTCGTGAAATTCACTCCGCCAAAAAAAAATAAAATTAAAAAAAAGAACAGAACAAAACTAATTCATCGATCGTCGAAATAATATACGAAAACTTCCGTTATTGTTTCGTCGTCTTTTCCCCCTCAAAAATATCGCAACTAAATTAAAACAAAAATCGAATTAAAATTGAATGA
Source organism: Sussaba pulchella (assembly GCA_963971145.1). Classification (NCBI taxonomy): domain Eukaryota; kingdom Metazoa; phylum Arthropoda; class Insecta; order Hymenoptera; family Ichneumonidae; genus Sussaba; species Sussaba pulchella. The sequence goes on from OZ020165.1 coordinate 17,793,509, forward strand.
CACTCAAATAAAATTATATAATACAAAAAAATGAATAAAACCAAAGACGATTAAAAATAAATAATGATAATAAAATAAATATCCAAGATATCCCTAATTAACGCAAATATCGCGATATCCATTATCGTTCTCCTGTCAACTTAAAAACCCCTCATTAACGTCGTTTAGAATCTCACTCCTTTTTTCCTTCATCTTCCCCAACTTCGCTTCTTTGTCATTTTATTCCCGTCTCTCGATATCACCTCGGAAGAAAAAAGAGAAAAAAAAAAAGAACCAAAAGCCAAGAAAAGACGAGAAAAAAAAATCACATTAAGACGGTCTTAGACCCATCGTCGTGTCTCCCAGGGAATTCCGTGTAAGATAAACAGTAAAGTACGTTGAATCGTGTTCTCGGGTCATTATTCGGGGTGCCCCCTCCCCTTACTCCCCCATTTACACCCCACCCCCCTCTCTGCCGCTCCTTTCTCTGTGCGTTAGTCCGGTATTTCCCCTTCCCGACGATTCCGCGTTTTCCCAGAGCGAAATTTACATTGCCCTCCCCCCATCTCCCTCCCTCTTCGCCCCTCCCCCACCCCCTCAGGCGCAACCCCCACCCCACTGCGGCTACCTCGTGACGAGACTCTTTTCTCGGTCTCTGCGCGGCTCCGTCCTTTGTACAACCTTGCGGCGCACACCGCGACACGTACATCTGTCCGAAACGCACACAAAACCGTCTGGGTTGCACGCGGATTTTCGACGAATAAATCGCGCCAACGGCGTTTATCGCCAGGACGAGAGCAGCGAGTGTCGAGGCTCGACGGCTCGGACTTTATTCCGGCTTTTCTTTGGTGAATATCCTCGTTGCACGCGATTAGAACTGCGCAGGCATTGTCGTGACGAGCCTTTAGGCGGATTATACCAGCTGGTATAGGGTAAGGGCAAGGGGGGGGGGGGGGGGTATTTATTCAATTTAGGGTCCATTATTATTATTGGGGGATTATTATTATTTGTTTAATTTTTATTACTCGTTTTTGGAGTATAATCTTAGAGGCCTTAATTCTGGATAATGATAATGGGGATATCTATATGGATTTTTTATATTCGTCTTTATTATTTATATGTGGGAATGATGTGTGGAATTTTATGGAAATCTATGGATCGAAATAATCGGAAGATAAATATTTTTGGAAATATATTTGGTTGAATATTATAGTAATTTATATTATCGACGGGGAAGTGAATGAGAATGAATTTTTGGAAATATTATTATGTATTATTATTTCTTATTCAATTCTTATTACAGGTTTTAAGAGTATAATTTTAGAGGGCTTGAATCTAAATGATAATAATAATAATAATTATTATTATTATGAATTATTATTATTATTTCCAACAATTAATTTTTATTTACTTCCTCGTCGATAATAATATTAATTCCAATAATATTTAATCAAATATATTACTACAAATATTTATTTTTGAATAATTTCTATACATTTCCATAGATAGATTTCTATATATAGATAATAAAGAAGAATAGAATATCAATTTCAATCGAGAATAATCGAAATAATACGAAAAGTCCGCAACCACTCGTGCACGGTTTTCCACCGTTTTAAGTTCAAACGATCGCAAGGACACCGAAGAAAAGCCCCGAATCAGAAGAAAGACGCGAAACAAACGAATGGTGAAAACCCGCTGATTACGTACGCGAGTGACAAAGAAACGACGTCGGGATCGAAGAATAATCGCCGGGATTTTCAACAAAGATTATAATAAAGTTTCGCGAAAAGGGAACCTTGAAACGTTTTTTTTTTCTTTTTGGACTCCATCCAAAGTTTTTGTTTCCGCGTACGCCTGTAAAATCTTGAACAACGTCGACACAGCTATAACAGTCGGAGAAACTGAAGAAAATAGAGATGTTTTTTGTCAATGCGGATATGTCTTTCGATTTGATTTATTTTTCTTCTTTGTTTTTTTTTTTGTTCGCGGGCTTTAACGTTGGGCGAACAAAAGCTCTTTTTCCGGATTCTGGTTGGTATTACTGCGGTTTTTATTATTATGGTTTTTTCGAAAAATCTTGTAATAATAATAATAATAATTATTATTATTATTCTTATTAATAAGAATAATAATAATAATAATAATATTAATAATATTAATTATTATTATAATATTAATTATTATATAATAATATAATAATAATAATAATTATTATTATTATATTTTATAATTATAATATAATAATAGTTATTATTATTATTATTATTAATAATAATAATAATTATGTATATATTATATATTAGTATATTATGATAATAATAATAATAATAATAATAATAATAATAATAATAACAATAATATTTCTTGTCATGAATATTATTATTAATAATAATAATAATAAAACCTCAAACCCGATAGTTAAAAATAATAATATCACCGAAACTAAAATATTACAGTTAGATAAAAATCCTCAATCACACCATATCAATCCATTCAACCCCAGCAACTTCGGTTCCATTAAACCCATTACATCATTCAAATTCCCATCTACCAATTACCAACCAATACAAATTCAAACATGAAAATATATTCAAAGTCTTCCCCACGCAATCGCGCACTTATTGTTCATCCCCAAAAAAAAAATAAAAAATAAACCATAATCAAACCCGAAAATAAAAAATCCCGAAAATCACGAATATCCCGGTCGTGTCGTCAGGTTCATTGACGAATCGTAGATATGAGGTCTGCGCAATAGTCGCTTTTGCACCGGTACTCGAAAAATTTGCAGAGAAGCACGGCAGCGTTGGGGGGAGGGGGGAGAGCTCAACGAGCAGGTGAGTTTCCCTGTGCTCGAGGTTCTTCGAGCTGGAAACGTGTTTGTGTCAGTCAGTCACCCCAGTCCAGCTGGGCACACGCAGACTCGGGGGGGGGGGGGGGGGGGATAACCGGGATAGGAGCAGGGACCCTTACTCCACCGATGGGGAGATATATAAGCCGCTATGTTCGTACGAAACGCGGAGAATGCCGACTTACCCTTCCTGCCTGCCACTGCCTTTCCCCCCACCCCTCCCAAGCCCTTGATCGCACCGCTGTCACGATCTTCTCCCCGTGCTCTGTGCGTGGCGACCCCGGGGCAGGTCAGAATCTCCGAAGATTCTTGAAGCAGGTTGTAAAATCGAGAATGAGACCCAGAAGTGAATGAGAAGAATTGGGGGGGAAGAATCTGAGCGGTCGAGGTTAGCGAGACGAGCTTGGGAAAAAGTGTGCGTTTTGGTGCGATGGTCCTGGAAATGGTTGATTTTTTAATGGATTTTTTCGTGATGGATGTGATTGAATCGGAGTGATTTTTTTTTTAATCCAAATAATTGGCTTAATTGAAAGAATGATGGAAATTAGGGGATTTGAAATGATTGGAATTGACGATTATTTGCCGATAAAAATTGCGAATTTGATTGTTCATTTTTTAATTGTTCGCGTTTTTGTAATGAATGAAACGTCGGCCTGATTTTTTTCTTTTTCTTCTCTTTGGCTTATCAAAATTTCGTTTCGCCAGATGTGAATTTTTTTTTTTTTTACTGTTGAGAAATTGTTATTGCGTCATTGAAGACGCAATGATTGAGTAAAAAAATAATGATTTTGAAAAGTCCGGGTACTCTAAAAAATTGTCTGCTCTGAAGAAAAAGATACAAATTATTAATTTTTTATAAAATCAGAATTGGGAATTCGGTCGTCGGTTTGAAAATTGAGTGTCGAGTTTGACTGCTTTGACGGACAGTTTTTCGTTTATGATTTAAGAGAAAAAACCCCCAAAGAGAGAGAGATAGAGAGAGAGCGCGAGAGAGAATAAGACATTTTAAAAATAAAACGAAAAGAGCTTCCATAACACCCTAGGGAATGGCTCAAAGAATGATGTTCCCAAGTTTAAGACCGATGGCTTCATTAAAAACTCATTATCGGGAGCTGTTCTCAAAATTCACGCTTCGAAAGCAACGCATGTAAAATTCCGGCTATAACATTTTGCTGAGAAAATATTGTACTTACTTTCCAATCCCCGATCACAGTTCGATAAAATATCCCTCCGATTTTTTTTTTCAAATCCTTCATTTTCAGCAAGAAAAAATCATTCCTCCCAACACACTAAAATGGCCCTTTTCAAATCATCTCGATACTCCAATTTTCTCATTCCAGACAATATAATTCCATGAATCAATAAATTTAATAAATTCCATATCTTCATTAAATTCAAATGAATGCAAATAAAAATGAATAACAATGAAATATTATTTAAAAACGTGTTACAACAGTGCGAAAGTAATATTCCTTGGGACGATTCATCATGTCCGATGACTAGCCGTTGGGGAATAGGGTATATGACGAGTTATTCACGCGTCATATGCAGCATGTGCAGCACACGCCCGTTTCTACGTGATCTTTCGTCATGAGCGGCAGCGGCAGCAGCAGCGGAACAGCCAGGAGCGGCAGTTACGACGTCGACGTTATAAGCATATATAACGAAATTCGTCCACACTGGCTGACTGGCTCTTTGTGCGCGCTCCACACAACTGTGAACAAACTACAGGTTGAACCACTCGGTAACCTCACCTCACTCGCACTATCGTCGTACGACGACGGCGCAACGATCGAGTTTCCAGCGATGGTGGCGCCATCGCCATCAGGAGTCGGCCATTTTGCTTGCTCCAAGCGGGAAATTCGAACGCATGATTTGGCTCGGGAATTAGGTTTCACTGGATGGATCTTAAAAAATCGCCAGAATTATTCATAATTTGAGAAATTATAGTTCTCGATGGAATAATTATACACGAATTATTTCAGAATTTTCGACTGCATAATTTAGGAGTTATTAATTTATGAATTCAACACGGTCGCTTATGGGAAAACAGCTTCTGCATACGTTAATGGTTGCAGAACTAATGTAAATAAATTGCCATGAATAGTGAAAAAATTATATCATTAAGATTTAGGATTAACAGATTAATTATGCTTGGTTTAAAATGAATCGACTGAGTAATTGTCGAGAAATTAATTGAAGTAATGAGGAATATCGACTGATACAGTTAAGAGGTCCCCACAATATCTCCAATTATGGGAGAGCCCCTTGCAAATTTAAACTTCCGGCTTTCTTGAATTGTGAGGAAGCAATTTGCAAGTTCCAACTTGCAGCTTGTTCCCCATACAACGTTTCACGGTTCAGTGATATTCTATACATGTACCGAGTTCGGGTTTTATTGGTCTAAGCTGTCGGGTGTTAGAGCAAAATTCATTTTATGGAAAAATTCAAATTCTCATAAAATCCGATCACCCTAACCGATCTTCACTCAATTCTATACATAGTACAGTCAAGTCATGTTCCATACCTGTAGTAGATTCGGGTTCGATCTGCATTATCTCAAATATGAGGACACAATTATCAAATTTCAACCTGCAGCTTGTTCTCCATAAGAAATCTACTCCACTCGATCAAACTTTCGAGACGTTTTAGGACATTTCGAACGTACCAACATCAAAATCCCGATAAAAAAAATTCAGACTGTCTCAAATCTTCCTCCATAAGAAAGCAAAATCATTACCATCACTTCCCAACAATTCCCATCCGCTCTATATCCCCAAATCCCCATAATTTCACCACCAAAAATCCCCCTCAAACGTCCCAAACTCTCCCCCTTCCCCAACAAAATTTTCCCCAAAAATCCAACCTCCAAAAACCTAAGATTCACCTAAATACAGTGACAAACAAATATCCCGACACTTTGGGTTATTCGAATTTCGGCGGGCAAATCGCCGATTGGTTGGCATTGAGAACGACGCTTTACGCCGTTCACAGTCACGGGGTCTGTGCGTACAGGGCCGTAATTTCGTGGTGGCGCAGCCATCGGGCGCCCCTTTGCGGCGAAGAGGGGATATCGAGACGTCGGAGAAGGAGAATAGATTTAAGGGGCGGGGGGTACCCTGGCTGGTATCCTGGTGTTTTGTGCCAAGCGTGTGCCAGTTCGTAGCGCCTTGAGAGCTATTGCCGTTGTTAAAAACATTGGCTCGTCGTCGATCGTCGTCGTCGTCGTCGTCGTCACCGTGCTCGTCACCGTCGTCGTCGTCGTCGACGTCGTGGTCGTCGTTAAAACGTCCTCCGTCGTACTTTGCGGGTACTCTCGGCCGCAAGAACAAAACTGTATAATATCGAACGCTCAAAACTCTCAGTGCCAGTTGTTCGTCCTTCGTCCGTATGCAATTGCGCGTGTATGTGCGTGAGTTCATGTAATTTTCCGTGCGTATGTGAGAGTGTGTGCATCATCAAACATTTCCGAGGGCGACGAAGGAGTCGTTTCCATCTCACGCACATAACCAATCCACGTTGTTAAAAGCAAAAAAAAACCGAGTAAAAGAAACATTTAAATCCTCCACGAACTCCATTTTCTTATTTTTAAAGATCGAATTTTTAATTACAATACGATCGTCGCGTCGAAGCGAAGTTATGCGTAACGAAGATAAAAGATAAACTCGACGAAACCCGTCTCAAGCTCCGAAATAATTATTTCAATCGGCTAAAATATAATAATACTAATAACAATTAGATAGAAGAAGAAAAAAAAGTAAAAATCATCGTATATCGAATGTTCCCGTGCGTGTTTACGGTGAGACGCGAGATTGGAAAATACAGAAAGAAATATACGAGTGATATAAAGACTTCTCGTGATTAGTGTAAACCACGAGAAGCGAAAGAGGGGAGGCCGGCGTTGGAGGAGGAGAGAAAAATCGGAGGTGGAGGCGGCGGCGGTGGAGGTGGTCGAAGAAGGGGCGGTGGAGGGAGAACGGAGGTGGCAAGGATAAAACGAGGGAGTGGACGAGAAAGAGAGAGAAAGAAAGATAGAGAGAGAGAGTCAACGAGTGAGAGTAAGCGAGTGAATGAGAGAAAACGTTTGTCGAACTACGTGTGGTTACCCGAAGAGCACCCGAATAAACGAGAAAGCCCAACGAAGTTCAGTCTAACCCCTCACGTCCACGGTTTTCTCTATCCGACAGAAGGAAACAGTTGTGCGCCCAAAGTTTCCCCCCCCTCAACGACCAGCAGATTCGGAAATTACAGCTCAGTTACGTACGGATTCGACTGTTCCCGTTGGAAAAATCCAAAAAAAAAACAAAGAACAAAATAAGAGCAAAACGCGAGAAGAAGCGAAACGAAGAACAAATTGAAAGAAACGAAGAATTAAAAAAAAAGAAAAAGAAGAAGAAACGTGAGAGAAAACGAGGCCGAACGAAGTAACGAAGAGAACCTGCGCACTCGTACTTATATTACACATCCTAAGGCACACACGCTGCTGCTGCTGCTGCTGCGGCTGCTGCTTTTTATAACTAAAAAAATTTCTTCTGTGTTTCTTCCGACAATACGGTTCAGTGCGTGTGCGTGCGCGTGTTCGTGAATTTTGCGAAACACGGCGTTACATCGAGAGTTTCGGAACGTTCGAGGAACGTTTTTTTTTTTTTTTTTGGTGCTCGGGGAAGAAACGGAGGCGGAGGTTTTTCAGGCACGTCGCGGCGGATTTACGGGACACACACGCACACACATACACACATACACACGTAGAAACTCTCGTGAGCGCGCCCGCTGCCCGCACCGAGAACCCACTTAAATGCCTGAGAGACACTCTTACTACTCCATGTTGTGCATCGGTTGTTGCAAAACGATTGCGTGCTGGAAAGTGAGTTTGACCATCTAACGATGGTTTTTTTTTTTAGGTTATTTAGAACCAACGAAAAATTTCCTTCGCCCTTTTGGCTCCCGATTCCTCCTTATTTATTTTTTTTAATTTTTTATTAAGGGATTTTAGAAATTATGCGCGTTGGGATGATTTTTTTTTTTTTTTTCGGGGATGTGGCGAAATGGTCGAGGTTATGAATGGCTATCGGAGCCACTTGTCGGACGTTCGAGTGATTTGGTTTGTGGAAAATTGTAGGAAATCGCGGTTACTTGGCGAGGGGTGGGGGGGGGGGGGGGGGAGGCTTAGAGATCTCGAATCCGGTTGGATTAGACGCTGGTCGGGTTGAGAATTTAGGTGGGCGGATGGGTGGTTGAGTGACGTTTAAATTACATTCGCTGAACCTAATTGTTATAAAATAATAATAATAATAAAAATTCTATTCATAATGATAATAATGCTATTGATATTAATAATAATAATAATTTCAACGATAATAATGATAACGTTGGGCCATATACTTTCACGAATAAATGATCAATTTATTTCTATCTCTTTTTTTTCTTTTTTGAGTGATGAAACTTGGAAATATTTGTGAAATTAATTTTTGTTCTATTTTTCAATAAATAATTAGGCTCGTGGTTGGAATATTTCCTAGCTTTTGAGATGTGGGGTGTTTTTATTATTATTTTTTTTTAATTCTCTAATCTCGTGACGCGTTTTGTATATCGGGAGAGTCATGATTTTCAAGGCATTTCAGTGTGCCCGAGATTATCGCCGTTGCTGCTTGCTCGGACGCGTGTGCGCGGGGCCCTTTTTTCGATGACTACCGGACCAATCCCAGCGAGGCTTTTAAATGCCTCGAGGGTTCAATGTCACTTACGAAGCGTTCTTCTAAACGCGTTTCGGGGAAAGGGCGGAGGAAGGGAGGGGGCAAGGGCGGGGAGGGTTAGTTTGTTTTATGTGTAGGTTACTCGAATATTTGAGGTGGGAAAGCATGTGAAACGGGAAGGTTTCATTCGCGATGAGATTACTTATCTCGCGTGGAAGGGGGGAGGCCGGAGGGGGGGGAGGGAAGCTGCAATGGAAATTTTGGTTTTTTGTTGATGGATTTTGCTTTATTTTATTTATTTAAAACAAAAAATGTATGAGGTAGTTTTTGACATCACGATCAAATGATTCGTTTGAACTATTTAGAGTGGGAAATGTGATTAGAAGGCTGATTTAGATTTTATTTAATTTTTCTAAATATATCTACTTTATTTGTTTGAGTTGTTTATATTAATTTTTTTTATTTTCCTTATTTTTTGTCTCATTTATCTTCGATTGAAAGAAGGAAAAACAACAAAGGTTAAGGAGGTTTATTAGAGACATTGGCAAAGCTGCGATACCACAAAACGTATCGAACTCAAGACCGGTCGCATAATTTATAATATAATATGGCGTTCATTGATTTGTAGTACAATGAATGAGAGACAAAAATTATGAATTATGCTTCGGGACAATCGCAGGTGTAACAAAAAAAACTGAACTAAAAAATTCTTCACTCCGCCAAAATATTTATTGAAACTATTTGAGTCGAAAGAACCGAAGCAAATAATTCTTTTTATGATTATTTACTTTTCAATAATTATTAGAAAGCATGTTTGAAATTACTCTGTGCGAATGGCGCATCGAATAGATTTTCCATTCAATTTACGAACCGCTCTTAACAAAGATAATCACGGCTGCGACAAAAAAATTACTATTCAATTCTCAATCCTGACACCGTAGTTATTTAAACTGTTAGGGTTTTAAAAAAATACAAACAACAATTCTTTTTATAATAATTCACTTCTCCCAATAATTAATAACAAAATTTTATGAAATTACTTTGTCCGAACGACGTATCGCCTTGATCGTTATTGAAACAATGCCGATCCAAGACGCCGAATCGATATCACAAAAATAAAAAACGTTTCGCAGTTCCAATCCTTCTATTCTTCAATCTTAAATTTTGCTAAACAAAGAAAAATTGACCTATCGTAATATTAATTTCCATCTCACCTGTTTCGCAGGTGAATTCGTGGTGACGGCTGGTTGCGGAGGAGCGTTTGGCCAGAGGGCTGCGACGGAGTAACCCTGCGCCGAGCTGACTGCGACTTCCCACTGTTTCGACCAGGCAGTGCAACAAAAAAAAACAAATATAATAATAATAGGATATAAATAGAATATATAAAAAAATAGAAAAAATTTAATTCAAGAAGCTAAAAAATTACAAAAAAAAAAAAAGTGTTCGGCGGAAGATAAGAAAAATTGTTGAATATACGGCGGATAAAGAAAAAAAATCAAGGAAGAGAGGGGAAGAGAGCTTAAGGCGACAGAAGAAAGCCAAAAGGAGGAGAATAATAAGAGATAGAGAGAGAGAGGGAAAAAGAGAAGGCGTGGTAGATAAATTAATTGAAAAATGGAACGCGAGTCGAATCCGATGCAGGCTCTGTGCCGGAGCGGTTGCGGTTTTTACGGATCACCGGCCACGGACGGATTGTGCTCCCTCTGCTACAAGGAAAATCTCAAGAAGAAACAACAACCCCCGGTCTCGACGGCGAGCGTAGCTTCGAGCCAAACCGTTTCCGGTAATCCTGGAACGTTGCAGAACACAACTTTCAGCAGTCCAGCGTCGACCGGGACCACTGCACAGCCCACCATTCCCACAATACCTCAACCAACGACAGACCTACCCAGTCCCAAAGAGGTGAGAAACATTTTTTTTTAAAAATATTTATTATATTTTTTACGACAATTATTGTTTCAATCGTGAAAAATTAAAACCTATTCGGTTTTATTCTATGGTCGATGGCGGTTTTATTGGGAATTAATGAAAATAATAATTGATATGGATTGTTTTGATATCGAAATCAGTTGTGATCTGTATGAAATGGATTTATTTATTTTATTTATTTTTTTTCAATTTTAATTCGATTTTTTACGACAATTATTGTTTTAATCGCGAAAAATTAAAACCTATTCGGTTTTATTTAGTGCTCGATGGTGGTTTTATTGGGAATTAATGAAAATCATAATTGATATGAATTGTTGTGATATCGAAATCAGTTAGGATCTGTATGAAATATATATATATATATTTTTCAATATTAATTCTATTTTTTACGACAATTATTGTTTTAATCGTGAAACATTAAAACCTTTTCGGTTTTATTTAGTGCTCGATCGCGATTTTATTGGGAATAAATTAAAATAATAATTGATATGAATTGTTTTGATATCGAAATCAGTTGTGATCTGTATGAAATATATTTTTTCTGTTCGTGTTTTTTGTTTTGTTTTTTTTGGAATAATTTTTGGTGATTTTTTTGATGATCTGAGTTGATGCCATAAAAGATCTGGGCAGGTCTTACCGCTGTGAAAAATGTATAGAGTACAAAAAATTCTAGAGCAGCGTTGGAGTACGTTTTTAAAGTTTGGAAGAGTACATTTTGATAAGAAATTTTCTTTGGAATTGTTAAATTATTCATTTTTAGCTAAATAAATTATTTTTACTAATTTTACACCAAAAATGCTTCTTCGACAAATCAGTCAGTACTTTTTTTGTTTAAACATTAAAAAGTCCATCTTTTTCACAGTGGAACGTTAAATTTGTTTTTCCCCAATCGACAATTCTTGAAACTGATCTAAATCTGATTTATTACAAATAAGAAATAATTGAATAATATAAAATATAAAGAATCTAGAAACAATAAATAGAAGTAACGCCTAAATACCTAAAGATTTAAATGATAAGACGTTAGTTTTGTTGTTGTAAAATCGTTTGGATAAAAAATGATGGATCAAGATGAACATCAGATAAATTGTAGTTGCACCCACGTTGCCATGGATTCACGTATAACACACTCTCTTTCGGCTTCGATAAATTTCCGTGGATTATGGCCTCGGGCCATGGCTCGTCGTTCGACGGTGATCTACGACGCGAACCAGTAATACTTTCGTTAAAAAAAGAATAATAAAACCTGAAAAATTATCATCGATTGCTAAATCCACGACAAATTTAGATTGTTCCATTGAAACGCATATTTTTTTTCTCTGACATATTCGAACCCAACCTAAACTTTTTGACAGCGATCGAACGAATAATTTCCAATGGAAATAGATGATAATACGGAGTTCTAATTTAAAAAAAAAAAATTTAATTAGATGAATTTAAATTATGAAAATTATTATCAATAAATATATAATGTTGATATTATTATATTAAGTCAGTGGAATTTAGTGGATTATTGGATTATTATTATTTATTTATTCCCAATAATTTTCGAGATACACCCAAAATCTTATTAATTAACGAAGATCTAATTAGAAAAAAAATTTATTTTCATCAATTTAAATTATGGAAGTTATCGTCAATAAATATACAATGTTGATATTATTATGTTAACTCAATGAAATTTAATGAATTATTATTATTTATTCATTCCCAATAATTTTCAAGATACACCCAAAATCTTATCAATTCGAAAAGATCTAATTTAAAAACAAATTTAGTTGGATCGATTGAAAATATGAAAGTTATCATCAATAAATATATAATGTTCATATTATTATATTAACTCAATGGAGTTTAATCCATTATTGAATAATAATTATTCATTTCCTCCCAATAATTTTTAAGAGACATCTAAAATCTTATCAATTCACGAAGATCGAATTAAAAAAAAAATTTAATCGGATCGATTGAACCCATAAAAATTATTATCAATAAATATATTTTATTAATATTATTATCAAATTAATTTCAATTTCAATTTTTAATCAATCGATTCAATTTAGTTAAATCAAGATGAATGCAAAAAAAAAAACATAAAACTCATTTGCGTTATCGAATTCGTTTAATTGAACTCGAATTACGAATTTTCGAAAGCAGGTGAGCAGGGACGAACAGGAAGGCGAAGTCGGGGTGAGCGGCGGTGCGGCCGAAGGCTCGGTAAGCAGCGGGGACGCGGATGACTGCTTCGACGGCAAAGAGACTGACAAAGAATCCAAAAAGAAGAAAAATCGTTGTGCCGTTTGTCGCAAGAAAGTTGGTTTAACCGGTAAGTCGTTTTCACATCCCCGAAGCCTAAAAATTTCATTTTACATTCAATCTTTACACCGCACGATTATTTTTTCGATCAAAAACCACACACAGGGTCAATCCGACCCTGCAACAATTTTGGCTGTCCGTTATTTTTAATTGAACCGTGCTATGGGGTTGGAAAAATGATCAAATAAATTTTGAATATCGTCGACGAGTTATGTCTAGTTTTTCGCGGGAAAATTGAGGTCATTTTGATGATTTTTTAAAGTCGTTTTACCATAATTTTATTGGAATGCACTGTACAGTATCAATTATAATATATATTGAGGTACTTGCATGAATTTTTTCATGAAAAAATGTTCAATTTTGAGGGAAACATTGCCGTTATCCTGAAACAACTTTTTTTTCCCGAAGATCTCTCGCGGTGAGCATGATATCTCTGAAACGGCTTATTTGAAATTTAAAAAAACCAAGAAGATCTCGTAATTATAATATTAATGGCAGTTCGCGAACGAGAAGGGTTTGAAGAAATTTTAATTTTTTAAAACAGTGTCGATTTTTCCGAAAAGTTCGATTTTTAAGATTGCAAAAATTAGGTTTCTGATCCAAAAAGATTTTCTTCGTTAACGAAGAAAAGTTAACGAAGTTAATCATCATAATTAGAAACAATTTCGTAAAAGAATAAATTCGATCGATTGAATTCCTATCAAGAAATCGTGGACTTCGCAACAGTGATTTTTAAAAAACGTGGATTTCTTAATAATCGCGTTTGAAGTTTCAAGTCCAAGTTTTTTGCAAATAAAATTAATTTTCTCATACTTACACAGTGCTCAGATCCTTATGAAATTTCGAGAGTGTGTACTTAAGATTATGTATTTTGAGAAAATGCAATAATAAAAAAAAACTTTCTATTTATTTGACGGCAACAAACTAGATATAACCCCTTAAATAAATTGATATTAATAAAAAGTGGGATTGGAATTATTTACATGCATACACAAATATTCATAAAAGTGAAAAAAAAAAATCTCCAAAACTAATTTTTGTTAAATTCGAACTTGAAATTTTTTTGAAATTTTTGAAAAAAAATGGCCAAAAAAAAATAACGGGGTCAAAATGACCCTGTGTGCGGTACAAGGGTTAACTTTACTCCAATAGCTTGAAAAACCTTATCCAAAAAATAAAATAAAATACCATCACACAAAATAAAATAAAATAAAAAATTAAATAAATAAATTAACGCTCGGACATAATTTTTTATATTCTTCCCAGGTTTCGAGTGCCGTTGTGGAGGACTATTCTGCTCTATGCACCGATACAGTGACAAGCACGACTGCAAGTTCGATTACAGAGAAATGGGCGCCCAAGAGATACGGCGCAACAATCCGGTTGTTGTTGGTGAAAAAGTGCAAAAAATTTGAACTATCTAGTGTGTAGTCGTTGGGAAAATGGTTATATAACTATATAAACAAACAAAAAAAAAACAAAAACAAAAACAAAATATTACAAACAAAAAAAACAAAAAAAAAAAATTAATAAAGAAAGAAAGAGAGCGAAAGAAGAAAGATAGCGAGCGAGAATGTGAGAGCGAAGGATGAAGAGCGTGAGGATAAAACAACAAATAATTAATAAAATAGTAATTAACTGCGAGACAAACGGGGCGAAGAGAAACACACGTGAGACAAATTATATATCTGGCAGCTGATTGACATCGCGATGGAATGAGAAATATGGAAAGAAAGAGGGGAAAAAAAATATATATATATATATGCAACAGCGACGAAAAATAACACAAAAACCCGGACACAAAACACAAATACGGAAATACATGAACACACACGCGTGCGTGAGCGAAAAAGGAAGCGAAGAAATGCGTCGGTATATCTATATTATATATAAATATACATACAGGATGAAAGAAAGCAAACGGAAAAAGAAAAAATACAACAAAAAAAAAACGTGTGAATGTTCGAAAGTCTTTGGACGGTGAGAATGCGAAATTTTGTCGAACGCGCGAAGGGAAAAGAGCGAACGTACCAAGAATAAAACAATTGAAAAAAAAAGAAAAAGGAAAAGAGGAAAAAAAAAATAATAACCTGAACGAAAGCTGCGATTTTTTCGCAATTGCGAGTAAAAAATAACGAAAGATCGAGAAAATAAGGGCGTAATATTTCGATCGGTAATTTTTTATTTTCTTTTCTTTTTCTCTTCTCCCTCTTTTCCGTCTTCGAAGACCTGAAGTGCCGAAAAAACATCTTTCGTGAAAGGGTTTTGATTTTTTTTTTTTTTTTTTATTTCGTTTGTCTCTTGATATATTTTTTTTTCCCTTTCTTTCCGTTTGCTCGTTACGTTTTACGGATGTCAGTGCCATTTTATAAAGCCTCGTCACGTATGCCGATAGTTTTTTCTTTCTTTTTAATTTTCTTTTCTTTTTTTTTTTTTCTTCTCAACGAATTCGCGAGGGAAAACTGTTCGATTAAAACGAAATTGGGAACACAATCGTTCAATGCGACGGGTTTTAGAGATGGAAACAAGATAAACACACACGAGATATCTGGTTAATAACTGCTGCCAGCTTACTATTATTATTACCTATTATTATTATCTTTATCGATTATTACGAATCATTATTATTATTATTATTATTATTATTATTAATATTATATTATATTATCATTATTATTATCTATTGTCTATTCTATATTACGTTTATTAATTTACTTAAACGAGAAAAAAAAAAAAACGAACGAAAAAGAAAAATACCATTCACCGATTTGTCAACATTCGGTGAAACGAATTTTTCTTTTCTCATTATTTTTGTTTCTCTGTTATTTTATTTTTATTATATATATTATTATTATTATTATTTTTTTTTTCTCGAGACGGCGGATGAGGTAAAATCCGAGTGAAGGATAGATAAAAAAAATGCGAGAGAGCCACACGTATCTATTAACGTTTAAGTAGACGCGAAGATTTTTGGTGCAGTCAGTCAGTCAGCGAGAGAACGTTCGGGAGTTTTGGTCGGACTCCCGAGTTTTTCACGCGGCCTCGGAACGCCGAGCGTCTAAACGCGCGGTTTTAATGAGTAATGTAATTAATTAACGGAAAAAAAAAAAAAAAAAAAAAAAAAATGGTAATAAAAAAATAATTGAGAAAACAGAATTGAAATTCGCTTAAGACACGTCGATTGCGTCTTCGAATGGGTTTGTAAATTTAATGAAGAAGTTTTTGCGACGAATAAGCGAGACGAGAAAATTAAAAAATCGTCGAGTAATGGAAAAGAAAAATGGTGGAAAGAGCGAGAAAGAGAAGAAGGAAAATTGATTAAACGTCGAAAGGATTTTTCTACGTTTGTTTTTATTCTTTGTTTCGTTTGTAACGGAAAATACGGAATGGAAAAGAAAAATAACGGAAACGCAAAAGCTGAGAGCGATCGAGGGAGATACGAAAAAAAAAAAAAAACAAAAAGAAAAGAAAATTGGAAAAAGAAGAAAAAAACGTGGGGAAGAAAAGTTGTTTAGGCGATGACGACTGACGTTGTTATATGGGTGATCACAATTCTAGGTTTAATATGCGAACGTAGTAGTCTAATAATTATTAAGTATATTAGCCCGATTGATTCATTAAAAATAATGCAATGGAATCATAAACGATGATTTAAAAAAAAAAAACAACAAAAAAAATTATAACAAAAAAACCAAAAAAAAAAAAAAAAGAAATATTAACAAAAAAAAACAACAAAACGTAGTCCTGTGTGTTTATGTCCAATCTCACGAGAATATAACGGATTATAAGATTAAAGAAAACGAAAATTAAAGCGAGGAAATTAAATTAGAGCACAATTCGCTTGTTCCGAATTTATATATTTACGCGTTTTGCGCAGCGAATTAACGTCGAATTTATATATATATATATTTATATATATATACACATATACATGTTTATATATATATTGTTCTCTTTTTTTTTTCTATTGTTAATTTCGCTCGCATTCGCGTCGTGATTTTTCCGCGTAGAATTTGTGTTTGGAATTTTGCGTGATAAAAATTAAACGACAACAAAAAATTCTCGTCGAAGCGTTTCGATGATAAAATTGAGAAGCAACAACGAGAAAAAAAATTGAGCTTCAGGTGCGTTTCGTATTTGTATCATTTTCTCCATCCGTCGGAAAATTTTACAAACGTTTGCGT
This sequence comes from Sussaba pulchella, assembly GCA_963971145.1. NCBI lineage: Eukaryota > Metazoa > Arthropoda > Insecta > Hymenoptera > Ichneumonidae > Sussaba > Sussaba pulchella. Next base: position 17,810,461 of record OZ020165.1, read on the forward strand.
CGATAAATTTTTTCTTCTCGTCGTCCGTTAATTTTAGCGAATTAGAGCGATTAATAATTTTCGCTCGCTCGTTTTGGCGGAATTTAACGAAATTTTAGAATTATTCGGTTGAATTTAGAAAGAAAAGATGAAGAGGAAGAAGAAGAAAGAAAGAAAAAAATGAAAATTTGGATGGGAAACGTTGCAAAAATTAGGGATAATTTTTTTTTTTAAATTAAATTTGAACGTGGTCGAAATTCGACAACGTCTTATTCGCGGTTGGTTAATCGTTGACGTGACAACCTTGTAAAACCAATTGGGACGGCGAAAGATTCGCAAAATCGTCGAATATATCTGCCTCGAAGACTTCGCTGGAAAAATAATTTTATGACACGCCGTGCGTAAGATGCGATTTTTCCGCTCACTTCGTTCGCGTCAAATCGCATTTACACACCTCGTGCAATAAAAATGTATACTATACTCGTGCGAAAAACCTTTTCTTGACTCGTGTGATTGCAGCACTCGCCTTCGGCTCGTGCTACAAACTCACATTCGTCAGAAAAAATATTTTCGCCCTTGTATCGTAATATACTATTCCCTAAAATAATTTTTAAAGAAAAAAATTGAATAAAATAAAGAAAACAATTATAGTGCAATTGAAGAATGAAGGAAAGAAGAACGAGTGGAGAAGATCGTCGTGGACGCAGATATCTTCGACGTCCTGACCTTCGGCGAGGAAGAAATCGTTTTTTTTTCTTTTTTTTTTTTTTTTTATTTCAAAGAAAAATTACGTTTCTTAATTATTGTATCTATATTTATATATATATATATAAATATATATTAAGACATCGTTGTAGAAGGCGTGAGACGGAGCGCCGCAAAAAACGCGCTGCCACTTCTTATACGATATCTCGTTCGCTTATAAAAAACAAACAAAAAAAAAAATGAAAACGAAAAAAAAAAAGAAACTTCAAATGAAAGAAAATCGCTGCTTTATACCTACTTAGAACTACTACGTACGAATATGACCGATGAGCCGAACGAGCATCGCTTAATCGCTTTTCCCTTAAAAAAAAAAAAAGAAAAGAAAAGAACGTCAAAGAATAAGAAAAACTTTTAAATACATAAATTTTTAAATCTTCTTCGCTTAGCTTTTTCCCGCGATTCGATGCATATTTTCACCATCGACGATGTCTTCCCATTCAACGAAGAGCGACCGGAACTTGTCGTCCCTATTTCACAACTTCTTATTATCGTCGTTTACGATCATCCGCAAATTTTTCCCTTAAAACTTTGTTTTTTTCTCATTGTTTTTTTGTTATCGAATAATCGTTTTAAATAGGAATATCGTTTTTTTTTTCTTTTTCTTTTCAAATGTAAACTCGTAGTTGTCACGGACACGACTGTAAAGCTTTATTGAGACAACTTCTCGCCCAAAGTCGCTTCGGAATTATTATTATTATTATTAATATTATTATTATTGATATTATTAATATTATTATTAATAATATTATTATTGATATTATTAATATTATTATTAATAATATTATTGATATTATTATTATTAATATTATTAATATTATTAATATTATTATTATCAATATTATTAATATTATTATTATTTATATTATTAATATTATTATTATTATTAATATTATTAATATTATTATTATCAATATTATTATCATCGATATTATTATTATTAATATTATTATTATCGATATTATCAATATTATTATCATCGATATTATTATTATTAATATTATTATCGATATTATTAATATTATTATTATTATTATTAATAATATTATTAATATTATTAATATTATTATTATTGATATTATTAATATTATTATTATTAATATTATTATTATTAATATTATTATTATTAATATTATTATTATTAATATTATTATTATCAATATTATTAATATTATTAATATTATTATTTTGTTTCCGATTATCAGCCCCGCAACGCTCGAGACGCTCGATTGCATTGCGAACGACCGACAGACCGACTGACGGAACGAAAGATAAATGAATGAAAAGCCGAAAATAAGAAGAAAAAGAGAAAAAAAGAATTAAAAAAATTGCGTACGATTGTGGAATTGCGCACGCCAATGCTTATTCGGTAAAGAGAGGTAAAAGAAAAGAGAGAAAGAGAAAAAAAAAAGTAAACAATATCGACGGAAAGGTTTGCCTTCAGGCCTTCACATCCTATTTTAGGCATAGCATATTTTTCTAACATATATTCGCAATATCGGAGGATTCTTGCCTGGCGGGAGAGAAATAAAAACGCGAAGGATGAAAGAACAAAAAAAAAAACAAAATAAAGGAACGAAGAACAAGATTGAAGATTAAATTTCGGGCGCGATGCAGAGCGAATGTTTTCGACGAGTGAAAAAAAGTGTGTGTGTGCAAAACGCTTGAAAGAAAAATAGTTTACGGGGATAAATACATATAAATATGCTATATATTGAAGAGAATGATTGTTTTATCGTGAGAATGAAACGAAGCGAATTAACGAAGAGGTAAAACAAACTAAAACTAATAATTAGAACGAACAAAAAAAAAAAATGAAAAATAATGAGAAAAAAAATGGAAGACAGGAGAATCCGAGGTAAGGTGAGAGAGAAGTTATGATAAAAAAGAGAAATTATCAGCTTACGACGTTTGTAATACACACAGATACACACACACACACACGAACAAACACTCGGCTGATTCTACATAAGGACGTAAACGATGCTTGTAATTATTAAAATTGATATTAGTACGTTTAAGCGATTAAAAAGTAACATCAACTTTAATATATTATAAATGATTACCGATTACTTACTCCTTCGTAATGCAAAGAATAAAAGAGAGAGAGAGAGCAGGAGAAAACGCGAAATCGTCGACGTGATGCAGAATAAAAAAATAAATACACGAGAAAAGAATGTTGAAGAATTTTAAAAAAAGGTAAAACAAAGCGTTTAGACCTCGCCTGGTTGACAAAATCCAGCGTATTTGCACGATAAAAAAAAAAAAAGAAACGTCGAACGTAAATCCGTATGTATATTTAAAACCGAAAGAAAAAAAAAGAGAAAACAAAACAAAAATATATATGTAAATTAATTGCCCTAAAACACGGAAATAACAAACGAAAAATAATTGGTTTTTGATTCAGGGCTTCAAATTCTTCGTAGCAATAACAAATTTTCATTTTTTTCTCATCTATTCTCACTTTATTTCTTCGTAACAAAATTTTTCTCACTTCTCTACGGTAATTTATTATTATTATTATTAATTTTTTATTAATTTTTTTTTATTTATTTTTTATTGCGTTATGAATATAATAACAAATTATCAACTATTGTAGTACGTATTATTTTCTCGTCGGATGTTGAAACAGCGCGCGATCGTGGGCAAGTTTCTTTGTTTCGTTTAAAGCTCGGCAAAACGTTGCAATATTATTTTTTTTTCAATCTTTTTCGTTTCTTATCAATAACGAGATGAGCAAAAAAAAAAAAGAAATCTACGCGCAAACGAAAAAAATCTACGTCTTCAGATTTTTCTTATCAGTTGTTGTTTTTTTTCTTCTTTTTAAGTGCACTTATTAAACAATCGTTCGCGCAATCGATTACAAGTCTTTTTCAATTTTTTTTCTCTACAGCGATAATTTCTACGCTATCGGCAAATCTTCCAAGCTTTCGAACTAGCGAAAGTTAACGAAATCCACACTCGTTCGCGCGACGAACGATCGATCCGTCATCCTAAAATTCGCAAACAAAAAAAAAAAAAAAAAAAAAAAAAAATTAGGATCGACTTTCTTCAATTACCAAAGCGTTTGAGATTATTTGCAAGCGCTCCGCGCACTTTAAAAACGCAATAATGCGTTTCAATACGACGTCGATAAGATAAATGACACATCGAGATAATTATCAATTATTTTTTTTCTTTCTTTCTTTCTTTTTTCTTTTTTTTCTCCGTCTGCTTAAATTTCAGATTTGATCGAGGCGAATTTTTTTTTTTTTGACTAGTACGCGTTGTCGTCAACAACGTCGCGACGATTCGATGAGTTTTGTCGTGGCCCGACGACGTTTGCGAGATATTTGTGGGACGAAAGTTGTTCCTGCGGATGCTGCGAATTTTCCAACGGATTGTTGTCCATTTTTCCGGGACTTCGGGACGATAGCGGAGGCGTCGAAGCCGGTGTTAAAATTCCAAGATCGTCGTCTTCGCGATTCACCGTCGAAATCGTCGTCGTTGTTTCGCCGTTGACGTCGGTGTAAATTGTTTTGTCGGATTTCATGTAACCGTGATCTTCGATAGCCGAAATTTTTGGTTTTGCCGAAGATTGTTTTACAATTTTCAACGGTGGAACGGTTTTTGGCGAATTTTCACGAGAGTTGTTGTCGAATTTCGTCGATGAAGAAGACGTTGATTTGTTGTTTTGCAACAATTTTATTTGGAGAACCGTGCCGGCGTGTTGAACAGACGCGTGATTCTTCAAACCGTACGGAGTTTTGTAACTTTTTCCGCACGGACATCTGAAGGCCTTTCGTATTCTGCGTGAAATCAAGATTTTTATCCGGACGATCGAGGGGATGATGGGATTGGTGAGACAAGGGAGGAAGAAGAATGAGAATCGGAGGTGATGAGAAAAATCCACGCAAACAAATGGAAAAAATTTGGGTAATGGAAGAATTTTTCATTTTTTTTTTGGGTGATTTTTTGCGTGGCTGTAAGTTTGCGAAAAATTGTCGTATTGAGATGAATGAAGAAGCATTTTGAAGCTTGAAGTGTCTAGTTTTGAAATATTATGGGGGAAATATTATTTTGGTTATTGGTCATGGGACAATCGAGATAAATGTCGCAAAGAAAGATTTTTTTTTTTAATTTTTTGTTTTTCAAAGTTGTCCATGGGGTCAAATATTTTTTTTTCTGACTCAATCAATGACTGATTTAGCTTGATTAATTAGCTAATAACTTGGCATTATTAGCTAATAATTGTTTGAAATTTGTTTTGGATTTACGAAAAATTTCTCATCGATGCTCGAGGTAATATAAATAAATGTATGTGCAATTTTTGTAACGGTCTTATATAAAATTGTTTTAACGACGATGCACGAATCATGCACGTACTTGCCATCGTTCTTGTGACCATTTTTAGAATGATACTTTATTCCGTTGACGTTCTTGTAACGTTTTTTGCAGCCGGGTACAGGACAGGCAAATGGTTTGTCGTTCGTATTAATATTTCCGGTACTGTTGGTTGCCGTCGGAGTAACGCTTCCCGGATTTATTACCCTGCGAAAATATAATTGTCAATCGAAAGTATCGCATTTATTCTTTTTGTCACAAAATTTACGGTCGAAAAGCTAGAAAAATCGAAGAAAAAAAAATATAATTATATATATATATACATGGGGAGTAACGTCCCAAATGACCGGATGAAACCCTTCTATTCCTTCCCCCCCCCCCCTCCGATGTGGTCGATGATTATTTTTTTTTGGTATCTTTTGGATACTATGACCTTACTAATTTGTTTTCTTAGACTTTTTTTAGACCCTCCCTTCTCCTAAACCCACCCCCATTTTTTTATGAAGAGGTAACTTCTGTTTCCACCATTGGTAATTGAATGACATTTTTTCCCCCCAAATACGTTTGAGCTCTCCCGAAATTTTTAGGTATGATAATAGTTTCCTATCTTGAAAAAAAAAAAAAGAAAAATGAAATCTATCTTGCGAAAAATCTATGTTTCAATTATTCACCATAGATAATCGATTTTTGATTAAATCGATTTTTTTCTTTCATGAAAAATAATAGAAGAAAATTTATTGAATCGATTGTCCACCTGAAATAATGATAACACCGATTTCTGGCTGGATGGATTTCATTTCTTTTTTTTTCAGATAGGAAACTACGATTGTATGAGTGAAATTTGAAATTTCGTGAAAATTCGAATTTTCAATACAAAATCATGGTTATATGATATATAAGGTTATATATTATATAATATATATCAGGAACATGCTGCCCTTATCAATTTTATTTTTAAAAAAGTTCCCCGATTTCGACAAAGTATCTGAAAAAAAAAATTTCATCCAATTTGAAAATTATATAGGAATAGCAGTTACGTCTTGATAAAAATTTAGGGGGAGGGGAAGGGGGGTCTAAAAAATCTGAAAAAAAATTATTAAGGTCTGGAGATACCATATCGAGAACGTGAGGGCGAGGTTAATCCCGTAATTTGAGACGTAACCTCCCATACATATATACTAACGAAATAATTAAAAAAAAAAAAAAAAAATAGGATAAATCGTTCGGATTTTCGATACCTGCTACCCCCGTAGCGTAGAATAAAGTCTGCCGAGAACTCTTCGGATGTTGTCCAAGAATCGTTGCTGTCTTCCGGCTCGCTGACAAACTCATCGCCCTCTTCGGCTTCGCTTCCTAGCATTTTCCAAATATTACTCGGGCAGTCGCGGGGATCTACCGAATGCCTGGCACCGCGAAACGTTTACCTGTTGGTGTCGCAGCATTGTTTCGGCTTCTCGTCGTCGCCGGAAAGTTGCTCCCACCACCGTCGCGCGACAATCTTCCTTGGCTGATCGGCTTCGAGCCCTCTTTTCTCGCCGCATCGGTCAGAAATCTCAACGCGTAACTCAACGGTATGCACGTCGGTTGCTGCAACTCCGTTTGCTCCACCACGTGAGGATCGTAATCTACGGAATTGAACGAATATTTTATTTTTATTTTATTTTATTTTATTTTATTTTATTTTATTTTATTTTATTTTATTTTATTTTATTTTATTTTATTTTATTTTATTTTATTTTATTTTATTTTATTTCATTTTATTTTATTTTATTTTATTTTATTTTATTTTATTTTTTTTTCTAGAAGTTCAATTTTCTCTTTTGACAGCGATTTATGATATTCTTAGAGATGATATTCGTAATGATTTGCTTTTTATTTTCGAAATATTTCATTCAATGTAAAAATATTGTAATTTTAGATTGAAGCAACGAGAATTTTTTTTCCCAGCCGATTCGTTAATAAAGAATTGGTCCTCAAAATTTGAGAAGATTTTATTACGGAAAAATCGGGTTTTTAATTTTCGGGATATTTTTTTTTTTTTTTAGGGTGCAAAGATTGTGATTTTGGTTCCAAGAAACAATAGAATTTTTTGCAGCTAATGAAATGTCTAAGAATTGGTCCACGAGATTTGAGGAGATGTTTTTTAAGACAACTTTGATTCGCTAGATATTCTTCTTGAGGTAGAAAAATTGTGAGTTTAGTTTTAATAAACTTCGTCATGGCAATGATATTCTTTTACTTTTTTGTGTCCTAAGAGTTTTTCCATAAAAATAACTAACTATTGATTGCAGTGATGGTAAGTTTCTATGAACTCCAGAAAAATTATGGAATGAGACAGAGATTATTTTCTTATCATCGATTTTTGGAACACGAAGCTCAATTATAACAAAAATAATTTGTAAACTATAGCGGTCGGCAATTTTTTTTGTATTTATGATTGTGATTTGTTGTAAGAACATTTTCATCTCCAACTTTTGGTCAAATCAATGCAAAACAGCTATCGACGCAACCTCCGACATTAGATTTTGAGGATATCGAGTGAGAAAGTGATTTTATGCTATCTTCGATGATTTAGGATGACAAACATTTGTTAGAACCAATAGCCAACATGACGTTTCTATCCTCCGTCCAATTTTTTGACCAATTATCAATAATATTTGGCAATCCCACAAAATCCTTTCGAACTGTCTTATTTTCGTTGCAATTGGAAAAATGGAAACAAGACGAGCTCGACCTTCCAGCATCTAAATCCTTCGGAGCAAGCATTCGGTTTAACGGCAGATCGTAGATCGGAAACAAAAGGTTCGTGCGTAAAGAGCCCAACTAATTTTGTCTTCTTTTCTGTCGAGCTCGCAGTCGAGCTGTTTTGCAACTACCATTTTGCCTTGCGTTAAGAACATTCATTGAAAAAATCTCTCGATAACAAACAATATTCAGGTACGTTCTTTCGCTATCTCCGAACGATCAAAAATGTATCAAGATCCAAATTTAATTCTTCAATTCGCGTATCGTTGGTCAACAGCGTCCGACGCAACCTGAAAGCAAACTACAGTGTTGGTCACCGTCGACCAACACGCCGCTCAACGCGTCAATGACGATAAGCCCACCTTTCAATCCATCAATTAATTTCCAAATCAAATCAACCCAAATCTCAAAAAAAAACAAAAAAAACACGAAATAAAAATCCAGAAAAAACTTAAAATAAAAAATTCCACAAATCCCTCTTCCCCAAAACTGTTCGTCCTCGAACGATACAAATAAACCCTCAAGAAAATGACCTTTGGCACGCTTATCCTAAATTGCCAATCCCCCCAAATCGAAAACCTCTAATTTCGCCCAATCGCCAATCAAACTCAAGACAAAACCCCAAGGAATCGATATAAACCTTTTCCACGAGTTGTCAATCAAATCTCCCAACATCCCATCGCAAAAAAAAAATACCCTCGGGCCCAGATAACCTCTCCACGTCCTTCTCATCCCCCATCGCCAACGCGCGCGCGCGCGCGCCCTCGCATAACCTCAAAAACCTCCAATTTCCTATGACAACCCAAATAAATGACAAAATCATCGTGGCTCCTTGGATAATCGTGTTTTACCGATATGAGTCTCTTCTATGTGCTGTATCAAATGTCCCAAACTCTTGAAAGTCAATCCGCAACCGTTGAATTTACAGACGTTCAACATAAATACGGCCATAATCTCAATGGAGACTGCGGGGGGGGATCTCACCGACGAGAAGCAACGATCTCGAGGATCAAACGACCATCCACAAACCCCAATCAACATAAAAAAAAAAATCAACAAGCATCGATCAACAACCGAACCATCAAAAAATTCAACCGTAAATTAAAAACATCGATCAAACAATCAAAATTCACGAATCAAATCGACGCGACGATATTAAAAACCTTCGTTTGACTCGAAATTGCAGACGAAAAATACGTTCGGCTAAATTCGGTTGGTCGATAATGGAATCCGGGTCGCGAGAATGGATGACGACGAGACTCAACGAAGCTCCATCGTATCCGGTGGCTGCGCGACAATCCAAAAACCTCGTCAACGCGCATTTCCGTTCGCGTTTCCATTCGCCCATCGAACCATCCAAAGGCCGGGTCCGCTTGACTCTTCCTCGACACTGTTCTTTGGTAAGTCCGAGCGCCTGCTGTGCTGGCAAGTGAGTACGTTCACGACCATAATCACGTCCGGTTTTTCCATTTCGATCCAAACGACAAACGTGAATAGAATCGACATTTTCTCAATGTTCCGATCAACCGATAGATTCGTCGCGCAATTTATTATAATCGTGAAATAATAACGTTTGATAAGAATTCGGAGTTCGGTCGATCGCGAAAGAGGGGGCGGGGCGCGGGGGGGAGGAACGGAAACCGCGAGGAGGTTCTTATGCGGGCAACCTACGGCCATTTTATAACTAAACTGTGTGCCGAAGCGTTTTTAGCGGCGTGTTTTTGCCGGATTTAAAAGCTTCTGGACACTCGCTTCGAGTCGTCTGTGTAATATGACTGGTCGAAATTATTTTTCACCCAAGCACGCACACGCGTAGAAACGATTTAACAACGTTAACGAGACGTTGAACGATTTTATCGATCCTCTTTTCGCATAGTCTATCGTCGTTCGTTCGTGAATTTTCAAACGTTCGTTACGTAATGTCTCCGAGGGTTCAAGAACGTTGGGTTTGATTTATCTTTTTTTTTTCTTCACAGTCGCGTTACGTGCGTAATTTTTTTACACGTCTGTGATGAGTACTTGACACGCAGATATTTTGACGGGATCGTGGTCCGGTCGCGATCGGTTATTTTTTTCGGTTTTTGTCGTAGCCCAACCCCGTTTTCGATTTGTAACGAATTAACGGTAGAGGATGAACTTTTTGCGAACGGTCGTCATAGGATTTGACAATTATCCAAGCGGTTCTCGTTAATTTTCTTTGATTTTATATTATTTTTTTTTTTTTTTTAATGTCTTATTTTTCAGGTAATCTTCGAGTCTACGAAACGACAACCAAACCCAACCAACCGTCAATATGTTCGCCTGCACCCGATTCATCGCGCCGGTCGCCAGGGGCACCGTGAGTTGATCGTTATATCATTTTTTTTTTTTCTATCTTCAGATCGTTCCTTGCAGTTCCTTGAACCGAATTTTTTTGGATTATCGAAGGGGCTTGCTCCGGATTCTATTTATCTCTCTCTTTCGGTCTTTCTCTGTTTCTCTCTCTCTCTCTTACTCTCTTTCACTGATCTTAAGTCTACCATCTATCTATTTATTTTCTCATTTATCTATCTAAGTATTCATCTCTCTCTCTTTCTCTCTCCTATATATATATGTATATATAATATGCATATATTATAGGTGAATAATTAACATCTCTCTTCCTCTCTCTCTCTCTCTCTCTCGTTCTCATTGTACCTAAATACATCGTCGGAAGAGAGAAAACGAAAGAGTCAGAGAAAGAAAGAGAAAGAGGGAGGAAAAGAGAAACAGAGATGAAGGGAGTACCGAAACGGGAGAGAAAAAGACAGACAGACAGACAGATTGAATATACATCATATAATAACTAAATAATAATCGATTTTTCTCTCTTCCTCCGTCAGTCTGTCTGTCTCTCTGTCTTCTTCTCTCACCAGTTTCCCGTAGACGACACCTGCAAAGATCGTTCATGCTCTTACATAACCGACTCTTCTTTCACCCAAAACGTTACAATCGGGCCGAAAATTTGTCTCCACATCATTTAAAATTTTTTTTTTTTTAATTTTTCCGATCGTCGTATCTTTTCGCGATTTTACAGGCCTTCGATTTTGGAATTTTTTTTTCGTTTCTTTTCGCAGCTCGTCGCGGGAGCAAAGAGCTACCTGCGCCCTTTGAGCAGCGCCGTGATTAACCAGAGCCAGTCCCTGCAGGAGAACCAGAGACAGACCAGCTTCGTCAGTGTGAGTCAATTAATTTTCTTATCACCGGACTTTAGTGGATTAAATAATAAATCGATGGAAAAAAAATTGTCTTTCTTCTTTTTTATTTTTATTTTTTGCTATGCGATAAAATCAATTCGAGGGCCGAACCGTGTGTGTGTGTGTGTGTGGGTGTGTGCATGTCGCGTCTTTCGGTGCCGCTTGCCAACCGCACGCGCGATCGTCGACGCGCGCACATTGCATAATGAATCAAGGTTATATAAGTCACGAGACAACGAGGTTTTCTTTCTTTTTTTTCCCTTTTTTTTTTTATTTACGTTTTGGGTTTTTGATTTTTGCCGTGGTTTATCCGAAAAATATGTCGTAATTTCGGGATGCGGGGTGGTTTCGTGTAATTGGGAATTATGGGAATTGTACGGGATCGGAATTTATCGAATTTGATTGAATGTGATAAGCGAATTTTTTGTTTCGGCGATTGATAGGATTGCCGATTATTGGTGAGATATTTGATTTTTTTTAAACTTTTTGTTACTGTTTTTACTATTATTATACATATGTATTTTTTTTTTAACTTGGTTATGAGCATCTCTGAAATGTTACGAATCGTAGGCATGTGGGGTGTGGCGAACCCCAAGCAAGTTAAAACGTCTTGGACGGACATACTATTCGTTATTTTGACTTGAAAAAAATACCGAGCGAGCTTTCGAAGCTTCTCAAAAGCGCGGGCTTACCTTTATCGAATGTCATCGATCGGCAAAGAAAATGTTTTGATTTAAGCAAAAACTTTACAAGAAAATTGTGCTGGGGTTCGTAACACCCCTTGCGCACTACAAAGGTCGAAGGGTTTTTCCCCCAATCAAATGAAACAATTAAGTTTCATTGTAGAATTAGTTTTGCGTTATTGAAAGATTTCTGCACAATAATTTTTCAATATCAAACGCTTACCTTTCGCTCTAAATCCCTCGTCGCCGTTTTTTTTCCTTTTTCTATGAAGAGTGTATTAAAAATCTCAGTCAGGTTCATTGCGTTATGTAGTCAAAGATTGTCAATGCGGCAACGTAGAGAAAATTTAGCAACGATAACCCTTCAGACTCGTAGCGCTTGGCGCGCTGCTCGGCGATTGCTTGCGTACTTTGCGCACTTGAAAATTCTTAAATTTGCAGTCGTTGCAGATAGACACGAGGTCGAATATTATTCCTTGTTTCAATGCTGCGCCATTCTATGGGGCATCCAAAATCATCCCGACTATTGTTACAACTTTCTTAAAGTTTAAAAATCGAATCTATAAGTATCCAATCATTGATGACTCGTAACGTTGGTGACAATGACTAATTAAACAATTATATGGATTTTATATATGAGAATTATTAATATATTAATTCTAAATTATTATTATTGTTATTATTATTATTATTATATTGATAATTATTTAAGTTATTATTATATTAACAATTATAATACTATTATTATCAATATTATATAATATTGATAATATATTAATATTGATGATAGATTGAATATTATATAATATATAATATTGATAATATTGAACAGTACAATAATTATCAAATAGCCTTATCCAGTGCGTCAATCGATTACAAAGAAAATGCAGCCATAAATAAATTTTTAGATTTTTATCAACGCCGATTGACAATCGTAGAATTTTTCCATCTACTTCGACACAGTTGCGAAGGATCTCTCTTCATTCCTGCTCATCCGAGGCTCCTCCAAATCGATATTACCCAAAGAATAATCAAAACTCTCCACCCTCAAATCAAATCAAGTCCAAGATCAAAAAGTTATCGCAAATCCTAAATAAAACAAATTTTTTCTTTTTAAATAAAAAAAAAAACTAATATAATATTTCATGGGGTTGCAGTCGCCAATCGTGCGCAACTTCCAGACCACCACGATCACTCGTGACATCGATTCCGCCGCAAAGTTCATTGGTGCAGGTGCGGCCACCGTCGGTGTCGCTGGATCCGGTACGTAATCAACCCCGATCAAATCCCAAATAAATATAAAACAACAAAAAATCCTCGACAAAGACTCGAAATAAATTTTTTATTTATTTTTCTTCGTCATCAAATGTTCAAATGCAATCGATTATCGATGAATTATCATGCGAATCATTGCAAAACTGTGATCATACAATTTTTTTTTGTCGTGCGTTCGCGATTTTTCGTGTACGAAAAAATGTCCTACCTCGATTTTAATCGTATTTTCCAGGCATCGGCATCGGTCTCGTCTTCGGTTCCCTGATTATCGGTTACACCCGAAATCCTTCCCTGAAACAGCAGTGCTTTGCGTACGCCATACTCGGTTTTGCACTCACCGAAGCCATGGGACTGTTTTGTCTCATGATAGCCTTTCTCATGCTTTTTGCATTTTAATTTTATATTATTTTTATCATCTTCACTTCCTCGCCTGAACCCAAACGAAGATTTCAATGAGTAAAAAAATGAAGATCCTTCGTTCCCACGGAATCCCAACGTCCTGACGATGATCGAATTAGAACAGTTGGAAATGCCGAGACCGAAAATACGAAAAGTTATTTTTTTTCTCATATTATTCACGCCCTGTTTTTATCGGTGGAATTTACGAACGTTGTGGAAGTTCGGTTAGCGATTTTTCACGATCGATTAGTGGTCGAATGACATTTTTTTTTATTTTTTTTTTACATGTTTTGAATCTTCCACATCGGTTCGTGGAATTTTAAGCCGATTTAGTATATTTTGAAGCCGATTGAGAACGTATTTAATTATCGAAAAACGTATTTACGTAATGTTCAGTAAAATATGTCATCTGAAGTCATAATCGAAGTTAATACGCGAATTTTTCATTACCAAAATACTAAATAAAATTTCTAATATTTCAATATTGATCGAAGAAATCAAACGAATTGCCAAAAAATTGAAAGATAAATAATTCTGGTTTTATTACACGTCGTTACTTCTTTGTTGATTATTTCAATTGGCTTCGAACAATTACGAATCATTATTTACGTCATACACTTATATGCGTCAACAATGCTAAATAATTACAATAACTATTGTAATAATTAAAATAATAATTTATCATTGTCGAATAATGATTATAAAAATATTTTTTTATTATTATATAATAATAATAATTGAACAACAATAAATAATTATAATTATCATAATTATTTATCAATAATAAATAATTATAATTATTATAACTATACTATTATTACTATATTATGATAATAATGATATTTTATTATTATTATCATAATATAATAATAATAGTAATATTAGTAACAATAGTAGTAATATATTATTATTATTATCATAATATAATAATAATAGTTATAATAATACCAATTAAATACAATAGTAATGGTTATAATAATTATAATTATTCATTGTTGTTGAATTATTATTATATAATAATAATAACATTCAATTATTATTATTATATAATGATAATAGTAATGGTCATAATAATAAAATATTATTATTATCGTAATATAATAATAATAGTAATGGTTATAATATCTATAATTATTTATTACCGATAAATAATGATAATCATCATAATTATTTATTTTTGTTGAATTATTATTATTATCATCATAAAATGATAATGATTATAACACAACAACAACACAACTACAATTATAATTATTTATCATTGATAAATAATTACGATAATAATAATTATTCACCGTTGTCGAATAACAATGACAATAATAATAATCGATAATTCGCTTCAGGTGCTGGAATCGGATCGGTGTTCGGATCCCTGATCATCGGTTACGCCAGGAATCCATCCCTGAAGCAGCAGTTATTCTCGTACGCCATTCTGGGTTTCGCCCTGTCCGAGGCTATGGGTCTCTTCTGTCTTATGATGGCTTTCTTGCTCCTCTTCGCCTTCTAAGCGTGGCGCCTTCGTTGATCCATCGTGAAGAGATTAAAACAACACCACAGCCTCCATTTGAAAGAAAAAAATAAAAATAAAACAACAAGAACAACAAAAAAAAAGAAGAAGAAGAAGAAGAAAAACACGAATTACCGATAGTTGATAGTGCGTCACTGCCAAGGCAGCGTTGTGCTCCGTGTCATCATTCTTGGCTTTTAAAAATAGTTGAAAGAGAGTTTGGGGACCGTCGGATTTCCGGTTCGCGGGAGCCCATGAAATAATTAAGGACGCATCTTAATCTAACAAGATACTCTCTCTCTGTTATATTATATTATTCGAAAGAAAGAAAAAAAAAGAAAACAAAGAAAAAAAACAACAAAAAAACAAACGAAAAAAAAAAAATTATCATTTTCTTTTTTTTTTCGATTCAATTTGAAATTAATCACCGAACCATCATCGATTCCGCTTCCGTGAGCCAACGGGGGTTCGGTAGGAGGTCGCTTGCGGTTCGCCAATTTTCCGTTCCGACGGAAAATCGAGAGAAAAAACGAGAAATCATTTTTTTCTACCGCACGAAAAAAAAACGGGGCTGTACGTTTTCGAACGAATCAATTTCGCGTTATCTTGAATGAAAATTCTTCCAACCCCTTTTGCCCGCGGAAGGGAGAAAAAAAAAAACGTTCCCTTATCGTCGATTTCCGCATCCTTGGGATTTCATGGTCTACCGCCACATTGTAGCGTTAACTCTCACATTATTATTGAACTAATTATTAACGATATTAAACGTGAAGAAAAAAAAATAGCCGACAACCGAAAGAAGGATGGAAAACGTTGGATCTACCCACGAATTGGACGAGAAAAGATTGCAGGAATGTGCATTGAATTAGTTTTTTTTTTTGTCACTAAGACGTGACATGGAAGTAGTAGTAATTTTGTGAAAGCCACGTACGCGAACGCCTTAAACACGAGCCCGCGATTGAGAACCGGAAGGTAAAACAATAAAGCCCAGAAGACTCTCGTAAGATTTCGTTGACGTTAGTCATTGATCGCCAACGGAACGATTGCTTTTTTTTTATTATTTTTTTTTTGTGTTTGGTTTTTGAAGACAAGAAATTCAATTTGATTTTTCGTTGAGTCGTTGTCCCTTTTCGACCTTATTAATTCACTTGATCCACTGAAGATGATTCTTCGTCGGCATCATCGTCATCGTCATCGTCGTCATCATTGTTGTGCCGTCGCGTACGCACGTTGTTGAGGCAATTAATCTCTCTTGGCGAGGATATTTGTACAGTGATATCGAATAAACATCCATGTCGTGAGATTTCCATTTTTTTTTTGTTTCTCGTTGCATTGATTGATTACGGGGAAATATATATACGTATGTAGAAATGATGCGTGACTGAGGGACAACGGAGAGCCTTAAGGTAATGGATTACATCGTCCAGTGCGAAGTTGACAGCGATTGAGGCGCTCGCTGCGGAGCGAGAGAGAAGGAGAGAGCGTTTGTAGATCATCGTTTTTAGGGAGGGAGATAAAATAGTACATTATGATACTAGTACGAAAATTTTTTTTTTTTGACGAGCGTGAGTTAGTAGAACGAGCCGAAGGCGAGTGTTGCAATCACACGAGACCAGAAAACGTTTTTCGTACGAGTATCGTACGAATTTTTATGTCACAAGGTGGGTAAATGCGGTTTGACGCGAACGAAGTGAGTGTAAAAATCGCATTTTACCCACAGCGTGTCATAGAATATTAAATTTGGAAGATGTGTTCCTTGGAGGGTGTAGAAATGCATCGAGAAAGGATTTTTCGAGAATCAACCGTTAAGGGGGTGGAATGGGGGTTTGCGGAAAATTCGTCTAAAACAATTCGGCTAACAACAATTCGTCTAACAACGATTCGTTTAATAGCAGTTCGGCTAATAACAATTCATCATTTCTCA
This sequence comes from Sussaba pulchella, assembly GCA_963971145.1. Classification (NCBI taxonomy): domain Eukaryota; kingdom Metazoa; phylum Arthropoda; class Insecta; order Hymenoptera; family Ichneumonidae; genus Sussaba; species Sussaba pulchella. Next base: position 17,827,273 of record OZ020165.1, read on the forward strand.
GAGAAAGAACGGTTCATTTTTGGCCGAATCCTGGGGGTTTAATATGGATTTTTAGGTTCTCCTTTAGTGTTATTTTCAGTTATTTTCCTTATTAAAAAATTATGTTTTTTTTTCTCTGCTTCGTTTAGACGAATTGTTTTAGAATTGTTATTAGACCAATTGTTTTTTTAGACGAATCGTTACTGGACGAACTGCTTTGGACCAATTGTTTTTTAGACAAATTGTTACTGGACGAACTGCATTAGACCAATCGTTTTTTACTAATTTTTTTAGACTAATGTTTTAGACTAATTTTCCGCAAATCGAAATGGGGTATAAGCGTTTGTATGGAAATCGTATTCTCTTCGAGTCTCTTCTTCGTGCAGATCTTCGTCATACTCTTGCTGTGTTCGTACCACGGGTGGACGGCGAGGAGGAAGGGGGGGGGGGGAATAATACCGGAAATCTACGCAAAGTCGCGGGAAAAAGCTGGTCGATTATAAAATGAAAAGGCACGTATTTGGATAGTCTTTATAATACGGGATTCGTTATTTGTCAGAAATGCCATCGATCGATCGAAATTTCTATTGATTCGATCGATTGTGAAGAAAATTTTTTTTTTTTCTAAAGGGTCGTCTTAATTTTTCTTGCGAATATGCAACGTTTTGGAGTGATTCAAGATCACATATTGCAGATGTCTTTCAGCGGTTGCGGAGAATTCTACGATGTGAAACTGGATTTTGAGCTAGCGTCCAGGTGTCGGCGTCGCTTGGAGGATTCGTGGAGTTAAATGATAAGAAATGATTTTTTTTTCTTCCACATTTTTGCTCAACACCTCGGAGAAACGTTGGTAACCGTCGAGCGATAAATCACGAAGATAATCAAATTACAGGCGACGTTGATTCCGGATATCCGCATTGGATTAAAGAAGGAAAAAAAACAACACAAACACCCTCCAAAATGTTGTATTTTAATTAATTTAATCGTCATCATTACACCTCATAGTCTCGACAAAAAAACACCATGCTCTCGTTCAACTTTCGTCTCTCGAAGTGTCCTCAAAACATCCTCCTCAAGGATTTTCCTTCCCGAACACTCGAATTTAAATCTCGGACGCAAAACGTCCTTTCGTTGAAACCAGTCGTCCAACAATTGTCTTTTTCACACCAAATCTCCCCTTCAAACATTTTTTATCATTAAAAAAAATTCCTCCTTTGTCAAACATTTTTTTTCGTTGAAAAAAAAAAAATTCCTCCTTCCTCAAACTTTTTTTTTCGTTGAAAAAAAAAATTCCTCGTTCCTCAAACATTCATTTTCATTGGAAAAAAAAATTCCTCCTTTCTCAAACATTTTTTTTCGTCGAAAAAAAAAAATTCCTCCTTTCTCAAACATTTATTCTCCTCGAAAAAAAAAAATTCCTCCCTTCTCAAACCTTTTTTTTTTCATTGAAAAAAAAAATTCCTCCTTCCTCAAACATTTTTTTTCATTCAAAAAAAAAATCCTCCTTTCTCAAACATTTTTTTTCCTCGCAAAAAAAAAAATATTTTTCTCGTTCCAAGAAAGTTCATTCTCCTTTCCTCGTGGACGCATCGAATTCAAACGTTAAGACTATTATTGACAGCCACGGGTTCGCCCAAACTGTTGGACGGTAACACGTTCAATTGTTCGAGAAGTCCTTCGCGTTCTCTCAAACAAGCCCAAGCTTTTTCGTGTTCCTTCCTCGTCAACGGAACTTTTCTCTGTTTCGAATTCAACAATTTGTTGTAATGTTCGACAACCTCATTGTCGGCATTGCCAATTTTACGTTTCAACGATTGTCTCTTGCTCTCCTCTTGCGCCAAACTCAAAAGTCTTTTCAATTGCGTTACGTTGTGACTAGACAATGCCGTTAAATCTTGTTGGCATCTCTTTATTTCCGCCAAAATCTCATCGTCGTCCTGATTCTTACGATTAACTTCGGATTCCAAAATTCCTTGTTCAACCAATTCTTTGTGTATCCTAAGTTCGAGATTCATGGAATTTTGTATGCTAAGATCCCGCAAAACCGGTGGATCAACGTCACGCAACAATTTGTTATCCGTATTGTTATTAGCCACGTAAACATTTTCTTCCAACAAAGCCGAAACGAGACGTTGAGTAAGAGGTCCGGCAATGCCATTGATTTTTTTCTCACCTTTTCCGACCAACGCTGACACGTCCGTACGTGTTTTTTTTTTCTCACGATTCGCATTCGACGCTTCTTCCTCCTGCAAAATATCGTTTCGAGCCCACATCAAACTGTAATGTCGACCGAGTTGTGGAATTTTTTTGAACTCTCCGAGATCGTTGTGAGAAGCGACTAATTCTTCCAACAATTTTACATCGTCCGGCATTATATCGGTGCAATAAGGATCGACCGATGCCCAAAATTTGTTCGTCGTGTCGTTTTTTGGTAACAATAATTTTGGTACGTCGGATTTCGAACCTTCGACCCGAACGATTTCGTGAGGATTCGGAATTGTTCGATCTCCCGTGCTCGGTGTTTTTTGTTTCAAGAGTTTTGTCGTCAATGGCGATTGCGTTTTCGACGTTGAATCTTTGATTTTTGATTTTTCGTCGCGTAATTTTTTTTCTAACGTGGTAAAACCCAGACCGGTTTTTGATCTTTTGTCTCGACGTTCCTCGGCCGAGGACAGACTGGCGATTTCTTCTTGAAGCGTTCGCGTGCGCACGACGACGGAGGAGAGAAGAGTTTCTAATTCTAGTTGGAGAATATCGAGATCTTCCATTCCCACGCCTTCTTCGGAGGTTCTTTGGAGAATCGTGCAGTAACGGGGAAGTTGACGAGCGCTGTCGATGGTTTTTAGGACGGATAACGTGGACGACATCTCCGTGGCTTCAGAACTCGTGTCGGAATTTAATAGACAGGATTGAGCAGTTTTTCCACCCTCACGAGCTTTCAAGGGCGTTTTTTTCGTGCTCAATTTTCCTTTTCCCGACATTTTGGGGAGGTTTTTTTCTGGAAAATGATGGAGCGATTCGTTGAGGGGTTTGGTGTTTTTTTTTTTTTGGGAGGGATTGATTGGATTTGTTTGGCAGAACTTTTGGGAGATTTTTGATGGATATTTTTTTTCTTGTTTTTGTTTAGTGTGCGAGCAATTTTTTATTTTTATTTTTTATTTGGAATGAGGCTATTTTTGTTGGTGGATTTACGTTTTTTTTTTTTTTTGGTAGAGATGGATTGGATTTGTTTGGCAGAACTTTTGGGAGATTTTTGATGGATATTTTTTTTCTCGTTTTTTTTTATTTGTTACAGAATGGAGCAATTTTTTGGTAGATTTGATTTTTTTTTTTGGTAGCGGGAAATTGAATTTATTCGGCAGGATTTTGGTGGGATTGTTTGTCATTTTGTTTTTTTTTTGTTTTTGTTTCTTCTTCAATGCGGAAGAGGAGTTTTGATGAGTCTATTGCTTCGAGTTGATGATTCAAGAAATTATGAGCAATAAAAAAATTCGTTTGCGCAATCGTTGAGAAAAGAAGAGTCGAATAAATAATATCGATGAATTTATGTGAAATTAACAATGAGAAAAAAAATGTTGTTTCCAATAGCGTTGCAAGATATGAGACGAATAAATAGAATCGACAAATTTATATAAAGTTATTATGACTTTCAGTCTAAATTAAAAATTAATAGATCTCTGAGTAAAATTCATTGCAATTAAAATAAAAAAGAATTGGATATAAAATTTGAAAAATATAAATCTTTGAGTAAAATTCCTTGCAATTAGAATGAAAAACAAGAACAAATAAAATAAATAAAATGTAAAATCAAAAAGATTTCGAACTTTCGGTATAATTTCTTATAATCAAAACAAAAAAGCAAAAAGTAATAAAACTAATTGAGGAATAAAGAAAAAGTTGTCAAATCGTAGCAAAAATAAATAATATTCAATAAACAATGCTCCAAATCATAAACCCCACCAGCTCCCTTATTGTCAATCCTCCATCAAATTTAAATCCCAAATACTCATGAAAATTCCTTCATTCCTTCCACTGCCACACAAGATAAATAAAAACAATAACCTAAATAAATAAAACAATTTTTAAAATCTCATAAGTTTTATTCTTACCAATAACGAAATTCAAGAAAGAAAACAGCTGTTCCCGCTTTTCCCGTCTCGTTTTTCCGCGTTTGGTACAGCGCGGTCTCGATTTCCGTCCTTCGCAAAGATTTCGGTTTTTCGCGCCTCTTCGGCTCTTTCGACCGCGGTGAGTTTTTCTTCCGCCCCCTCCCCGCGTCTTTATCCCTCGTTAGCCACCGATCGCAAGTCGAACATGTTTCCTCGTCGAATTTGCGGCACGTGGCTTTGTTAATTCGCGAGGATCGAGCCTCGTTCTATTCCCTCACTTTCATCACGACCCGAGTTACCTCTCGCTCTGTCGTTGTCGCATAATCCCGCGTTATCAATCGACTCGTAGAGAAATTTTCAGCCCCGTGTGTGTGTGTGTCGAGTCCTCGAACCAAGCGACACGATTACGCCGCAGGGGGGCGGCGGGGATGGTCGCTTTTAGTGGCCCTGTCATTGGCCCGAAAGCAAAACTAAACGAGATCTTCGAACTCGATGAATTTTTCCTCGAACGGAAGTCGTCGGTGGCGCCAAACGGCGGGAAATGGCAGTTAGCCGTATTTTTTTTTAAATAATTTGCTGATGTTCGGTCGGTAACTAAAAATTGTAAAGCGGTATTCTCGATCGTTATTGATGACTTAGATGAAACACGAGAACGGTTGATTGACGTGTTTTTAGATGTAGTCAACCGTTCTCGTTTTTTTTCGATGACGTTATTTGGGATTGAAAAAATTGCTTTGCCGTTTGGTTTTGTTACTGACCGAGAAATGGCGCATTGTTATGATACATTTATTATTAATTAAAGAATGGGTGTGATGAATTTGTGAGAAGTAAACAAAGTCTTGTAAACAATGATTATTCGACGATGTCGGTAACAGCCGATTCTGTTTTACCGTCCGTAAATTTCGATGGGTTGTTGAGGTTATGTCCGTCCATTGATATGGCTAAGTACAAACTGGTGCGATACAATTTCAATTACCGTGACAATTCTGCATCGTAAAACGGTTCACAGTCACGGAAAATATATTAGAAATCGTATCTTTGATGGGTTTCATTGTTATCAATTCACGATATATTTATACACAGTGAAAAAATAATCTAATCGTAATGGCAGCTCGAACACGTCGCGTCGAAGTTATTTTTCGAATTGCAGCCGAATTTTTCGTTAGATCGAAGATATAACAAATTTTTTTGGGGTTCGATTTCGATAATGAACGAACCGCATTGATCGTCCCGGACGATGGTTGACCTGAAAATGATGTTTTTGTCGTTTTGAAAAATATCCGAAATTATTCGGCATGGAAGGCAGCTGGAGAAATCTCAAGGCGCGGCATTTTCTCGTATGTATACTCATTACTTTCGTCGTTTCGCTCTTGCTGAGCGTCCTTCCATTTGGAATAGGTGAGCCATCGATATTTCCCTCGATCATGGAGAATATCTTTTTTTATTTTGAATCCTCATCGACGTAAGTTTTCCCCTCAGACGACGGCAAGTGCAGAGACGAGTCGACGTTCGACAAGTCGGAGCGAAGGAAAGTTGAAAATCAGCCTTTGCGGAGGCTCAAAGACTCGGAGCATCGTTTGGCTGTGCTAGTGCCATTTAGAGATCGATTCGAAGAATTGCTCGCCTTTGTTCCTCACATGAAAAAATTCTTAGACAAGCAGAACATAGAATACAGTATATACATATTGAATCAGGTCGGTGAAACAACGAAAATAAATTTCTGCGATCTCGTTTTGGTAAAATCTGTCACGGATGCGGATTAATTTTTGGTGCGTTGTTCAGGTGGATAGATTCAGATTCAACAGAGCGTCGCTCATAAACGTAGGTTTTCTTCGTGTTAAGAACGACTTTGATTACGTAGCGATGCACGACGTCGATCTGTTGCCGATGAACGACGAATTGTCTTACGGATTTCCTGCCGAAGGACCGTTTCACGTATCGTCGCCGGACTTACATCCGCGATACCATTATTCAACGTTCATCGGCGGTATCTTGTTAATTAGGAGGTAACATTGGGATAAACCTACTCGTTTCATTGATTGAAATAATATTAGGATATTAAGTTGTGTAATAAGTTCTAGAAAGCAAAAAAAAATCGTTTAACAAGCATTGCGACGTTTCAGAGAGCATTTCGAACTGGTCAACGGAATGTCGAATAAATATTGGGGTTGGGGTCTCGAGGACGACGAATTTTACGTAAGACTGAAAGAAGCTTCATTAAGGGTTTACAGACCCCTGAATATTTCCACGGGAACGCACAATACGTTTAAGTAATTATCAAAAATTAAATATGTAGAAACAATGATTCAGAAAAATTTGTGACTAGTCAAAATTCTGAACGATTTATAATAATAAAAATAATAATAATAATAATAATAATGATAATAACTTTTACATATTATTATTCAAAATTATTGTTATTAATATTAATAATCATATTATAATAAATTGAAAATAGTAATATTATAATTATTAAATAATAATAATTATAATATAAGTAATTAATAATATTATAATATGTTATAATATATTATATTATATTATAATTATTAACAATAATAATTCTTGTTATTATGATTATTATTATTATTATTAATATTATTAATATTATTATTATTAATAATAATAATAATAATAATAATAATATTATTATTATTATTATTATTATTAATAATAATAATAATATTCAATATTTAATATTATTATTATTATTAATAATAATATTCAATATTTAATATTATTATTATTATTAATAATAATATTCAATATTTAATATTATTATTATTATTAATAATAATAATATTTTTTTTTCGTTATTATGATGGTACTATTATTATCATTATTATTATTATTATTATTATTATTATTGTAAATCGAACAAAATTTCGACGAGTTGCAAATTTTTATCAATTTTTAAATAAATAATTTTAACAATAATTTGTTATTCTCATTGAAATAATAATTTCAGACACATCCATGACAAAGATCATCGTAAGAGGGACATGGCAAAGTGTTACAATCAGCGAGAAATAACTCGCAAACGTGATCGTCAAACGGGCCTCGACAACGTGTCATACGAGATCGTCGACGTTACGAACGCGACGATCGCCGATGCGCCGTTGACAATTTTAAATATTGCGTTGAACTGTGATAAAACGATAACACCGTGGTGCGAATGTAACAAATTAGACGAATCGACGATGAAGGACAAAGTCCTCGGCAAGGACAAGAAGAAACCCGGTAATACGAAACCCGAAACTGCGCTCTAGCAGCCACGATTGTATTAGATTCAGGATGTAATTTACAAATACAAAACTATACACTGTTCTCAGTTGTTTAGCCGGTGTTTTAATTAATCTTTTTTTTCGTACGAATAATTACTTTCGTTTTATTTATTAGGTCGTGTTTTATTTTATGATAAGTCAATAATCAATCGTCGCCAATAATTGAATAATTGATTCATAATAATTATAATAATAAATAATAATTTTCGATAACAATCATTGATTAATGACATTATAATTACAATGAATTAATAATTAATTATCGTAATTATTGGTTATAATTATAATTATCGGAGAAATTATTATTTATTATTATTATTACTATTATGATTATAATAGTAATAATAATATATATATATATATTATAATAAAATAATATTATTATTATTACTATTATAATTATATTAGTAATAATAATAATAAATAATAATTTCCCATAACAATAATTAAATAATGACATTTTTACATTATATCTAATAATTTTCTGCAATCATTATGTAATTAGAAATATTATATAAATTTTTTACAAATATTATAAAGTATTTAATCGTCAATATTATATCTAATAATTTTCCGCAATTATTAGAAATATAAATTTCTTTTTACAAACATATATTTTTGACAGTCGATCACGAGTCATGTAAATAACAAAGAAAATTACGCGAAACACGTGACTCGGGAAAATTTGACGGCCACGAGGTAATTTGATAATTGGCCATTTGGGCATCGTTCATATTTTTTTTCTTTCATCTGACTGAAAAATGTCCGTTCCTCCCGAACTCGTGCAACGTTACGAATACATCGACACGCGGAAAGACGATTACGTCGAGGAGTTGAGAAGAATCGTGGGGATCGATGGTATCAGTGAAGATCCGAGATATCACAAGAAAATAGGCAATTTGATCGAGTGGATGAAGGAACGCTTGAAAGATCTCGGTTTTGAAGTGGAACTTCGTGAGACGGGAAATTATACACCGGATGGAGCGGATTCCACGGTATTGTTCGTCGAATTCACAAACTCGAATCAATTTTTATTAGTCGGGTTTTTTATACGATCAAAGTTTAAATGGATTTAAAAAATTTTATTTTATTTTAGTTTAATTTATTTTATTTCAATTTAATTTATTTTTTCGAGTGGGGATTTTTTTATTAAGCGATCTCATTAGTGTAAAATTATTAGAAACAAGATATCGCTTACAAATGAACTATTCGAAGAAGCTGCAGTGATATTTAATGACTCTGGCATCGTCGATTAATCGGGAAAAAAAATCCCACAAATCTGCAAAAATTCCACATGCAACTTCAAACGCGTTTAAAAATTTTATTCATATTGTAATTTAATTCTCTTTTATTCTATTTAATTTTTATCAACTTTTCAAGTCCCCTAACTACAGAATGGTCCCGGAATTATATTTACATCGAGCCATAATTTTATCCAGACTGCAGACAGATATTTTTCGGTAACCAGAAAAATTCTAATTTCTCCGCTAACCAATTGACGATGAAACTTCAGATCGAGCTTCCTCTGTTGATACTGGCAACGTTGGGAAAGAGTCGAGCGAAAAAAACTCTTCTCTACTATTGCCATTTGGACGTTTGCGACGTAGATCGCGATTGCTGGACCGCAAATCCCTTCGAGATGCTGGAACGCGATGGAAAACTTTACGGTCGCGGTACGGCGAGGATGAAGGGTCCTTTGCTGTGTTTCATCCACGCTATTGAGTGTTACAAGGCTCTTGGGCATCAGGTGCCCGTTAACGTTAAAATATTTTGCGGTGAATAATGAATTTTAACGATTATTTCCTCTTAAGAATAATTCGCTAAATTATTTTTATCCAACAAATTTCGTATTACTCAATAAAAGAAATTACTAATGATGATAAATATTAACTGATCAATGGAAAATTGTTCAGCAATGATTAATACATTTTTATTTTGTTGATTTGGATGGATATTTAGTTAATTAATTTATTATCAGTGATTGATGATCAATTAATTATTTAATTTTGATAGACAAAATTATAACCATGCATTGACTAGTTAATTATAATCAGAATTGTTATCCCTTCAAATATAATTGCTGGTAATCGGCAATTTTCTCTCTATGATGACGATAAATCTCAAGCAATTAACACGGGCTTAACAAATAACAGTGAATTAATTTTCATTAATTTCTTCAGACGACTATTCAGTCAATTTATTTATCATTGTTCATTAATAATCAATCGATCAATTGATTTCGATGTTCGATCAATTATCATCGCTAATAATCGAGTCATCAATTGCAGATCAACGCAACAGAATCATTTAATTTTCGTTCCACGATAATAAATCTGTAGAATCCATGCACGAAGCAGGCAGCGTAGGTTTGGCGACCAATTTGGAAGCTGTGAAATTGGAATTTCTCGCGGGAATCGATTGCGTTTTGACGAACGACGGCCAGTGGATAGGAAACGATTATCCCTGCATAATTCACGGTTTTCGGGGTGTTTGTTACTTCGACGTCACCGTCGAAGGCCCGAAACGTGACTTGCACAGCGGACAATACGGAGGATTGTTGTACGAACCTATGCAAGACGTTTTGTTTCTTTTAAAAATTCTTTCCGACGATTCGGGACGCATCAAAATTCCTGGATTCTACGACGACGTCGTTCAAATAACTCCCGACGAGGAAGATATTTATCATAATCTGAATATCGACATGGAAGATTACAGAATCAAAGCGGGTTTGAACAAACTCGCTCACGGTGGAAAAATGAAACAAACTCTCATGCACACGTGGCGACATCCTTCGTTTCATCTGCATTACATCAAAAATCATTCGAACTGCGATTGTTCGATGAAACTCACGATACCGAGTAAAGTCACTGCAAGATTTTCCATTCGGTAAATTAATTTGTCATTTCGTCCTTTGATTATCCAGAAGTTTATTAATTATTGAATTTTATTCGATTTTATTTAATTTATTCGATTTTCAAATTTATTTTGTTTAATTTTTTTCTATTTCAATTTGATTGAATTTTAATTTATTGATTAAATTTTCTTTAAATTTCATTTAGTCGATTTCATTTGCTTAAATTTGATATATTATATCTATTTTAATTTCATTTGATTTTTCCGATTTAATTTAATTTAATTTAATTTAGATGAATTTATTCGATTTACTTCAATTTAATTTGTTTTTAATTATATCTTTGTAGTTTGGTACCACGACAGAGTCACGAACGTGCTTGCAGATTGTTGTACCGTTACGTCGAAAAAGAATTGAGAGGAAGATGCACACCGAACGACGTTACGATTAAGGTGACGGATCAATCGAATCCTTGGCTCGAGGATTATCTGCACTGGAACTACGAGGCTGCAACCATCGCCACGAGACAGGTTCTCATCCTCCAGAACATTCATCCCAAATAATTTTCGAATTTTCTTCACCCTTGGCCAAGAATTTTCATCGTAAAAATAATAAAAAAAAACAAAAAACCAAAACATTTTCCGCGTAATTAATTAAAAATTCCAGTGACGAAAATTTGAAAAATCTCCTTCTCTCCCTAATTCCATAAAGAACGTTCCCACCAAATAATTTTCTAATTTTCTTCACCCTTGGCCAAGAATTTTCATCGTGAAAATAATTTTGAAAAAACAAAAAACCAAAACATTTTCCACGTAATTGATTAAAAATTTCCGTGACGAAAATTCGAAAAATATCATCCTCTCCCTAATTCAATAAAGAAGATTCCCGCCAAATAATATTCTAATTTTCTTCACCCTTGGCCAAGAATTTCCACCGTAAAAATAGTTCCAAAAAAAAAAAAAAAAAAAAAAAAAAAAAAAAAAAAAAAAAAGAATCCACGTAATTAATTAAAAATTTCACTGACGAAAATTCGAAAAATCTCCTCGCCTCAATTCGAAAAAAAAATCGAATATTCATGCGCCCATTCGCACTTCCTACTGTAAACAATCCATATTCACAGGTTTACAAACGCGATGCAAATTTAATACGCGAAGGCAACGAATTTCCCACGCTCTTGGAAATAAAAAAAGCATTGCCGGGAAAAAATATTCTAATGCTACCCCTCGTAAACAATGAAACCAACGCAGGCAAGGAAGATGAAAATATTTCATTGACATGTTACATCGACGGTACGAAGCTAATTACAAATTATTTACATCATTTGGCCGTTTGTTCGCGCAAACGTTGAGTGCGCGATTCGTCCGTTTGATTACGCGTTTTTTCGCGATCAAAAAACGTCCAAATAAATCGTCACACAAACATGCAAGGATGAAAAGTTATTCTTATATTTACAGAAGTTTTCCGAAAACATTTCGGCTCTTGTTTTTTTTTTTTATATCGAGATGCTTATTCGATTGTTTGTATCGGAAAAGAAACAAAAAAAAAAAAAAAAAAACTTCGTACGAAAGTTTCGAAATTACCCAGGTGTGGAAATTAAATTTTCCATCCCTATCGACCTCAAAAATTTTTTTCAAGGTTTACAAATTATTTCGACGTAAATAAAATCCTTTTTCAACGGATTATTTATCTCTTATCATTTTTTTAACTGCCTTAAACTGCATTGGATCGGATTAAATGAAATCTCCCAGATCCCAAAAATTTCTGGTGAATAGAAAAAAAAAATAATCGATCGAGCTCGAGTAAATTAAAAATGAGAATGCAAAAGAAACGAAAAAAAAAAAATGAATAAAACGAATCATGAAATCACTTGAGAGTCGACTCGAGGCGTGAATAATAATTAAAACGTTTGCAATTTTTAAAGCGCGCCTCCGAATTCTCGCATGAATTCTTCTCTGCTGTCTATGAAACTCTGATCGTCGTCGAAGTTATTGCTCTCGTCAAAAATATCCTGAACCGTTCGATAAACGATTTCCTCCTTCATCTCGTTTCGATCTTCGTTCATGCGTCTTTTCTTCGCGTTAACCGTCAATTTTTCCGCCTTTTCGGCAACGAAGATCGTCGAATCTTCCACAGATTTCATCTCCTCGACATTTTTTCGTCTTTCAATCGCCGCTCGCATTTGAAACATTTTTTTTCTATAATTCTTCGCATTTTTTTCCGCACGAGCGACGTATTTAGAAGCTTTATCCAATTTCCAATTCAATTCTTTGATACGATTGTTGCGTTGACGTATTTGACATTCGAGTTTTTTCGTTTGTCGATTTTTTTCTTCCAAATTTTTGTTCAAATTTCGATTTGATTCGCCCAATCGATGGATTTTCGTCGTCAATTCCACCGAAGAATCTTCCGAATTCTTCTTCGAGTTCATCGACGATTTAATCGTCTTGACGGAATTCTCGTCGATCTTCGAACCTTTCGTTAATTTACGAATTATTTCGTTCTGAAATTTCACTCTTTCTCGCAATTGTCGCAAATTCAACGAATTCGCGACATCTTCCAACTGCGAATCAGCCGAAAGTTCATCGAGATAATTAATTTCACATTTTTTCCAATTCGTTTCAACGTCGTTGCGCGAAATTTCGTCGATTTCGGGTTTAGTTTCGACCGAAGATTCGTAATTTTTCGTTATCGAACGATCGGAAACGGAAATCACCGAAGTTACGAAATTTTTGCAATTTCTCGAAGACGCAGTTTCGGATTTGTATTTGTAAATTGGTTCGGTGCCCAAAGTTTTGACAATTTCGGTTACATCCTCGTCCATTCCGGTGACTTTTATCGTAAACATCGATGACGTGGGCGTTGTCAAATTTTCCGGAGTTTTTTCGTATTTTTCTTCCTTCTTTTTTATTCCATTTATCGAATCTACGACGTTAATTAATTTTCCAACGTCGTTTACGGATTCGTATCTCGATCTTCTCAATTTAGTCTTCGCGTTTCTACCGATGATCTTTTTTTTATTCGTTTCTCCGTTTTGTTTCGAGCACGAGATAATTTTAACGTCGAAATTTGACGCGGATTTTCCATTTTCCGTTGTTTCGGTGGTTTCGGTTTTGACTTTTCGTTGTTCGGGTTGAATTTCGCCTTCGCATATCCATCGTAATTTTCTCTCGATATCGTCCGTATCCTGATCGGATTCCACGCGCGACTTCATTTCCAATTTTACGCGATTTTGTGGTGATTCTTCGTTCGTTTCGACGACGATTTTTTCGCGTATTCGTCCGTTTTTCGTCGATAATTCGTCGACGTTGTTCACCCCGATGACGGAGGATTTTTGAGATTTATCGTTTTTATTGCGCATAATTTTTTTAAATCTTCTTTGAAGATCGAATTTCGAAAATAATTGATTTAGAAAAATTGTACGACGTGGGATTGATTCCAAACTGTTGGGAGAATCTTCGAGATATTCGATGATGTATGGGTTTTGTTTGTTGACGTCGTTTTTTGAGGATCTTCGTCGTTTTCGTGGAGATTTTCGAGTGGACGTTACGGTGAATATCGACGGTACGGCGTTGCGTTTGAGCTTTTTACGACCGTTTTGCAAGGTTATCCACTGATCGGCGTCGAAGTGAACGTTGCAGAGGAAAGAATTTTTCGATGGCAACCAATCGGCTCTACATACTCTTTCGGTCCAGAGTGTTCGAAGAGCGGGATTGCGAGGAAAACATTTCATAGCGTAACCTTTTTCACTGCGATTGATGCAACCGATGGCGGCGCAACCTGGCATCTTTTTTCATTGAACGACGTGGTAACATTTGAGTAATCGACACTGAAAATAATTTTTATAATTAATGATAGTCAATATTGGTTAATATATTATTGTATTATATTATTGATGATTATGATGAATTGTTATAGAATTTATTATAATTATTGTTATTTGATTAATTGTTATTATTACGTATTATGAATAATTTTTATAATTAATGATAATAAATATTCATTAATATATTATCATATTATATTATTAATAATTATCATGAATTGTTATACAATTTATTATAATTAATATTATTTGATTAATTGTTATTATTACGTATTATTATTTGATTAATAATCATTCATATATTTCTATTTATTTTTTAATCTATTAATAATATCAAATTTTTTTCAGTCTAATTTAAGATTTTTCACATCGATGTGTGTTCTGCATTTTGATCGGACACGTAGAAAAATTAATATTGTCAGTAAAGTCGGGCGAATAAAATCCTGGTGAATTTTCGAGGTACTGTTTTAGTGGCGATTCAATTTTCAGCCGCATGTGAAGAATTTGAAGAGGCTTAGGAAATATTGTATAGGTTTGGGACCGCCGATCGGTTGTAAGTACACCTTCCTTGATTTTTGGAACGCCTTTTTTTTTAAACATATTTTGTGAAAGCAGTACGAGCCTACCGAAGAGAAATTCCTAGATAATTGGTCTACAATTTAGCCGCATAAATCTTGGCGTTTAATATATGCACATATTTTTTTTAACAAAAAATTGTTGCAAAGGCCATACTCAACGTTGAATTTCAAAATGGTCACCAATCGGTTGGACCTTAAGCCCTTTGTAGAGGAGTCAGCCCTAATTTTATCAGAAATGACCGAAAATAATAGCAATGATAAAAATAATAATAATACATTTTTTAAATCACCGTAGAACGACGCAGTCGCATAAAATTTAAATGAATGCAATTTTCTTTACCGCAGCGCGCTTTCAGAATTCCGCTGCCCTCGAAACATATCTCTCGAAGGAGTGATCAGACGGTTACGCAGGTCCAACCTCTATTTCCCTATTAGCCGCAAGCATTCCCCAAAAATACCAGAATTACGTTGCTCCTTCCCCCAAGTCTTCGTCCTCAACTCCACCGAACGTGAACGATCACACCTGCAAACCCCAAATCACAATTAAAACCTCCAAGTACTCAACAAAAGAGAAGAAAAAAACGGTTAAATAAATCAGTAGACAATTGTTAATAAATCGTTACCTCTTACGCGAACGTTTTTGTCTATGCAAAATTTTTTTTATCAACTTTTGAATGGATTAAAAATTTCCGAGACGATTACCGAAATAATCTTTCGAGTAATTGTATATATTTGGACGGCAATAACCCGCTATAATTTCGCCGACTTCTCAGTTCTCATACGTCCGCCATTTTCCAAGCTTCGTTGGGACTTGAAACGTGGCGCCCTCGAGCGTTTCCAAGACGCTCGTTATCGACGCGAATGAAAATAAGAATTTCTCCCACCGTTGTCGCCGAATTTAGCACGACCATGGTTTTATATACAAAGGACTTGAAACTTCTCAGAATTTCCGGTGGTGGGGGAACGTCGGTTAAATAAATATTTTTGTTTATCAAAGACGCCATCAGGAATTCAGGAGAGCGCCACTGGTACTAAAGTGACGCGGGTGCCGTTAATAAACATAAACTTTTAATTTTGTGATTAGTTTCTTATTGTATTCAATTTCCAAGTACGAAATTATGTTAACAATTTGTGCCGATAGTATTCGCAAAATTTGTTTGCTCAAATTTGTTCTCATACAAAACCGTTGCTAAAAACCTGAATCTGCGTTCAATCTTGTGGACTCCGCCATTTTCAATTTTTCCTTGGTCGCACTTCACTTGGCGTCTTTTATTGCCCCGAAGATTTCAATCTTTGATAAAATATGTTCTAATGCATTAATTTTTTTCTGTTTTTATCAGGAAGAGTAAAATTTATTCTTTCAGAAGTTAGGAATGATTTATTCAATTTTGAAAAACAAAATTATAAAAGGGAATTGCAAAAAAAAATTGTAGTTCAGGGACGCAACTTTTCGCCTCTTGGGGTCCTCTAGGACCCCGAAGGTGACCGCATGGTCGAGCACATTGCACAGAGAATTTGCAAACTTGCATTCGCGAATGTTGACTAGGTTGTAAGAGCATATGTTATCGTTTTAAAAGCCGCCGGCTCGATAAGCCGCTTACGACGTTATGGTAGATTTAGCGCTCTTTATTTTCCATGGCAAAAGTTCAATTAAAACAACGTAGATCCTCTCGTTCTTTAATTTCCATCACAAAAGTTTGATTGAAATAACGTAGATCCTTTCGCTCTTCAATTAATTCACACAAGTTTGATAGAGATATGGTAGATTCATTCCCTCTTCAATTTCTATCACAAAAGTCTGATCGAAGTATCGTAGATCCTTCGGCTATCCAATTTTCGTCACACAAGTTCAATTAAAATATTGTAGATCTGTCCGAACTTCACTTTTTATTTTAGAGTTTTTAATAAAAGATCCAACTGGAAAATTTTGTGCAGATTTGGTGATTTTGCTTCGCGCGAGACGCGAACCACCATGGTTAACGCCGGGGTACGCAAACATATTCTATTTGGTCTCAGATTATTAGGCGTCGAATCACTACCCGACCAAGCTTTAAAGGCTAACTGCTTAAATGTTGCAAATTTTTAGTTACTGTTGGACTCCGGAGACACCCAGGATGTCACCGACGAATCTAAGACACGGAAGAGTTATATTTTTATTTCCAACGTAATACTCGCATTGACTCTCATAGCCGGTGAGATCTTGTGAGATTCTCAACCCTAGACGGGTTCTCCTATTTTTCTTGCTTTTGACGAGTCCTCCTCGAGTCAAATATCTCGGAGTTATTTTCCCTTCGGACAAAGTTGAAACGGTAAAAAAAATAATAATAGGAGGAAAGATATAAAAATATTTTTTCGGTAGTGTATAAAGAGTTTAGCCTAGGAGACATTTTGCGCCTGGAGGATCCGTCTAGTGTTGATAATGATCCAAAATTGTTCGAATAAACTATTCTAGGACTTTTTTTTTTCAGTATCGACCAAACTTTTACACAAAGAATGCTACGCAAAAGCTTTTTGTGATACAGGTAAATTCTATCGTCTGATAAAAAATTATGTCTTCGATGTTCAGTGAAAAGATTGGCATTTCTTTGCTTTTTTATTATCAAAATTTCATTTGAAAAATACGAATCTACCCCAACGTATGGAATTACAAATTGACACTATCAAATATGGATTATTTTTTGAAATTTAATTAAAGTTTCTATCTAATTTATGTTACAAAAAAAGGTTTCCACAATTTTAATGATTATAAACTTTGTATTCATTGCCATACGATTTCCTTTGAACATTCACAGCAAACTTTATACACTTTTTAAACATTTTTATTCAGAGCCTGTTTTCGATTTGATTATTATTCCGGTCTGGACGTTCAAGAAAAATTGTAGACAGATAAATAATCACACCTAAAAGTCATGAAAATTGTAGATACTTTTTTTTAAGACGCCCTGTATATCACAATGTATGTTATAATGTTTTTAACGTTATGAAAATAAATTATCTATCGACTTTTGATGCAAGAATCTATCAAAGAAGAAATTATAAATGGAAAAAATATTTTTAAAAAAATTCCCTTAGACATGAGAAAAAAATAATAGAAGACGAAATTTCTCATAAAAATTTAATACTGCTTCTATAAATGCACTATTATGAGAAAAACTAGAGATTAAAATGACCAAAAAGTGTCCATCTTTGATTGAAATCAAATAACGGAAGATAAAAAAAAATTATTCTTTCCTACCGAATTAAAAAAAAAAACATAATTAATTGGTTTTCTCGTCCCTGTACTCTGGAGAATCAATCGATGATCATCATTTCACGATCAACACCGTAATTTATAACATCTCATTATATTACTATTATTTTCCGTATAATTTCATTGGATCATTTTCCTTATTTTAATTTTAGTATCCGCCGTAACGTTTTTTATCCTGGTTTTCGGTACGTTCGAAATTTGTCTCAGAGCGTACCATTTATCGTTCGAATTCGTGCACTTCAATTCAAAGTACGAAGGAGACGTTGTAAAATTATTCGAGACTCTGAATCTCTCCACCGCATCGTGGATCGTTGTGGCGTTCAGCTTTTCAACGTTTCTGGTAAGACTAGAAAAATTTGAATCTGCGAAAGTTGAAAATTCGGGGATTCAGTCGTTGTTTAATTTATATTTTATTGTGCTGAAACTCGTAGATTCTTCATATCAATGCGAACAATACTTTTGAGTATTTATGGAGTCTGGGACCGCGTGGGTTGATTCCCGCATTGTTCTGCTCGATTATTGTCTGCGAAATTATGGGCTTGGTACGTTAATTAACGCACTTTATATTAATTAGTCATCGAAATACGCAATTTCTTCGAGAGACAAGCAAAAAAATTTATAAGACAGCAGTGGTTGCAACAAATATTTATATAGTACATAAACAATAAATATAGTAAAAATATAGTAAAATAAATATAGTAATAATAAATAAATGAATAAGTATTTATATATATAATTGATTTGGAGAAAAAAGGGAAGATCTTTATTTTTACGATATTAAAAGTTTTTTCATTAATTAACCGGCATTCAATTTTAATTTTTTTTTGTTCGAATTCTCAGCCCTGATTAATAAAAATGCAGAATATACTGAAAAAACAAAAAGACGGAAGCGTTGCTAGTATTTGGAGATCTTGGCCGTATTTTAAGGGAGCGTTGATAAAGAAAATATAAAAATAAAACGGGAAAAATTGTCTATATATTAAATTTATGAATGAAAAATGGATAATACATTGATATGGTTTTCAGAAAGACTCGAAATTGAATACAGCGAAGATAATAAGCGCTTTAGGCGGCGTGGATTATGGAACCGGAATGGCCTATAGCTACTTCTACGGGTATTTAAAGATTATTCTTCCAGCGGACGGAGTCAACAAAGGTAGAATAATCGAACGCCAAAAAATAATTTTTCACTCGATCACTCAAAAAAAAAATTTATTACTCGACGCAACGTCGATTATTAATTTTTTTTTTCGTTTTAATTTTAATTAAACTTCGATCTGTAGGACTTCGAGCGAAAATGGAGGAATATGAGGCTGTTCAAGGTGTTCGCATACCGGTGAAAAAATTGTTCATACTACTTCCTAAATCCGCCCATATCCCGCCAAATCTCAACGAAGCGTCGGACGGTTGGATGGAAAGTACAACGGTAATGTTTATAAGATCGAAAAATTTATAAATTCTAATCCTAATCTAATTTAACTCAAATATTTTTGGATTCTAATTTTTACGATCTTTAATTAATTAATTTATTCATTGATTTAATGATTTATATTTTGACTTTCTTAGTTTTTCATTTAGATATAATATCGAAAAACTAAAAAAATTTAAATCCTAATCTAATTCAAGTCAAATATTTTTTTATTCTAATTTTATGGGTTTTCAATCAATTAATTTACATTTTAACTTTCTTATTTTTTTTTTTAGATATAAGATCCACAAATTATCATCCTAATCGAATTTAACTCAAATATCTCTATACTGATTCTAATTTGATTTATTTATCGTTATGAAATTCATTATTTCATTAATTCACTAACTCATTGATTAATTAATTTATTCATTCATTGATTCCTTAACCCGTCAATTCAATTCAATTCAATTTTTCATTGATCCATTGATTCTCGTTTTAATATAATAATTTTTTTTATTCATATAAATATTAATTACCGGTCCTAAAAATTTTCTAAAAGTAAAGAAAAAATAAAAAAAATGCTGTAACTCTTAGAATCTGGAAAATGAAGTGCGCGATCGAGCCGGAGTGAGTAAGCGTCCCTATCGCAATTCCGTTTACAAAATCCATCCGGGTGGGATCGAAATGAACAATCCGCCCGTCTACGTCACAGCGGAGGGTGCAACGCCGTTGTTGACGTTATGGGAAATTCTTCAGCACTCGCATCCTCAAACCGGTCGGTTGATCGGCTAATTACCAATAAATAAACAATAAAATTCCACAAAATCCAAATTCATTGCCCGAAACAAAAATCTTGCAATAAAAAATTGTCCTCAGCTGCTTATCGAGAACATCGGGACGAGATCGTCGATGCTTTCGCAAAAACTATTCGAACTTTAATCGACAACGATCCGTTATGTAGAAATGTTTGTGAGATCGTAATTTATGACGGTAAGGTTTTGAATGTTCACCTTTTTTTTTTTTTTTTTTTGTTTTTCCATCGCCGTTTTCGTTTCATTTGTTGTATGAAGAATTTAACGAATAATGGACGAAATTTTGCAGATTACGACGCTGCGGGAAAATTGAGAAACGTCGGAGAGATTCTGTTGAGGAGAATCAATGAAGAAACTGAGAATTCTCATTAGCGACTCGGCGCGGTGGAAATATTTTCCATAGAAAATGGAATATCGACGATGCGGGAATTCATACGTGCTTGAATTCCTTTTTTTTTATTACTATTTGTTACTGTGAAATAAAAATTTATACAATTTATCAAATTTTCGTTTATTTTGCAAAATTGATTGGGTTGTGTAATAAATTCCAGCGTTTTTGTATTTTATTTTTTCCCGCAATTTTGTGATTCGTTAGGTAAAGTTTGTGCAATTGTGTCAATTTTTTGCTGTGCAAATTTATCTGCTTTGATTTTTTGAATTAATTAAATTTAATCGACTTTGAGGCTTTTGAAATGAACGTTCGAGGAAGAAAAAAAATTTTTTTGACCACGACAAGAGGCGAAATAGTGCAGATTTCGAAAATAATTTTTTGTCCGACCCCTGTTAAAAACACGCCGTTTCGCGCATGTACTACTGGCGGAAAATGGCCGCTTCCAGCGCATTCCGCCAGCGGGCGAAAATAGTACATTATGATACAAGTGCGAAAACATTTTTTTTAAGAAAACGTTTTTCGCACGAGTATCGTACAATTTTTGACGTCACAAGTTGTGCAAATGCGGTTTGAAGCGAACGGATGAGCGTGAAAATCGCATTTTACGCGCAGCGTGTCATAATAGTACATTATGACACTAGTACGAAAATTTTTTTTCTGCCGAGTGTGAGTTTGCAGAACGAGCCGAAGACAAGTGTTGCAATCACACGAGTCTAGAAAACGTTTTTCGTACGAGTAGCGTACGAATTTTTATGTCACAAGTTGTGTAAAACCGCACTTTTACGCGCAGCGTGTCATAAAGTTCTTTTCCGCCCGCTACTGCCGGGCGGATCAGTTACGACGATTTAGTTTCATTCGTTTTGCAACCATTAACGTCTGCGGAAGCTGTTTTCCCATAAGCGACCGTGTTCGATCCATAAATTAACAACTACTAAATTATGTAACTAAAAATTCTGAAATAATTCATGTATTCCATCAAGAACCTTCAAATCATAAAGAGTCACGGCGATTTCCCATTATCCATCCTGCAAGGCCTCAAATCAAACGCTAAAAATATACAAACAATGGATTGACAATCAAACAATGACATACGAACTCATATATATTTTTCTTTCTTTCTTTTTTTTTCTTCATTTTTTCTTCTTTTTTTCATCATCGTAACAGTCTTTTTTTGAGTACATCTCTGTTACTAAATCACACGGCGTTCGATCGGAATTAACAGAGTCGGAAGATGCGGGTTTATCGGTTTACAAATTTATCAGGGACGCATTTTTGTTTTCTTCTTTTTGTTTTTACGAAAGGACCTTCGCGGTCCGACAATTCTTCGAGGTTCGCCGGAGGCTAAAAAACCTCTTCAGATCCATTTTCTCATCATAATCATTCAGGTTCAACCGAAGGTGCAAATTATATATATATTTATATATATCACCACAGAAATAATATATATTATATTATATATCCAATTTATATAAATAATATATATGATTCTTAAAATGTGTATGAGTGTGTACGTTTAATTGCGATGCAATTAAAATTACAATTTTTTATTTTTGTTTTTTTATTTCGTCAAAAACGAAAGGCATTTGCGTGTTCAGCCGTATTATGTGAGATCAATGCTGTGGCAAATCAGCGGCAGCAATTCGCGTTGAGTGCTTAGAGAGAACAGAGCATTTGGCGTTTTTGCGTTTTATTTTTTCTCTTCTTTCCCTTATTTTTTTTTCATTTTTCTTTACTTTCATCCATTGCCATAAACTTAAAATCTAATGTGAAACATACGATACGTAAGTACATGAGTTTATAGATGTTTCGGAAGCGCGATAAAACATTCAATCGATTATTTAAAAAGAAAATAATAAAAATAAAGAGAAACAAACAAAATAAAACGAAAAATGTGTTATTATGCTTTCAAATGAAAATATTTTAGCAATTTAAAGCTAGATTCGAGAATTTTTCGTTCATATTACTTTGACGTTTAGTCTTCTGCGTTTTTTGTCGCAATAATAGTAGTAATAATCATAATAACAATAATTAATAATAATAATAATGATAATAATAATAATAATAATAATAATAATAATAATAATAATAAAAATAATAATAATAATAATAATAATAATAATAATAATAATAATAATAATAATAATAATAATAATAATAATAATAATAATAATAATAATAATAATAATAATAATAATAATAATAATAATAATAATAATAATAATAATAATAATAATAATAATAATAATAATAATAACGTTCTAATCGTGAGAATTTATATAACCCGGGAAGCAATAAACATTTGTCGTTATCTGCTCTTGTGCTTATTCAGCTCTCCGAAAAACTTCGAAGAATTTTTATGATCACTGTACTGTTAAAAGAAAATAATAATAATTAAAAAAAATTAAAAAAAAAAAGCTAAGTACTCTTCGCACTTTGATCTCGTAAGTATTTCGATCGCTGCGTTATCAATATTACAAGTAAGTAAAAAAAAAATTGTTCATGTTTATGAGCGTGACATACGTCTGTGCGTGCAGACTCGTAGCTGAGAATTAAAAAAAAAACTATATAATAGTATAATAATCAGGATTAACCGCTTTCGAACGTTAGAACGACTGAAAATTTCGATACAAAATTAATTCGAACCCAAAAACACACAAAATGATTTTGTACCGTTCGGAATTCGTTCGTTACATTTCATTATTTCGTCGAACCAAACAAAAAAAAATGAATATAAATATTCGCAACATCCAAACATAAATTAAAAAATTACAAATAATAGTATTTCTTTTTTTTTTCTTCATCGAGCAGCCTCGCAAAGTATTCTCGCTTTTTCTAATCCAAGATAAATATAACAGTCACATAAAAAAAAAAAAAAACGCTGCCGGCATATCCACGTTCGGATATGATTTTCTCGTTCTTTTTCGTCTTCTCACGATTCTTTCGACGATCGAAATTGCGCCCAGCTTATTCGAAATAATTACCCTTGCGTCAAACATTAGGAAGCAATTGTCTTACAGTTAATAAATTAGGATAACAACCTTGTACAGTGCTGACTGTCAGCACGCAAATGCCTCGCAATTTTAACGAAAATTCGTCCCCCAAACCCCAGTCTCGAATCATTCCGAAAATTCCGTCACGTTTTCATTCCTCTCCCCTTTTCCTCCTTCTCCCCACCCCCCTCGTTCGTCAATGTTGCGATCATTCACAACGCAACGAATCATCACCACTCGGTCGAATTCGTGACCCGATAAAATCCCCAAACGTTTTTAATATTCGTGTCAAACATTTTTTTTTTTTTCAATGTTTTTCCTTCGCACGCAATTTAACCGACCGTAAATTGCTCGCACAAATTTTTCCAAACGCGTTAAACCGAGTTCTTATCACCGAGACGATGGAAAATAAAACCAAAAATATTCATGTAAAAAATATCGAGGAAGCCACATTTTTCCTTCGAATTATTTCTTAGTTACGAACGTAGATCGTTAATTAAATTCGTTAATTATTATTTTCGCGATGGGTCGAGAAAAAAAAATGAAAACGATTGAATAAATTGTAACGCCGACGAAAAGGCTGATGGAAAAACGTAATTGTACGCTTTGAGGCTGACGAATGCGTGAAAATCAATGAAATGAGTATTTTTTCAATCATAAAAAAAAAAAAGATATATATAGAGAGAGAGAGAGAAAGAAAAATGATGAACTAGGTACTAAATTTGATTGTTATTTGTGCTCACAGAACTGTTTTCGGATTGACTAGTTGGCTGATAGTGCCGATGCGAGTGAAGACAAAGATAAATGAGATTAATTTTTTTCGTTACGATGCCGCATTATTTACAATTCAATGGAACGCCCGAGCGCGGGGGAGATGTGACGTAATTGTTGAATTTAATTGAGAAAATGGTATCCGTTTCGTCGATCGATCGCCGGCCGCAAACAATCGTTCGTTTTTTTCCGTAAATTATAAAACACGTCGCAGTTCAAATCGGAAAAACACCTAGTTTTCAATCACAATCGCTCTCTTTCTCGTTTGCACGTGGCGTAAAATAATTAAACGAAAATCGTGCGTTGATTTAATCAAGATTTTAAAAAAATAATAAAAAATAAAATGAAATGTGATGAGGAATATTAATAATTTTTCGATATCGACGCGTCCTCAATTTATCAGCGTCAACGTGATAGAAACGTAATTTCGTGCCTATAATTCTTGCAATTTCGATCAAATTACGAGAAAATAACGAAAAAATAAAATAAAAAATTTAGAAGAAAAAAATTTCAAATGATCATAAATTAATGGGAAAATTAAATGAGGATTCTTTCGAGAGAGGCATGAATTCTTGTGCAAATACCGAAAACGAATACATCAACATTCGTTAAGCTCCACACGGGACATTGCGATATTTTTTCTCTTTTTTTTTATGTTCGATTTTTTAAATTAATTTCGTATAAACAATGACGACTAGATTCGAAATATTATATCGTAAATTTCGTTTGTAAATTGATTCTGTAATCCCTTCGTTCGTCGAACGATCCGCGAGCTGAGTATGAGATAAAAATTTGAATCAACGAAAGATCATTCGAGTATCGATCGTTAAATTTTCCTCGACGTTGATATCTCGTTTATTTCCTCCCATTACGAACGAATCCTCGTTAAAACGAAAAAAAAAATAACGAAATTAGTCGCATTGTCGTACCACCATTCGATCCATCGTCGTTTATGCGTTTCTTTTCTCATCTTCGTCGCGCAATTTTAGGCAGAGGAGCGTAAAATCGAAATTTCAAAAGGAAAAAAAAATATATATATGATAACGATAATAAATAAAATGAAAAAAATAATTACATCGTAAAATGTAATAAAGACGAAAAGAGGTGATAAGAATCAAAGAAAATAATGAGCGATGTAGCATCGTTGGGGAGATTTTGCACTTAAACTGAGATTATGTCGATACTCACGAATCACCCGAATTTTTTGTTTTTTTTTTATCATATTCGCTTGTGGAGAGAAAAAAAAAGCCCTGAAATCATGCTTTTCATAGTCGAGACATCATTTTCCAGTGATAAGGATTTTGTTTTGTTTTTTTTTTTTTTTTTCATTTGTTTTAAGCTTCGGTGGAAGCCACGAGAGAGCTCTTGGGTGTGTAAGCAGTCGCGTTAGGATCGAGATTCGAAACCGTGCAACCCGGACATGGACTTTCGGCGCCTCGCATCTTCGTCCCGCCGACGCGGGAGTCGTTGTTCAGTCGCAGTTTCGACGTCGAACACGTCGGGGCTGAACCGAACGAGTCTTGGGGCATTACCGCCAAGTCCTGAGCTATTTTTGCCTTCAACAGGTCCATCTCCTTCTCCTGAGTTCTTATGAGATCTGGATTTAAAAGAAAATGTTTCGATGAACATCGTCAAACGCAATCTAGGCGATAAGTTTTGAATAAATTACGGATTTTGTGGTTTTATATTTACGGAGAAAAGTGAATTTTTTATTTGAAAATTGTTGAATAACAATACAACAATATGTGGTTGATGAATTAGTTAATAAAAACATAGGAATGAAAATGAATTTATTGTAATTAATTTTATTTATTTGATATATATAATAATAATAATATTATATATATGTAGTATTATTATTATTATATATATCAAATGAATATATAATTAAATATGATAAAAGGCAAAAAAAAAAATATATATATATATTTATATATAATAATAATAATAATAACAATATAATATATGATAATATAAAATATTATTTATATATATATATAATATTTCATTATATATTCATATATTATATTGTTATTATTATTATTATATATATAAATATATATATATATATATTTGCCTTTTATCATATTTAATTGTATATTCATTTCGATTTTATATATTATAGTAAAAATTTTGAGATTGTGAATGTTAATTTTGACGAACTTATAAATTACAAATAATGATAATAATGATAATAATGATAATAATGATAATAATGATAATAATGATAATAATGATAATAATGATAATAATGATAATAATGATAATAATGATAATAATGATAATAATGATAATAATGATAATAATGATAATAATGATAATAATGATAATAATGATAATAATGATAATAATGATAATAATGATAATAATGATAATAATGATAATAATGATAATAATGATAATAATGATAATAATGATAATAATGATAATAATGATAATAATGATAATAATGATAATAATGATAATAATGATAATAATGATAATAATGATAATAATGATAATAATGATAATAATGATAATAATGATAATAATGATAATAATGATAATAATGATAATAATGATAATAATGATAATAATGATAATAATGATAATAATGATAATAATGATAATAATGATAATAATGATAATAATGATAATAATGATAATAATGATAATAATGATAATAATGATAATAATGATAATAATGATAATAATGATAATAATGATAATAATGATAATAATGATAATAATGATAATAATGATAATAATGATAATAATGATAATAATGATAATAATGATAATAATGATAATAATGATAATAATGATAATAATGATAATAATGATAATAATGATAATAATGATAATAATGATAATAATGATAATAATGATAATAATGATAATAATGATAATAATGATAATAATGATAATAATGATAATAATGATAATAATGATAATAATGATAATAATGATAATAATGATAATAATGATAATAATGATAATAATGATAATAATGATAATAATGATAATAATGATAATAATGATAATAATGATAATAATGATAATAATGATAATAATGATAATACAAAAAATAATAATAACAATAAATGAAAAAAATGTATTTAAAGTATTTCTTGGAATTGAGTTTCCTCAATCGTAGCATAAAAACGTTATTCTTTAATATCCGAACTTCTAATATCTAATAACACAAAAACAACTAATTATCAATCGTCCACAAAACCAAAATGGATTAAATTAAAAAAAAAAAAATCGAGGAACTTACTTTCTCTGATCTCAAGCTGACGCTTAGCTTCGCCCAACGCGGAAAACAAATCGAGTTTGATCCGCGTTTCCGCGCTGAGACTGTTTTCGAGATGTGAATTTTTGTCTTGCAGAGCACTGAGAGCTCCCAACAATATTTCGGTTTCTCCGTGATTATCTTTGCACCTCGCCGAATCTTTTTCCAAAGCCAAACATCGGTCGTCCTTGGTTTTGTTGTCTCGTCGCAAATTTTTGAGATCCTGCTCCATTTGTGCTCTGCGACTTTTGCACGCGTCCGTGCATTCCTGCCTGACGAGTGGCGGCGGTGGGGGAGGTATCGCCGAACGGGCTTCCTCGGCCAAACGCCGAGCGCGTCTTTCGGTTACCAACGATGTCTCGCAAGCCGTGCGCTGTCGTCTTTCATCCGCTATTCGTCTTTCCAGAGACGACATCGTCTGTTTGTCAACCTGACGGGCGGTAACCAATCCGTGAAGTCTGGAATGAAGAGTAGACATTTTTTTTCATCTATTTCATGTTCGTTTTCCAAATGATTTTGACTTGAAGATAAATAATTGATAGCAAAGAATGAACTTTACACGATTATTATAAATATAATAAATATATTCATTGTTAAAAATATAATATTGTTATAGTTATATATTATTGTTGTTGTTTATTGTTGTAGAAAATTATTATTCGACCGTTAATCATTACTTCTGATGAAATAATATTCGATGAATCGTGTATAACGATTTTTGTAGAATTATTGTAGATATAATAAATATATTTATTATTGTGAAATTATTATTATTATTTGATTGTTGATTATTACTGTGAGTATGATATTTGATAAATTGTATATAATAATTATGAATATAATAGTATATTTATAATATTATAAAATCATTATTGTTATTTGATTTTTAATTATTACTTTGAAGGTGATATTTGATAAATTTTATACAACGATTTTCATGTCATTATTATAATTGTAATCACTATTTGAATCAAATATTCAATAATTAATTATAATTTTCGATGTGATATTTAATAAATTATGGGTAACGATTTATATATAATTGTTGAAATTGAGATAATTATATTGATCATTGAATTAAAAAAATAATAATCATCAATTGGTTAAAATTATCATTTTTAAATTCATCATAATTTTGAATATTTAATCGTGTTCTTTATATATCTGTTCGTTCCGAACGCAGTTGTAACTAAGTCGCGGATTTCGTGGCTAGTGTGGTAATGAGATGAGTCATACTTAATCCTTCACTAGAGAATTCGATTGGCTCAATTCTATCAAAATTCGCAGCTTTTCCATTAGTTGTCGAATATTCTATGGGTTAAACTGAGGTTAAGATTCCGTTACCGAGCAACGTTCGCTTTGTGTTCAGAATAAGAAAA
Organism: Sussaba pulchella; assembly: GCA_963971145.1. Lineage (NCBI taxonomy): Eukaryota > Metazoa > Arthropoda > Insecta > Hymenoptera > Ichneumonidae > Sussaba > Sussaba pulchella. The sequence continues at coordinate 17,856,175 of OZ020165.1, forward strand.
AAAATCGATTAGCACGTGTTTTTGTTTCGCTTCGTCCAATAAAACGTTAAAAGTTTTTCAAGATTAAAACAATGTATTCTCCAAATTCGACTCCTTCGAGATCCAAAATTGCTGATTGGTTGAAACATAAAATTGAGTTTTCGATATCGACATATAAAAAACCTCGTATCTCAGACCGAGAATGATATTGTCATCATATAATCCAATAACTAATCATTAATACCTTATTAAAACTCGATAAAAATATGTAATAACTTTTGCGATACCAAAAACAATGATTAAAGCGGTTCGTATATTCAAAATTAAAATTTACGAAATAAATCTATCGTCAATTATAATCTGTTATGCGCATAACAATGAATAATTCGGTGCAAAATAAAATATTATAAATAAATATAAATACAAATACAAATGAATACAAATATTTTATAATAATAATTAATAATCAAAATTAAATAACCAAAATTATAATCGAAGTCTCCCAATCGATTCTCCAAAAAAAATAAATTAATTCCAATAAATTTTCATCTAACAAATCCCCAATTTTCAATTCCCTCCCCCTCATTCGACTCACTTGTTCTGCAGCTGATCATTGTCGTGCTGCAACTGTTGCAACTCGCCCTTGGTTTGACGTTCGCCGTTCAACAGATTGTTTATCTGCGATCGCAGCTCCTGCTCGACCTGTCGACTCGATTGCAAATCCGATTTCAAACGTTTGATGTCACCCTCGAGTTTGCGACACAACAATAACCTTTGACAATATTCGTCCTGTTGTTTCTGATGTTCGGCCAAATTGTCAACCGTGTTTTTCGATTGTCGGCCCTTGCGTTCGCGTTGACCGTTGAACGGAGTCAAAGAATCGCGATTTTCCTTCGCGTTGTTCCATTTGCCGGTCGCCGATCCGTTCGACTGCGTCTTGACGGAATTGTGCGAAGAACCACCGCCACCGCCGCCACCGTTGTTGCCTTTGACGGTTTTGTCTTTGTCGGCCTCGTTCGCGTCGAAATCGTTGACGGAACTCAACCGTTCGATAAATTGTACGTCGTTTTGGGGCAACGTCGATCCGTTGCTGTGCGCGAATCTTTTGTCAATTTTTTCGTTTTGCGACGAATTGTTGCCACCCGTGGTGTGTTTTGTGTGTGTTTCCTCCTGTCTTTCTCCCTTGTCCAGGGATTTTCTGTGATTGTTTTTCGTCGTCGCGCTTTGTGCTTGCGTAGCGACGTGCGTGTGACCGTTCGCCACGGCGCCGTTCTGTACACTCGTTTCTATGGAAGTACCGCCGCCTCCTGGATAAACGACGAATGGATTGGTTACGCGATGATGTTATTTTTTACATTATAATGTTCAAAATAATAATAATAAGAATAATAATAATAATAATAATAATAATAATAATAATAATAATAATAATAATAATAATATTGATAATAATAATAATAATAATATTGATAATAATAATATTGATAATAATAATAATAATAATAATAATAATAATAATAATAATAATAATAATAATAATAATAATAATAATATTGATAATAATAATAATAATAATATTGATAATAATAATAATAATAATGATAATAATAATAATAATAATAATAATAATAATAATAATAATAATAATAATAATAATAATAATAATAATAATAATAATAATAATAATAATAATAATAATGATAATAATAATAATGATAATAATAATAATAATAATAATAATAATAATAATAATAATAATAATAATAATAATGATAATAATTATTATTATTATAATAATAATAATTATAATAATAATAGTGATAGTAAAAATAATAATAATAATAATAGTGATAATAATAATAATAATAATAATAATAATAATAATAATAATAATAATAATAATAATAATAATAATATATTATTATTATCATTATCTTATCTTTTTGAAAAAATTGGGAATTATAATATAATGGCTCTAACTTATATAATAATAATAATTATTATTATTATTCTTAATATTAATTATTATTATGATTATATAATACATAAAAAATAAAAATAATATAATTATTGTAATTCATGAAATGATATTCAATATATATTTAATATAATAATAATAATCATTTTTTACAATTGTAAATAAATACAAACTACCTCTACTCTTTTCCGGACTCGGATTGTACTGTGGACTCGGCCTGTGTGGTTGAGATTTTGAATTTTGCTCGGCTGTGATAAGCTGCGCGTGTGGCTGAGCCTGTGACTGTAGTTGTTGCGTCGTTGCAGTTTGTTGCTCCGCTGGTAACGCTTGCTGCAGCAACTGCAGGTAGAACTCGTTCTCCTTTGCTACATCTTTCTGTTTTCTCTGATTAACGAAAAATATTTGTCTTTTGAAATAATTTAAAAGATAAAAATAAAAACCGTTTCGAGTATGTTAAAAAATAAGTCGGTAACATAATACATGAGAATTATCAGAATAGCGTAACGTTGGGGAAAAATTCATCCAACTTCCTTCTGTTTAAATTATCGTAATCGATTTCTTTTAAATTTATTTATGTTTTAATTTTTTTACTACGAACCTGTCTCATTCTGTAGCCAACGTAGCTTTTGAAACCAAAGCCTAATGTGACCACAGGATAGCCAATGCTAGAAAAAAAAAATACACATATATTTTTTTCAATTCTGAAAAAATTCCAATTTCAATTAAAAAAAAAAAATACAGAGAAAAAATTCTTATTTTTCTGGAATTTCGGACTTTAACCATGCGAAATCGGTTAGAACGCGGTTTACACGGGTGAGCCTGGGTTTACCCGTTTATCTAACTTTATTCGTAACGCATATAATAAAATGACAATTACCAGTGTGCTGCAAACGGCCTGCAAAGATCCAGATGAAAGGGCATGTGGCGTAGGTCTCGCAACCGTACCGCCGCTTCTATGTAGAGAAACAGCAGCCACAACATTACCGTGGGTAAACAAACTCCCTTGTCCGTGTGCCATACATATTGCACCCAAACGTATGTGCTGGCAGCGAAGAATAACCAATGTACGGGAATAAAAAAGAAGCAAATCATGTCCGACGTCAGGGCGATGCAAATAAAAAATACTGAAAAGGCCTGCGAGAGAAAAATTTGTTTAATTATTATTTCAACATCTAACTTATTACGTTGTCGAAGAGAAAAAAAATGTTCGACGACGTAGATTTTGCAACTCACCAAGCCTTGATATTTGAAGGAATCGTAAACGCTTCGAAGAAGCAACCAGAATGGCCACAGAAATTCAAATCTGAATTCCAAAATAAAATCTGCCAGAATAACCATGGCCCATAGTAGCAGAAACTTCAGGTAGAGTAAAGTACTGGAACAAATGAATAATAACGTGGTCGATATTTGTTTATGGAATGGAGAGTTAACGAAGGAAAAATAGAAAAATATTAGAGATTGTGTAATAAATTCCCGCCGTTTTTTTTTTGTATTTTTTTTCCCGCGATTCTGGGGTTCGTTGGGTAAAGTTTATGCAGTCGTTCTTTCTTTTTTTATCCAGAGTTCTTTTCTTGCTCTACGAATTAATCTCCTTTGATTTTTTGAATTGATTAATTTTAATTGATTTTGAAGCTTTTGAAATGAAAGTTCCAGGAGGGAAAAAAAATTCATTTGATGTTTTAACTTGGCGAATCAATGTTGAGGGGTCCTCGGAGCTATAGCATCTACTTTGTTTACATTACAAATGTCGCGAGCTGCTTTCGTGGCTATTTGACCACCACAAAAGCTCGAAATAGAGCAGATGTCGAAAATAAATTTTCTCGTCTCCTGGAACTTCCATTTCAGAAGCCTGAAAATTGATTAAAATCAATTAATTCGAAATATTGAAGCGAATAGGTTTGTAGATCAGGAAAAGGACTTGCGAATGCATATATGTACTTCGTCTAACAAATTACAAAATTGCGGAAAGAAAATAAAATACACAAAACGGCGGGAATTTATTACACAACCTAATAATTGGTACAGTTGATAATGTTCGATACAATGTTTGTTTCTCTTGTGAAGTATTAGCTCATCGAAACGACTCAAAGACAAAAATATTATGCTCGTTGTATTTTCTGCTATCTGAGATTTGATAAGATTGTGATACAAATCGATCGTGTAGGATAATATTTTTGCAAAAACAACATATGCGTAGATTCTGTGGAAACTCGTTTCCTCATAATCCACTGATTAACAACGATAAAACGTTTCGGATATCTTTTTGTAGGAACAAATAGATAGTGAATAATTCATCTTTTTCCAAGGTACTACGATATTTCTGTAATAAAAATTAGGCAATGAAAAAAGATGCCGTTAGAGGAGATATTTCTTGGCAATAACGTCTTGAAAACTATGATATTTTTGATTGGTTGGAAATATAAATCCATGAGCTTTTCGGAATCGTAGAAACCACTTTATGTCAATAAACATGAAAGTTACACATAAGTCAATCAGCAATCGTCAAATAAAATTAATTCATGGAACAAAACGGAAGATATTTCTCTGAATCAGGACCAAAATATACGAAGCCGAATTGATCGCTTCGACGCAAACCCAAATTGTAACTCTAATAAAATCCCGCAAAACACATAACCGTTCCGTAACCGTGAATAAAAGACAAACCAAGGCTTCGTAATGAAATTAAAAAATGTTTCCAAAATTTTTCTGGGTCCTCCGTGAAATTCCCGTACATCAAATTTTATAAAAACAAAATATTTACCCGAAGCCTATAAAAAAAAAAATTGAGATAATTGAGAAGACAAAGTGTACGTAAAAAAAAATTAAGAATAAAAAAACCCACATAATTGTCCAGAAATAAGCCCAAACATAATATTCCCATTGATTCGCCGAATGCTAAAAGCCAGAACATTCTATAGAGCGACAGAGGAAGACGATTTGGTGTCAGAGGTGAGGAATCTATCGAGGGTTTGGGGCCAGTGGGGAGTCGTGCCAAAGACTCGCGAACGCTATACGAGCTTCCTCTAAATGTCAAGTCGCGTAGCTCGAATACAACCGACCAAAGATCGCGTCCCAAACGAGGCCTTTATTCCCGACGACCAAAGCCGAAATGAGTTTTTCCACACAGGCTACGTTTACTCCGAACCACGACTCGACCGACTACGCACCTAAACCCCGACCAACTCGCCGATTGCTCTCCCCCGCACAATTTAAACAACGATCCACCCGCATGACAAAAAAAACCGCCAAAAAAAATAAAAAACAGACCAATAAAGAACCTAAATAAATAAATAAATGCACAAAAAAAATTGAAAAAACATCAAGAAATAACCTAAACAAATAAACAAATAACCTCAACATAGAAATAACCAAAATAAATAAACAAACAATCTCCATAAATTAAATCAAATTACCCAAAAAAAAAATGAATAAATAACCTAAACAAAAATAAATAAACAAACGAATGAAGAAAAAACATAATACATTGTTATTATTTTCGGATTATTGTTAAAGGATGCGTGCAACAACGAACGAACACATATGGCGACGAATTAAAACCACATCTTCGTTTACCTTCCGTATATTCCTTCGGTTATTTTGTTGCGTTTCAAGGGCCTCCGGAGCTTGCCGCACTCGGCATTTCTTCTCTTCATTATCCTTTGTTTGCGGGCCTACGACCGAATTTTTAGGCTCGAGCCTGTGCGCGAACGCCCAAGGACGATCTTCGAATATTGTCACGCGAAATAGCAACAAAAAATCTTTCGGATCCCGGGATCGCGCACGGTATCAATATCTTTTGTTGTCATTCGTCTGTGGACATGAGATTCGAGGTCTCACGGCGATTCACTGAGCAGCTGATTGGTCCATCGCTCGACATGGCGCTTACAAAACGCTCTAACGATCCCCCCCTCCTGCCCTCCCCCGCCGTCGTCGCACAATTCCTCGCCGAACGAATCTTCGATGATTAGCAGCGTCGACTTCTTATTTTTTTATTTTTTTTTAGTTCCTTCAATGTTTGCGAATGAAAAACAACAACGAAAAAGACGACGAAATTAGCACGTGTTACGCGTTCGGATGTTATTTTTATTTTTGAGCGGCGGAAGACGTCACACGGGGAAATTTTGTCGAGCGATTCGAGTACGATTGCCCGGTTCCGGGCCTTTATCGATCGCGCGCTAAAACGTCTAACTCCCGAACCCGCCAACTTCCACCGCACTTCACGTCGTTCTCTCTCTCTCTCACTTAATCGCTCTCTCTCTCTAATCTCTCTCTCTTTCTTTTGATCGCTCGCTCTCTCCTCTCTCTCGCCCTCTCTTTATCTGTCTCTCTCTCTCTTCTCTCTATCACCCTCTCTCTCTCGCTCGCGCGGTCTGTCTCTTTCTCGTTCTCTATCTTACTCTCTCTCTCTTTCTCGTTCTGTTCCTTACTCTCTCTCTCTCTTTTTCTCGCTACAACGAGCACCCCCCTCCCCCGCCTTAACGGCGCGCGATCAGTTTGGCAGCTGCCATTGTGTTCCCCAGCTGTGCACCGACATGTGCGCCTGTACCTGCGCGCTTCTCTCCGACCTGCTGCTCTCTCTGCTGTTGCTGACTGAATATCATTAGGATAATGTGCTACCACTCGGTCGGTAATTAAAACTGTAAAGTGCTTTTTTATTGTCCAGATTGATTTTTCGTTTGAAAAATGAAAGCGGTTACCTGTATTTGGACATTTTGCAATCAATCGTTTTCATGTTTTACTTCAGAAAAATGTCGTAACCGAGAACAACGTCTCACAGTTTTTGGTTACCGACCGAGCATGAGCGCATGATTCCGAAACAAGAGGGACGTGATGATGGTGTCAGTTGGAGGCGATAGAGGCGCGTCGGACGCTAAAAGTTGCGAGTGCGACAGAGAGATTATAATAAGGAGACAGCAATCGTTTGAAATCGAGTTTTGGCGCCAATTTTTAAAACGTCATTTTTTATTTACAAGTCTAAATAATATCATACATGTTTAGCCTCACAAACAGCTCGACTTATGATGGATTAACACAGAGAAATATTGATTCACCACTTTTAATAATAATTGAAGTCAAATTCGTTGATATTGGCGTGTTGTTGATTTACGTTTTTTCAATCGAAATACGCCTCATTACTTTAATTAATTTCTCGATAATTACTCAGTCGATTCATTTCAAACTAAGCATAATCAATTCGTTGATCCTAACGCTTAATGATACAATTTTTCCGGAATTATATCACCCACGTCTTTAGCAGCATTCGATCGAAAACCAAAATGTGGACATCTTCCTAAAATCCGGGACGGAGAAGGGTACAAAAAACATTAATCCGTTTATGCATTTTATGCGTTTATGTATTTTATTCTTCTTCGTCAACGCAGGCAATATATTAATCCATGCGAGTAAGGCACTTTAAATGAAAGACTGGATTGCGATAAACAAAAATATAGCAATAATCAAAAAACAAAAAAAAATTGTCATCTTAATATATCTTGACGGCCGGTTTTTCCGAGCCGGAATGGTCACGTCGAAGCCATTGATCTCGATTACGCGTACATTCACTCGCACCACGATCATAAAATTGTACACGTCTCGAAATATCGGATTCGGTATTGTTTTATAATTATTTTTCTTCGTAACAACGACAGAAGCAAGAACTCAGTTTGCGGTAACTCCATGCGAAGTAGACGACTAGATTTTTTCGCGTTACGACGCTCTTTGAAGAATAAAAAATGACTCTTGCAGAAGAGACGAGCGTTTGTTGAATTTATGGCGAAATCTCGCTCGATCTATGTATGAAGATCGTCGAAAATCACGACGATGTACACTGGATCACGTTGTCTCCCCCGGCGTCCACGAGATGCAACGAACATTATAACAAAATTACGCATGAACACATCTTACAATCACAGACTTCATCGTACTCCTCGGCCTCACATGTCCATCTCGAACTGTTCCGAGGCCTCTTCGATAATTGGGATATCTTGAAAAAGAAAGAAAGAAAAGAAAAACTGTCGGTAACGAAAATTGTAAAGCGTTTTTCTGAACCACGATTAATTTTTCGCATGAGAGATGAAAACGGTTGTCTGCGTCATAAAATTCTGCAATCAATCGTTCTTGTCTTTTTTTCCGAGAAATCAACGATGACGGAGAAATGTACGTTGGTAAGATTCAGCCATCGCTATCGCACTTATCGCAATGTTAAAGAGACAGACAACTTGTAGTACGTGACCTTAAACGTTTGATGAATAATGCGACACGAATGTCCGTATTTTCGTTTACGGCTTCCCTTGATTTTTCTTTGTTCATTTTTTCCCATAAAAATTATCGTATAACAGACGTTGAATTTTTTAATAACAAAATATTCAATATTGAATATTAAATATTTAATAATGATAATAATAATAATAATAGTAATAATAAAAATAATAATAATAACAACAGCAATAAGAATAATAATAATAAAAATAACAACAAAAATAATAATAATAGCAACAACAATAATAATAACAATAACAATAATAATAATATTTTTTTATATTTTAAATATTTGGAATATTTTATTTTTTGTATTGAATATTTCTCTGAATATTCTAAAAGCTTACCTTTAGCAGCTTGACTGCAGGGAATCGAAATTCCCGATTCCGTAATCGCTGGTGGGCTTTTCAACAGATCCGCAGGAATGGAAGAAATTCGCGGAGGCGTTCGGGATATCGGCGAGTTTCGGAGCTGCATGAGGAAAGCTCGTTCATAAACTATCCGGGTACCTGCAAAGCAAAACAAATCCTCACATCAAGACGCCAATTTAATTGTTTGCTCAATCGCCAATGCTTTAGAAATTTTTATAGAAAGATGTAGTTTATTGAATATTTAGTTTGCTCAATCGCTAATGCTTTAGAAATTTTTATAGAAAAATGTAGTTTATTGAATATTTATGTTGTTGAATTCGGAAAACAACGAGATATAACCCCTCGAAGTATGTGACAAAAAATAGTATAGGTTTTAGAATTTATTCATTGTATCATCGTTTGTCGTGTTTCGTAAATTTTGCATCGGATCTACGAATGCATAGTTTGGAATACCATAGCGACAATATCGAGTGCTGTGGGATAGTGGGATGAAACGAAGCTATTAATAGGCCCACCCGAGATGTCCACAGGCGAATTTGTGGTCAAGGCATCGTGCTTGTATGCTTATAAACCCATTCGGCTTTGCTTTCTTCGTAGGCCACGTTTGTACACACAAGGGGTTATATCTAGTTGTTTGCGGGAAAATGAAGCGATTTTCATGATTTTTTAAAGTCATGTTGACATAATTCTATTAGAATATACTATACACTATCAATTACGACATATATTGAGTTACTCATAAGAATTTTTTCATGAAAAATGTTCAAATTACGGAGAACTATCGCCGTTGTCCAAAAAACCTTCTTATTGTTAAGTTTAATAGATAAGATAAATTCGCAAAAAGATCAGCGCAGGAAAATGTTTTCCCGAAACATAAACAGACGAGCTCAAAAGTTGATCTTGGATCAATCAGAAGTTTTTCTTTCTAAAATCAAAATAAAATATTGACATATTTTTAACGAATAAGATAAAAAGATAAACAAGATGAGAATAAATTAAATTGCGATTGTTACTCGTATTATCGATTATATTAGGATCATTATTACTCCTATTTATCGATTCTCAAAAAAAGAACGGAAAATGCATGAAAACGCAGCAATTTTCAGGGCCATTGCACTAAAATGTTCTCTCGTAACATAAACAGACGCATTACGCCATTGGGCACGAAGAATTACCGATGTGTTTTCTTCCGCACAAATAGGTGACGTAGGTGTTGCAAACACGTTACGATTGCATTTTCCAATCGTAAACAACGAACGACTGCGTACCGTCTTACACAGATTAGCTCGGTACAGTCACTGAAAGCGCATACCTAATACTCGATAACAAGCTTTTTTCATATTCGTTTTATTTCATTTCATTTTTTTTTTTTTTTATTTCTCTGAGAAATAACTCTACTGCAACCTCCACGAGCTGCCATTTTCTTCATGCTCGGTCTGATAAGACGCGCGTACGTGATGGTATATGCGCAGTAAAATTCTCATGCTGTTTACAACGTACGAAGAATATTTTAACATATTGTTAGCCGAAAATTATCGACCATGATGTAAAATTAGTCGGCCGATTTCGCAATAATTCTTTTTGGATCAACGAGATTGACGACCGTTTTATTATTAGTACGCGAGGGCGTCACGTGACCCGATGGTACCGATGCTAAGGTTTTCGATTCGAAATAAAAGACTAATACAATAATACGTCGATTATTAGTTTGTTGTTGTTGTTCTTTTTTATTCTACTGTTTTAATTTATAGTGTTAGCAGTCCTTTGAGCAAGTAATTGGGGGGGGGGGGGGGGGGGGTAATCGATTGGTCAACATTGCAAGAACATAATTAATAAATTTTTGGAGTTGGAGATTTTTTATATTTTAGAGAAGAATATTATATTAAATTGAATATTCAATTAGATATTTAATTGAATATTGAATAAGATATTCAATTGATTAATTTTAATACAATATTTAATTATTATATTTATTCAGAAGAAAATATTATATTGTATTGAAGAAAAAAAAGTAGAATAAGTGAACGAAAGGTTCGACTAAAGAAGCGTATGAACAATTTGTGGAATACACTTGTCGAGAAATTTATGAGTGGCTTTTAAGGTGGTTATAATTTATATCGTTTCCGAATTTTTACTGCGCCTAAGTCTCAATCGATTCCAAAGAAATAAACCAAATATGTTAAGTCTAATTTATTTTTTCTAGCCTAGTTCTTACTATGGGCTGTGAAAGACACGCAATTTTTTGTTGTTATTATATTGGCAAGGCGAATTATTCCTGAACAAATCCAATACCATATGGAATTAACGGGTATGAACTTCACTGTTACGAAAAAAATACGTGTATGGGTAATTTCATGCCACGTTTACGAGGTTCTTTCGTCGATTATCGTCCGATTTATTTGAACAATTTTGGAAGAACTAGAATATCAGGGAGTCCCAGGGTGCCATATTTATTGCGATTTTTTTGAGAAGGTTGTAAAGGGTATTTTACGTCAATTTTTGGAGGCTACATATAAAGAATATTGCATGCATATTAAGGATAAACTTCACTTTGAATCAGCGCATATTAAGTGTTGGACTAGAAGAATCGAATTAGGCTTAACATTTTTGTTTTCCTTGTTGAAATTAATCAAAATCCCGTCGAATCAAAATTCGTAATTGACCCAAATAACAACGACCCTAATATATACATGCACTACTGCTGTTCGACAGCTGTGGCCGGAATGGACTCGAATTACCGAGCCTGAATAAATTTTCTTATCGCAATAACAAATATGATAAAATTCAATTGCATATCCTGGAAGAATTAATTTCCGATATGCATTTTCGTATCGGTTAAAAAAAATGTTCTCTCTTTCATTCCCACGAGAATAATAGACCATATTTCTACGACGGTGGGGCTTTAAAAATAGCTTCTAGTCGGGATTCAACGCGCGTCACGGATCTCGTACGAGTTGAATCAAACGAATCAAGTTTTTTTAGATAACAGAAACGTTATTTTACGAGAAATATGATGTTTTTTCGTTGATTTTCGAATAATTCGATGGCGACGGATCCAAACGATCTATCGAATTTATAAAAGTGCAGTCGCAAAATATTGAACAAATATAGACGCGTAATATCTTTTTTCTTTTTATTTTTTTTGCTAAAAATTGATCCAAGAATAAAGAAAAAACTGTGTGGAATAATTAGTGATTAGCAAATTATTTTATCAATCCGATTTTCAATTTTTATTGAACTTTTTATTGTTATTATTAGAACTGCGTTATTTTTTTTTCAAACTATGGCAAATGAAATACGAAGGACAACATTGATGAGAATAATTTTACTTTTTTTTTAAATACTTGAAAGTTAAGAACGTTGCTCAAAAATACTTGAAAAATTAATGACCATTTTTAAAAATACTTAAGAAATTATGGACGATGCTTCAAAATAGTTGAAAAAACAATAACGATGCTTAAAAATACTTGAAATAATGGAAACGCTGCTCAAAAATACTTAAAAAATTGAGCACGATGCTTAGAATCATTCAAAAACAAAGAAAAAAGCTTCAAAATACTCGAAAATCAAATTTTTCCGACCAATAAGGCATTGAAGCAAAGCGATTCCCAACTATGAAACTCAACCAGAAACTGCATTTTCAATTTCCGTTTCAAATCGCCGTCCGAATTTCCACTTTCTCACGATTCAAACATATTTCTCTCCAATCAACATACCAATAGAATATAAATTCAACGAAGCCCACGTGAAAATAAACCCTTCACCCCCGCACTACCAATTAATATCACGCTCGTCACACCGGGTACATCCCGCCCAATCGTAAACAAAAAAGATTTCGAACAAACTATCGGTCCGAACTGACTAAAAAAATTACACAACATGCTTCGAACATTCCAGACGATGTACGAAAAATTCATTTCCAAGAAATAAAATCTGAACATGTTGAAAAAAAATTCCCAAGATAAAAACGAAAAACAAAATCCACCGGTCGTCGTTTCATCGAAGGGTGGATTAATTTTTTTCGCGCCCAGTGTGACGTTTTGGTCAATGAGGGTTGATCAAATTTAAAAAACAGAAACAGACCTCCCGGAGTGGTGGAGTAGAGAGTGCCACCGGGGGTGGAGGAGTAATCGGCAGGCAATTGATTCGGATCATCGATAACGATCCTCTTGGAGGGTATGGGTTGACCATTAGTGGCTTGTCTCGCGATCGGCGAAGCAGACATTGCCTCGTAATTATTGTTATTTATTATTTTTCAAAATCTTCGTTGCCACTGAATCGGTCGTTCGAGCAATGCGCGTCGGTACAAACTAATCGCCGAGCGAGAAAATCGCGACGCGTGGACTGCGGGCCGAATCAAGAGAGGCCTGAGTTGCGATAGGTTGTGGCCTTGTGGCTTCTGGCATTGGCGTCGTCGGAAAAGGATAAATGATAAGAGAAAACGACGGGGAGACGGAGAAGGAGAGAGAGAGAGAGAGAGAGAGAGAGAGAGAGGATGGGGAGGGAAAGAGAAGGAGAGAAGGAGAGCTCGTGGCAGTCCGCATGTGTTTGCATTGTATAATTTTGTTGAGCCGCTTTTCCGAAACTTCTACTCGTGTAGAGTCAGGGCCAGCGCAAGCCCTAGCGAAGGTACAGTAAATTTAACACCAAAAAATATTCGAGTGCGGTATTCTCTCGAAAATTGAGAACGATGGTTAAATTTTTTAAAATTAAATTAAATTAAATTTATTTAATTTATTTAATTTATTTGATTTATTTGATTTATTTAATTTATTTAATTTATTTAATTTATTTAATTTATTTAATTTATTTAATTTATTTAATTTATTTAATTTATTTAATTTATTTAATTTATTTAATTTATTTAATTTATTTAATTTATTTAATTTATTTAATTTATTTAATTTATTTAATTTATTTGATTTATTTAATTTAATTTATTCAATTTATTCAATCTATTTATTTTATCTATTTTATTTATTTCATTTATTTTATTTATGATATTTATTTTATTTATTTCATTTTTAAAATTTATTTTATTTATTCGTGGAGTATCACGACTTTTCCGAATATTGCGATGTTCGGAAATTTTTTTCTCAAGGTCGTTGAGTTTGTCCTCTAGATAAACGTCGTGGAAAAAGAAAATTAAAAAAACTGTAATATTCGGAATAGCCGCGATATTGCACAATTACCTATTTATTTTATTTATTTATTTGTTTTGTAGACAGATTATTCTTGGATAGAAAAATGTTTTGGACGTCGTGAAACGCCACGAAACGGAAGTTAAACATTTGGGAGATATCGTCGAATTTTTACAGGCAAAAGAATGGTGTTCATAACTTTTATTTCCGTGGGGTTTATTAATAAAAAATCGTATTTTATGATTCAACAAATCGGTATAATTTATTTCTTCGCGCTAAATGAATACAAAAAAACCTAGATTATTTTTTTCTTGCTAATTTTCTCAATGCTGAACTGAGAGAAAAAAAATGAACGAAGAAAGACTTTGAGAGAAATAGAATTTTAGGTGGGAATTCGTTAATTTCCAACGATGTAAATCTATCGTATATATTTGACAGAAATATACGATTTCATTGCCGTAAATATATCGAAACAAAGTGAAATAAACGATTGTAAAATTTTGGTAACAAAAGAAAATCGATTTTTTCTTTGTCTTTCGTACAAACAAATATATTATAAATTCATTGCTATATGAAACTATGTTTTCTACGTTAGTTTATGTTGGTTTGTTCCGACAGCAGAGCAAAACTTCAATATACGATTTCGTGAAAATTAAGGCCGGACGATTGCAGACAAAATTGCAGTCGCGACAAAATAAATTCATTCAATTCATATTCGTGTAAGAATAAATTCATCGAATTGATCTTGATTTGAAAATAAATACTAACGATTAGCGATAAATGCAACTAAATTGTATACACTATTTACAAGATGTTGGTTCTCCTCACAAATTAAGAATTTCTTTTTTTCCTTTCTTTTTTTTTTTTTTGGTTTGAAAAAATAAATAATCGACGATCGACCTCGCGAAAACCGCAAGAACGAATAATCCTTCACAGATTCTTCATTTTAATATATCGATCGTTGTTGGATCGTGAAATCTACTGAAAAAATAATAATAATCGATCTACGCCAACGAATAAAAGAATCGTTGCGTTCCACGCAAACAATTTCTATTTCTTTGGGTGTTTCTTCCAGCGAGTTTGCATCCTCGTCTTTTGTAATCCTCGATCGGTTGTAGATCCCCGGTCGTTATCGAATCCAAAATCCAAAGTTCTCTCAAACCGTCAGAACCGACGATCAGCTTCGATTGTCTAACGTCTTCGGCGATTCTACCGCCCGCGGTTTTCACGAGTTCCTTCAAAATTCCGGACGGAGGCGTGGTTCCGTTTTCAATGTAGATCGGTCCACAAGTCGCGAATAATTCGGGAAGATAAGCTTTTCCAAAGCATTGACGGTCTCTGCGGTTTTCCTAAAAACATGAATAAATAAATAAATGGACTAATAAAAAAATAAACGAATAAACAAATGAATAAATGAATAAACAAATAAATAGATAAATAAATGAATGAATAAATGAATAAATGAATAAATGAATAAATGATTAAATGAATAAATGAATAAATGAATAAATGAATAAATGAATAAATGAATAAATGAATAAATGAATAAATGAATAAATGAATAAATGAATAAATGAATAAATGAATAAATGAATAAATGAATAAATGAATAAATGAATAAATGAATAAATGAATAAATGAATAAATGAATAAATGAATAAATGAATAAATGAATAAATGAATAAATGAATAAATGAATAAATGAATAAATGAATAAATGAATAAATGAATAAATGAATAAATGAATAAATGAATAAATGAATAAATGAATAAATGAATAAATGAATAAATGAATAAATGAATAAATGAATAAATGAATAAATGAATAAATGAATAAATGAATAAATGAATAAATGAATAAATGAATAAATGAATAAATGAATAAATGAATAAATGAATAAATGAATAAATGAATAAATGAATAAATGAATAAATGAATAAATGAATAAATGAATAAATGAATAAATGAATAAATGAATAAATGAATAAATGAATAAATGAATAAATGAATAAATGAATAAATGAATAAATGAATAAATGAATAAATGAATAAATGAATAAATGAATAAATGAATAAATGAATAAATGAATAAATGAATAAATGAATAAATGAATAAATGAATAAATGAATAAATGAATAAATGAATAAATGAATAAATGAATAGATGAATAAATGAATAAATGAATAGATGAATAGATGAATAAATGAATAAATGAATAAATGAATAAATGAATAAATGAATAAATGAATAAATGAATAAATGAATAAATGAATAAATGAATAAATGAATAAATGAATAAATGAATAAATGAATAAATGAATAAATGAATAAATGAATAAATGAATAAATGAATAAATGAATAAATGAATAAATGAATAAATGAATAAATGAATAAATGAATAAATGAATAAATGAATAAATGAATAAATGAATAAATGAATAAATGAATAAATGAATAAATGAATAAATGAATAAATGAATAAATGAATAAATGAATAAATGAATAAATGAATAAATGAATAAATGAATAAATGAATAAATGAATAAATGAATAAATGAATAAATGAATAAATGAATAAATGAATAAATGAATAAATGAATAAATGAATAAATGAATAAATGAATAAATGAATAAATGAATAAATGAATAAATGAATAAATGAATAAATGAATAAATGAATAAATGAATAAATGAATAAATGAATAAATGAATAAATGAATAAATGAATAAATGAATAAATTAATAAATGAATAAATAAGTAAATAAATAAACAAATTAACGAAAAAACAAATAAGCAAATAAACATATAAAAAAATAAGTAAACAAGCAAATAAAAAAATCAATAATTCGTCGATTTTACTGTACAATAATTTTTTTTCATTGAAAATTCTTTGGAAAAATTTACCTGGACAGCTTTCGAAAAATGTACCATTTCGTACTGTTCCGCATTGATCCATTCGCGTTTTTCCAACGATTTGAGAACCCATTCGATACTCACGAGCCAACAGCCTCGAATTATTCCACGCAACAGGTTTATCGTTCTCACACCTGTGCTCACAACGTGGGTCGTTCGTCGCGACACCGTGGAATGAATTTCCGCGTTTCCCAGTTCTTTAACGATTCTCTTAACCAAATCCACATCTCTGTTTGATCACGCGGAAATCGAAATTAATTAAATGATCGTTCGAACGCCGAAATTTCTCTCTCTCCTCTGAATGATTGTCGAATTTGGACCAGGAACGGGCATTTATTCGTTAAAAAAGGATTCAAAATACTTTTTCAAACGAATATTAAAATTATTAATAACAAAAATGAAAAAAACAATTCAAATTCGTCTCATTTATTGCAACAATTATAGATAATTCAAATGAATTATCGTCTTACAATGGATTCTGAATAGCAATTATAATCTATCATCCTCTAGTTATGAAAAATTTTCACATACATTTTCATTGAATGATTTTATAATTTTTTTTTTTTTTAAATCTCATAAAATGATTTTTTTTCTTCCAGGTTTTTCTTCAGAAAAATTTACTTTAATAAACTTGCTCACCCTTTAGAAAATCCGGTGGCAACGATAACAATTTTCCGGGAATTCCTTTTTTGTCCGAAAACCGGAACAATTTTGTTTCTCGTAAAATCGTTCAAAGAATTTCTTCCATTCGCGGAATCTCTGTCCGAACCGTCGCTCTGTCCGAAACGTCGCAAATTCTCCAATTCTCCGGCAACGTCGGTGCCCGGATTTTTCTTCACGACGAATTTTTTGCTCATAACTTTTCGTGGTTTTTTCTTTATCGGATTTTTTCTCGTTCGACGAATTCCTCGAATTCCGGAACAACCGGCGTCGTCCTCGTTATCGAGACACATCGATTCGATTCTTCTCGCCGCGATGTCTCGCACGGCTTTGCGTTTTTGATAATTTCTCTTTCGTTTTCCAACGACGATTTTTCTCGGTGAAATTTGCGCCGGCGAAACCGGACTGAAAGAAATCAATTCGAGATTTTCGCTGAGAGGTAATAATTTTTTTTTTCCCACACGCGAAATATTCGTGATCGCGGTTTTTGTTGGCAATTTTGGGAGCGTTTTTTTTGGAACGTTTTGGGGAGTTTTTGGTGTGAGATTTTTCGATTGTTCGAGGGAAAGTTCGTTTGATGGTTGTGGCGGGATTTTTGGGATCGTCGTTGAGGTTTCCATTGGTTCGTCGTCGTCCGAAGATTCGGGAATTATTCGAGTATCACCCGAACTGGCGGTGAATCTTGAAGGCGAATCGCACGTGGAAATTGCCGTCTGCGGTGGTGTCGAATATTCTATACTCTTCGCCGACTCAGCATCCCTAAAAAAAAATATAGGAGACGCAGATTTTACTGGGTGGATAATTTTAAAAATTGACAAAAGTTTTGTAAATTTGGGAAGATCTTTCTTGATAGAATGACGAGAAAACATTTTTACAAGAAAAAAAAACCGACTCTAAGACTTTGATATAATTATATTTAATATAATTTAATAAACTTCTAAGAATAATATTTTTTTCATTGATTTGAAGGAAAGAGCATTGAAAGACGATAAAGAAAATTATGTACGCGAATTATATTGTGCGCGAATATTTGCAATATTTGATCAGTTATTTTTCTTCTTGTCGGGGCCTTGGCTGGCACCGACTTCAGAAATAATTGATTTTTTCATTGGAAATAATTCGTTTATCAATAATTTAGTATTTCGTTCTTTCTTTTGAAGTCGTTTTTGCTCCGTCTTTTAAAGAAATGAAAAATATTATTTGATCATCTTGAATTTTTGCGAAGGACGACCATTGAAAAGACAACTTTTTTCCTTCCCTTTCCTTCAAAATATCATTTTTAACTTTTTAGTTTATGTTTGGACGTAGAGAAAAACTTTTGGAGTCGGTATTTTTTTTTTTTTTGTAAATTTTTATTTTATCATCATTGCTACTACATTTATATGCCAAGTCGGGATAACAAGAAGTGGTTCAAATTCGATAAACGAATAAAAAAAAGATAGGGGATTCATCCCCTAATTTTCCACTCTTAGAGGTGGAATATTTTCTTCAAATTAAAATGGGACTATTTTCGAGCTATAACCTATTCAACAAAAACAGAATCATTGAAATTGTTTCACAATTGTCGAAGATATAACGTAACATACGCACAAAAAAAATACACCTCAAATTGAGATTTATACTTTTTCAAAGTCGGTTAATAACACATTAATTATTTCAGATTTTTCCGCTACACAATTCAATAGTTATATAAATATATGAATTTAAAACCCTCGCTTATGGGAAAACAGCTTCTGCAGACGTTAATCGTTCCAAAACGAACGGAATTAAATCGGCGCAAATTCTGAAAAAATGATATCAAGATTTATAATCAACAAATCGATTAAGCTCAGTTTCAAATAAATCGTCCGAGTAATCCCCGAGAATTTAATCAAACTAATGAGGATCGTCGCCTGAAACAGTCAAAAAAAAAAAATTGTACAGTCAGTGCAAAAAACGTAATCCATACTCACGAAAATTCCGACGATTTTTCATCCGTTCGAATCCCAGCCGACGGTTTTCCCGCCTTTTTCTTTCGCACAGCATTCAAAGTATCCAACCTCAGTTGAGTTCTCCAAAGAATAGATCGACTGGGAGGAAAAGGCGTGCCCTCGACGAAGCTCGGAGCTCCCGCGATCGAAGCGCGACTCTTTCTCGTCGATTTTATTCCATCCTCGGCCTCAGTCGTTCCCAATCCCGAAATATTTCTCAATCTCGCTATCAAAGACATATTTTCCAATCGATCGTCATCGTTTCCAACCGAATCTTCTCCACGATCTTCCGTATTCTTCGTCGTCATCGACGTTTCATCAATTTTTGTATCATCTCCGATCTTTCTTTGCGCGGATTTTCTTCCGGAAGTTCTTCTCTGACTTCCCAACGAAGTGTTTACTCTCAAAGACAACGGAACGGAGTTATTTTCGCGAATTGAAAAATTTTTTTCGCCAATCGTCGTCTCAGGCTTGCTCGTAGAATCGTTGATCGATGTATTGACGTTCAAAGACGTTCCAATTGTTTTACCGCTGCTCGAAGATCCGCGACAAGGACGAATATGCGTTCTAATCGTCGTAAATTCCATCGAAACTTCCACGCGTGAGCTACGATCGTTCTTCGATGATTGTAAATCCATTTTTGGTTTATTAAAAAATTGTGAAGTTGGTTTTTTTCTCGTGGAATTGTTTTTTTGCGAAAGAATTTGACCCTGAGAAGCTGTTATTTCCATAGGAGTCAAAGTTTTCGTTTTTTCATTCACGTTCGTGGCTTCGACATCGACGTTGGAATTTTTTTTGGGAATTTCGTTGTCGAAAGTTCGAATTTCCGGTTCGAAAGTTTGGGAAGAACGAATTTCTGGATTTCCGTGGCCACTCATGAAAGACGAACAAGTCATCGGTGCTCCGATATCGTCCAAAATACTTGATTGCGACGATTGCGTTGATTGCGAAGATTGCGAAGATGCTAAAGTTATTTCCGATCTTGGATCTGGGATTCTCGTTAATCTTACACGTAAAATTTTATCGTTGATTTTTGGAAATTTTTTGCGATATTGTTTCGAACTTCCGGTGAGAATTACGGTGTCGTCGATGATCGAAGTTCTTTTGAGAGAATCGAGGTGGGTTTTTCGCAAAGGTTTTGGATTTTTTGGGGTCGTTGCGGTTTTTGGGTTCGGAAGAATCTTGATCGAATCGTTGTTGAACGGGATCGGAGCTTTCGAAGGCAAATTCTTGGATCGGTGATCTTCGTTTATTTCTTTGAGGATGCGTCTGTCACCTTTCAAGATGTTGACGGTTTTGACGCTTAGTTCGGCTCCGTTGTCGAAGATTTCTTGGGTTTTGTGGAGGATCGCGTCTTTCAGAAGCTGACAACTTTGGTTCAAGGCCTGTTCTTTGGATCTGATGACGCTGAGATTTTCGTCTTCCGCTTCTGACGCTTCTTGTGAGGCCGTGCGGGCCGCGGCTTTCGTTCGGTCAAGACGCGGCGGGTCTGCGGGTGCGAGTTTGCTGGTTTCCAGTTCGCTCTTCTTCAACGAGCCGTTACCGGAGTCGGACAGGGTCGAGAGGTAGCTCAAATTGACTCGCAACGAGCTTCTGCGAGGGACTCGGGTTTCGTTGGCGTTGGCTCTCAGCCGCAGATTTCTCCTCGGTCGATTCATCTTTGAGCTTTGAAAAGGCTCGGCTGAAAAAGCGGAACTTATTAATGTTGATACGGAAAAAACTATTTTGATTGGTTTGAATTTTTTGGATTGAAAATTTGGTTTGTGATTTTTATTTGTTTGAAATTGTTTTGGTTCGGTTGAAGTATTTGTTATTGTTTTTAAATTTGTATTGGTCTCGGATTAATTGTGGTCGTCGTTATTTTGACAAATCGTCAAATTTATTTCAGAGATTACGATATCGATGATGTCGCAATCCAATAATCTTTTCTTTTGTCAAAGTTTCTCCAAAATTTTGATATCTTGCTTTGTTTATAATTTCATCTGTCAAAAGTTTAAGTAGAACAAACTTTTTAGCTTTGAGAAAAAAAAATCTGACGTACAAAATAAATCAATGTCTATCAAACGAATGATTTTTAAGTGAAAAGTATTTCGCGCATGCCACTACTCAAATGAAGGCGAGAAAAATCTTGAGAAACAATGTTAAAACATCCGAACGTTCATTCAAAATTGGATTTTTTCATTTAAAAAAAAAATAAATAAATAAATAAGGAACTACGACAAATTACCTAAAAACCTCACCTAACCTTTAAAAAAAGGGCAAGTTTTATCTTCGCAATGAACGCCTGTGAAAACATATACATGTGAAAAACCGTTTTTAGGTTAGGTTTTTGAGTTCTTAAAATTTTTATTTGTCTGTTTCTTTGATTGAAAAAAAATTTGTTTTATCGAAATAAAATTGTTTTAAATACTTTTTGATACAAAACAATTCGATATTTCGAAAATTAAGCAAGATATTGAAACTTTTGTTTGCTTTTAGGCTTATTTTGCGGTGTTCTACAAGAAACGTTCATGGGATCGCGACGCGAGAGATATCGTAATCTTGCCAGTTTATTCAATATTCGAGTACTTACGTAAAAATGTTCGGATGAAAAATAAATTATTACGATCGTGTTTCACCGCAGAAATGTATAATATATAAGTCGCTCGAGGTAACCGAGCGATTGTTTACGTTTCATAATTCGTCATTGAACCGACTGATGTGAGCGTAATCAAACGTGTATTGTAACTTGTCATTGTACTACGTAGTATTGCGATATGAATGGTGTAAAAATGTTTTGATTCGTTCAAATGCTGGGTTAGGACAAAATTCCGTTGAAAGAGAAAAAGTCCGGCATCGAATGAGCCATCACGAGTGCGATCGAGACAACGCCATCGACGTTTGCGGTAAAACGAGAAGGACGGACAACCTAACCTCAACCGCCCAACGGAAAATGGCTGCCGCACGCGGCGGCCATTTTGTTACGAAACGGTTATTCCGCCAATAATAATAAATGAATTCACGAGACTTCGATAGCTATAAAGCCCGAAATCTCATTGATTCAATCGTACAAACGTAAATTATACTTTTCTCGGATTAATTTGATTGTATTTCAATCATTTTAACTTAATCAAACTTAATAATTACGACCCGAAAAATCATAATGACTGATTGGCGTAGTCGTTCACGCTTGAATTCGTAAACAAAATTTAATTCGAAATAACGACAGCGAAAATTTATAAATCGTTCGATCAAGAACCAAATTTCGCATCGCTTCCGATTTATACGCAAATTCAAAATATAAACGTCAAGTCGTTATATTTCCGTGTATTCTTACGAAACAAAGAGAATAAATATATCGAGAAAAAAAAAAGAGAACATCGTTTGACCGGATAAGAAGGTTTAACCGTCGCCCGTACTTCCGGCAAGCAGCACGTTGTGTTTCCGGAAAGCGAGATATCGTTCGGCGTCATTTCTCCGGCGTCAGTTGTGCTTCTGAAGTCGGTGAGTTATAATCCGTTTTAATTATTTATCAACGTTGTCGATCCTCGTTTAATTTTTCATCGAATTCAACGTGCGAACGATGAATTACAATAACGCGTAATTAGTTTGTCGTAATTACGAATTTGTTGTTTTGTTTGATATATTCAATTACGAGGGTGGGAAACAACGAGAGCCGGGCGGCAACGCGGCTTCGCACAAAGTGATTTAATCGACCTTAATGTTAATGAAAAATCTTTTTATCGTACGTTATTACATTCATTACACTCGCTCTATGATTCACACGTTTATATTTGCGGGATTGTGATTGTATTAACAGCGTATTTGGGTATTTTTTCGATCGGCGCGTTCCGAAGGTTATGAGTGTGATGATTCGTCAAAATGGCGGTCTTACTACGTGGTTAATGCCGCGATTCATTGTTCGCGTCACCCAAACCGGATATCGCGACTTCATGCACGCTGCTGCGTATAAAATTTCGCGTCGTTGAATATTTTAAATAATTAGATATTTATTTATTTATTTACTTTTATATTAATGCTTCGCGTTCTTTCGATCGATCGCAACGTACGAAAAAAGGCGCGTGGGTTCAAAATGGCCGATCTTGTATCGCCAAAAGATTTTTTACCGTGTAAAAAAATTCCCAAGATGAGTAGATCGACGACGGGGGTCAAATCGTTGGACGATTACTGATGATAGTCTTTTTCTAACTGGAAATTATATGCCGAAGCGATGTATTTTAGGTTAAGTCGACGTTGATGAAGATTTATTTATTTTAAAAAAAAATGTTTGATTATTGCAGCTTCCTCGAGTTTGAATACTGAAACCAAATAGAAAAAATGGCAGATAACGACGACCTTTTAGACTACGAAGACGAGGAGCAGACAGAGGCGGTTGTAGACGGATCCGGCGATGTTCCGGCCAAAAAGGAGGTCAAGGGAACTTACGTTTCCATTCACAGCAGCGGCTTCAGAGATTTTCTTCTCAAGCCCGAAATCCTCCGAGCCATCGTCGACTGCGGTTTCGAGCATCCTTCCGAAGGTAAAAATTGAAAAATTAGAACAAATTCATATCTATGATTTTTATTGTATAATTATTTTGAAAAATTAATAGAAGGAATCAACGTTCCACTGACTCTATTTTAATTAATCCATCGCAACAATAAATTTTATCAAATAATTTATTATTAATTATTTCTTGTATTCATTATTATTATATATTTTTTCTACTAATTTTTTTTTTATATATAGAAATACATGTAAACTAAAATCAATAGAGAATAAATAAAATTAATCGAAGTAATCAATTAAAAAAAAAAAAAATGAGTAGAAAATCAACCGCATTTATTAATTTTCCACCAAAATTCTATGAAAAATGTCTCTAAAAAAATTATCCAAATGATGACCGCAATAGATAGGGACAACAGATTGACTGTGACTGAAATCTATCTATCCTGAAGATAATTAAAATAATAAAACATTTCTTTATTCTTATTATAAATAAAACTAAACAAATAAAATATACATATTCATATTTCGTATCTTTCTTCACAGTACAACACGAATGCATTCCCCAAGCCGTACTCGGCATGGATATTCTGTGCCAGGCGAAATCCGGTATGGGAAAAACCGCGGTATTCGTGTTGGCGACGCTTCAGCAACTCGAATTGACGGAAAATCAAGTTTACGTGCTCGTAATGTGTCACACGCGCGAGCTTGCTTTCCAAATCAGCAAAGAATACGAACGTTTCAGCAAATACATGCCCACCGTTAAGGTATAAAAATTTTCTTACTACAAAATAATATCGATTATTTTATTTATTATTATTATTTTGTTTTTTTTTTACATACTAAAAAAAATAGAAAAAATCTTCTATGATGAACCTCAAGTCTTAGCCTAAGATGATGACTCATATTATACCACTACCCAACTCTGACGAAGATTTTTCAATCTCCCAATCGATTATTTTGCAAATTACTGGAGCGAAACTTCTAAACGATGTATTTTTATTTTTTATTTCGTTTCTATAACAGGTAGGCGTATTTTTCGGTGGTCTGCCGATACAAAAGGACGAGGAAGTACTGAAGAACACGTGTCCACACATCGTCGTTGGAACACCCGGAAGAATTCTTGCCCTGGTGCGGAGCAAGAAACTCAATCTCAAACATCTGAAACATTTCGTACTCGACGAGTGCGACAAGATGCTCGAATTGCTGGGTAATTATACATATATATGTTATTTACTAATCAATCTCATTAGTTCGAATCAGTCGAGAATAATTTGGCATTCAGATAATTTACTCAATTTAAATATAATTGAATTTATATATTCATCCAAATTATTTCTCATGATATATTACTATTACGAAATGTATAATACAATATATAACGATTATATATTGATATTTCTTTATTACCAAAATCATGAAATTAAATCCAATAAAATACAGAATAATATTAAATATTAATTGAATTTATTAAATTATAAATTTGAATAAAATTGATTATATAATTATTTGAATTATTGAGACAATATATATTATTGTTTATTATTATTATTATTATTATTATTATTATTATTATTATTATTATTATTATTATTATTATTATTATTATTATTATATATTAAATATTAATTATTTATTTTTATTAATAAATAATATTAATGATAATATAATATAAAAATAACCTATTATTATTAATATTATTGAAATTATTTATTAATAATATTAAATAATTCAAATAATCAATATTTAATATTATTACTATTATTATTATTTAGTATTTCATTCGATTTTATTTCATTATTGTTATTATTATTATTATTATCAATATTATTATTAATATTAATAATATTATCAATATTATTATTAATATTAGTAGAAATAATAATAATGATTATTTTCATTATTTGATTTATTTTTATCGTAAAATTTTGGGTTCTCAATCGATCTTTGAGTGATGTATGAACTATCTTAGCCTCAGATGATGACGCTCACATTTACCACTACCCACTACTGACAAAGATCGCTCGAAATTATAATTTAAAAAAAAATAAATAAATTCTCAGCAAAAAATAAATTGAAAATAATAAAAATTCCGAAATAATTAATTTTCAGACATGAGAAGAGACGTGCAAGAAATATTCCGTAGCACACCGCACGGCAAACAAGTGATGATGTTCAGCGCTACCCTGTCCAAGGAAATACGTCCAGTAGCGAAGAAGTTTATGCAAGACGTAATTAGCCAATCTTCCTCTACACTACGATCTACGATTGTTCCGACTTCGGTTGGCCCCAAGTTAACTACCACACCCGGGACAGAGCTCAGGCCACCCTGTTTAGTTCGTTCGACGCGCAATCGCGGATTAGGCTAGCTAGAACACGACTCGAAGACGAATCCTTCGTCCCAGAAAAAAAAAAAATAACCAAATGCGTGAGAAAACGAATTCCTGAAACGATCGATTTTTCACAAAAAAAAAAGAATTATATTTTTTTTCTTTCAACATTGAGGAAGATCAGAACGGCCTTGGTATCCCGATCGTCGAATTTCGGGTTAAGGTCCGTGAACAATCCTCAATTGCGTCTAAACAAATTTTAAAAACCACAAAAACTTCGTTCCTGATCACGAAAAAAAAAAAAAAAACCTACCGAATGTCCTTGAAAACCGAAATATCCCGCTACGAAAATTCGAAACGCCAATTCCTCGATTCTACGATGATTTCCAATCCCTCACGGCTGTGTAGAGCCGAAATCCTTCCACGAATCCCTCGAAGAAACAACGAAAAATCGAGAAAATCGTTGGGGAAAAAAAATAATCGAAGGATAAAAAATTTAAAAACCTCGGGATTGATCGATTTGGCTTTCGTGGAAGCAAAAAATGGGAGGGATCGGCAACGATATCATCGCGAGTGGGTGGTTATCGCGGTGCAGTTAACGGGATGGGCTTCGAAACGATTAAGAAAAATCACAATAATAAAAAATAAAATTTAAAAAAAAAAAAAAAAAAAAAGAAGAAGAAATCAAGACGACCTGAAGACAGAAGAGTGCAAGAAAGAAGATTCAAGAGGATTCTCGCAACCCGGGAAAAAAAAATCGTTAGGGCTTAGATCGTCAAAAACTTCGGGGGAATTAAAAACACGAAAAAAAAAAAAAAAAAAACAAAACCGCGTCCGATAATTAAACTGATCGTTAAAACTGATAATTAAAAATCGCGTAATTATGGTAAATCGCGTCTTCGTCACTCGACACTTCGAGATTATTTTTTTTTGTCGTCTCAATCATTTTTTTTTTTTTTTGATAATCCGGAGGTGAATAAACGACGTGATAACGTGACCGACGATTTATCTTTCACGCTATCGGTGAAAATCGGGGAAACGACGATCGTCAAACGGTTCGCGTTAAGAAAATTCTAGACACGAAAATTATCACGAATCGTCGAAAAAATAAGGAGGAAAAAAAAAAGAAAAATTGAAAAAAAAAATAATGAGAAAAGAAAATGAAACGTAAAAAAATTTGAAAAAATACTTGGAAAGGAGGAAAGAAAATTAAACGTAATTTACAAAAAAAAAAAAAAAAAAAAAAAATGAGAAACGAGAGTGAGGCGTCGTTCGCTGACGAGCATCGATTGGATATTGGTCAAAGGAATTTTGGGCCACAGCCGACGATGATCGGGGCAGTGGAGAGAGAGGTGGCTGGGCGCAATCCTGGGTGCTCCAAACAACTTTATAAGCTCTCAGACTCTGGGGTGTGGCCGCTGTCTCGTTATCGTTGATTGGCACTGTCCAGAGGCTGAAGTTCGCCGGGACCGTATGTTATCAGTATGACTAAAAAAAAAAAAAAACAACAAAAAACAAATCTACAATGAGCAGACCCGGCAATTGCCGATGGTTCGCAGTTGAAAGAAATTTTTTTGAAAAATATCTACTTCGCTCTGTGCATAGTCTAAGACTTGTTTTATTGTTTAGAGCAAGGTAGACTTGTTAGGGTTAATAACGCGTTATTTTTCTTCCTTTTTCACGGTTTTTAACTATTCGTGTTGAGTTTTTTTTAACTCGTTTTATTTATTTTTCTGTAATTAATTTTTTTTCTTCGATTTTTTTTTTTTTTGAATTCTTTTTATTTTTATTTTTTAATTTCTTGAAATAATAATTGATTTAATTATACTTGGGAGACTGGAGATTGTCGATTAGTCTTGCACGTAGGATTTTGGATGTCATAAAAAAAAAAAGAAAGAAAAGAAAAGAACGAAGTAACGATCGAAGTGTTGAATTTTGTTAATTGTTCAAGAAGTCGTCCGACTTCGAAGTTAGGGTAGATTAGGTTTTTCTTACGATAACGTTTATTTGCGCAGCCCATGGAAATCTACGTTGACGACGAAGCCAAACTCACCCTTCACGGTCTTCAACAACATTACGTCAAGCTCAAAGAGAACGAAAAAAATAAAAAATTGTTCGAACTTCTCGATGTTCTCGAGTTCAATCAGGTTCGTCAACTTTATCAAAATTTACTTATTATTATTTTTTTTTTTAATAATTAGAAACAATGAATAGCAAAATATTTACAGCTGAGAATTTATCACTTCTGCGAAATTTCATTGGTTCAAAAAATATATGATAATATTATATATTATATTATTGCATGAACTAATGAAATTTCAAATTAGATATACATTCCCTATTGCAATTTTTTTACATGTCATAAGATATATATAGAATATTAATCCATTAATTATTGTATTATATATTCATGAATTATATATATATTTTTTCTATAATTATAAAAGATGACTAGCAAAATATTTACAGGTGAGAATTTATCACTTCTGAGAAAATTTATTGGTTCAAAAAATGTATAATAATATTGCATATTATATTATTTATGGAGATGAGTTATATATAATATTGTTGTATATTTTTTGAACTAATAAATTTTCCAATTAGAGATAAATTCCCAATTACAAATTTTTTACGTCATTTATTAGAATTTGATGTTTTTCAAATTTATTAATTGATTTCTTTTATTTTAATTTCACCATTATTATTATTCATGTTCATAGAAAAATATAGTATTAATCAATAGATTAATTATTCTATTATATGTTCATAAATTATGTTATAAAAATATTCGTTCTTCAATTTCAGGTCGTAATCTTCGTGAAATCGGTACAGAGATGTATGGCACTGGCGCAATTGCTGACCGAACAAAATTTCCCGGCTATTGGAATTCACAGAGGTATGACGCAGGAGGAACGTTTGTCGAGGTACCAACAGTTCAAAGACTTCCAGAAAGTAAGTTAAACTCATCCGTTCTACAACATTTTCCGAAGATTAGAAGTTAAAAAAATTTCCGTGCCTTTCTCTCAAATTGCTAAAAATACAAGACAGCTCTGAATGTATCGCAAAGTATTTTTCGGTGCCGTCGTTGACTTCTTGGATGAAATATGAGAACGGTTGCTTGCGAAATTTGGAAACACAGTCAACCGTTCTCAGTTTTTTGCCGAGATATCAATCGTAGCAAAGAAAAGTGCTTTACAATTTTTTTTTTTTTCATTAGCGACTTTATTTTTTTTTTTAATTCGTTCTTATTTAATATATTCTTTGCAGCGTATTTTAGTGGCTACGAATTTATTCGGACGTGGTATGGACATAGAACGTGTGAATATCGTATTCAATTACGATATGCCGGAGGATTCCGACACGTATCTTCACAGAGTCGCGAGAGCTGGTCGTTTTGGTACCAAGGTAATAATCAAATTTCATTTTAATAATAGAAAAAAATAAAATAAAATTACAAAGAAAAATGTCCTCGAATTTGGTTGAAAAAATGACTAACGAAGCATATTTCATGATTTCAGGGTCTCGCCATAACGCTAGTTAGCGACGAGAGTGACGCAAAAATTTTGAACGACGTACAAGAAAGGTTTGACGTCAATATCACGGAACTACCTGACGAAATCGACTTGGCCTCTTACAGTGAGTTCCCATTTTTCAAATTCTTTCTCCGATTTTGAAACCCCCAACGGCGAAACGAACAATTGCTCAACGTTGTAATTATTTTGTTACAGTTGAAGGCCGATAAAGCCCTGACGCAGCTGCAAGTGATTCAGCAGCTATGAAACAAAAAATAATAATAATAACGAAAGGATCCCCGTAAGTAAGCATTTTTCAACGATCAACGTGACGCTGATAATAATAATAACAATAATAATAATAATAAGTACTATCATTATTGTTATTATTGATATGAACTAAAATAATTATATTATATTTTTTTTATTTTTTATGTATTGTAGAATCATGTAATAATAATAATAATGATAATACATTATTATTATTATTATTATTATTATTATTATTATTATTATTATTATTATTATTATTATTATTATTATTATTATTATTATTATTATTTTATCTTATTTCTAAAAAAAAATTGAGGATTATAGCATAATGGTTCTAATTTATATAATAATAATAATTAATAATGGTGATGATAATAATCATAATAATAATAATTATTATTATTATGAATAATATTATTATTATTAATAATAAATAATAAAAAAATTAAATTATTAATAATAATAATAATTATTATTATTATCATTATTATTATTATTATTATTATTATTATTATTATTATTATTATTATTATTATTATTATTATTATTATTATTAATAATATTAATAATATTATTATTATTATTAATAATATTATTATCATTATTATTGTTATTATTATTATTATTATTATTAGTAAGTCTGCTTTGTAATATTCCAAGCTTCCCTGTAAAAATTTAACGCCTAAAGAAAAATCACTTTTCTGTACAAATTATATTATTCGGTCTTAGAATCAAAATTTTTGTTACGTTTAAAAACAAATCTTTTCGAATTCTTTATCAAATTTCGTTTTCGTTTTTTAATAACACTTCTATTTTGTTGTCTTGCAGCCGCCCGAATGGCAATCCGTATTATATTCCATACGATCCACAACAATGGAATTGACAATACAGACAATACGAATGCGAACGTGTTTTGTCATTCTGGGAAATCGTCTCGAACCGTGGCCCCACCTCGAATCGACATTTGTACGAATTAAAATGTGTAAAAGAACAAGAAAAAAAATATATTAATAATTGAATATCACGAAACGATGAATGATTCGAAATTCATAATTATGGTGAGAAGTGCAGAGACGATACTCGATCATGCATACTCAAGTCAACAGTAATAATAAATATCGCATAGTCTGTGTAAACGGCTGTTATTTATATTTTATTCCACACAATTAGTATTAATGTTCGACCTAGACACGATAATCACGAGAAAGATGGACAAGCATGTGACTGTTTTTGTGTGTGTTTGTGTGTGTGTGTGTGTATGCACTGACGTATGTATTATTAGTGAAAACGATTAAAAATAATTTTCTATCTTATGCATTTGTCTTTACTTTAATTACCTCCTGCTTGCATCATTAAGGTCTCACTTCATGGATAACGAAGAATCTCCTAAATTTTCGAAAATTCGAGCAATGATGGAATAATAATACACGAATTATTTCGGAATTTTTCACTACATAATTTAGTAGTTACAAATTTATGAATTTAATACGCCTGCTTATGGAAAAACAGATTTTTCTTAAGCAGACGTTAATTGTTGCAAAACGAATGGAACTAAATCGCCGTAAATTCTGAATAAATTAAATCATTAAGATTAAGGATCAAAAGATGCTTAGTTTCAAATGAATCGACTGAGTAATTGTCGAGAAATGAATTAAAGTGATGAGGAGTATCGACTGAAACAGTTGAAACAGTTTGACAGTCACTGACGAAACGTCAGTCAACCACACGCCAGAATCGTCGAATTTGACTTAAATTATTATTAAAAGTGGTGAATTAACATTCCTAAGTGTTAATTTATTATGAGTTCAGTTATTAGTAAGGCTAAACATGTACGACACGATCTAGGCTCGTAAATCCACGATTCACCCATTTTGGACTAACTTTTTGCTCGAGGATCCATCCAGTAAGACCATAATTGGCTCGTAAGATTTTTTATATTTGGTAGATATTTAGATATTTCTTCATTCAATTTATAATGGATAAAAGTCAAATCGATTGTTCTGAAAAAGGAATTTTTACTCAAATCAGATACTTTTATCTGGATAAACATTCGAAACTGCAATGGGAAAAAAATAATTTTTTACGAAAATAATTATAATAGTATGGTATATAATAATATTTAATTAACTAATATTAATAATATTCAATATTCCACTATTGAAACACTGTCTTAGACTCGGAATATATTTTCCACGGAGATTTAGAAAATAAAAAATTAATATTAATTATTAAAAATGATAATTGATGAATAAAAATAAGCCGAAAGATTACAAATCAATAATTGTATTTCATATCAATACAGTATATATTCTCGTCCGTCCATTCGATGAACAATAATTTTAATGATCATAGGACAATGTCTTAGCCTATTTAATTATCGTAAAGCCACGTCCAACGTCCGTTACTCTTATTTCGGTCGTGGTTTGTTCTGCATTTTATTTCCGCTTTGATTACCACCGCCACGACCAAGAGGTGCGGGTCCTCGGCCTCCTCGACCCCCAAAGGTACCTGGAAATCCCACGAAAAATTGTTAAATCTTGATCCATCACCAAATTTCACCGGAAAATAATTTGATACACGAATGAATTATTTATAATTCGGTATCCTAATAAATTCAGTAAATTGAAATTAAAAAATACAGTACTATTAACGGAGGGATATTGGCTCTTAAAAAATGGTGTACAACAGATTACATTGGCCTGAAGATTACACACAATTGGGAATGATTACTTTTTTTTTGCAGATTTTAATCCTTGATCGAGTGCAATCAAATGGAAAAAATTGAATGTACACCGTGACATATTACACACAATTTCCCAAAGATTACATGTCTCAATGACAGAATACATAAATTTTTTTGTAAACTTACAAAGAGCAGTTGCAATATGGCCTGAAGTAAAATTCATATGAGATTACAAGAAAACACGTGAACACGTAGGAATACATGAGGATAACCAGACAAATTCATGGAGAACGCATGAAGAATACACGAACTTTTTTCTAATCTTTCTCGATTATATAAGATAACACAAAATTGTTTGAGATTACCCATAATTGCAGCTTCGGAGGAATTCAAAGATTAGACAAAAATTACACAAAGCACACAAAAATGATTACCAAAGATTATTTCTCTCATGTACACCAAATCACACGAGTGTATACCCCACAATTGCTAATAATAGTAAATTTGAGTATTAATGCAAACCTCTTCCGCCGCCTCGTCCACCTCTTTGGTTCTGGCCTCCTCTGCCCTTCATTTCTCCTCTTCCGCGCGATTTCATTTGCACATCCTCTTTGACCATGTCGATTACCTCGTCCGGTATTCTAAGATACTTTATCGTGCTACCACGAATGTAACATTCCGGCATTTTCCAGAATTTGTCACCGTCCTGCATGAACCAAAATTAAATTTACATTATTCGTCTGCACTATGTATAAAATTTGGTGAAGATCGAACGTTCGAAGCTGCTATGTCTATCGTGCATGCTCGGAGTAGTTCGCGTTTGCTACTTTTGCGCATTACGCTCATATATGCACAACTTATTCAACAAATTTTCTTTCTTTGCGCTTGTGTGGTTAAATTTTTTTATCATTCCCTTCACGAAAAAATGATAAAAGTTTTGTTCATGTAAAAATAATAAAAGTTTTGTATGTTTGTATTCCTTCCGTATTATCCACGTTTTCTCTCATTCAAGCTATCTCCTCTCCGCATCACCTCAATTAAACAAGATTCTACCGTACTCAAGTTTGAATTAAAATTTGTGCGCAAGCAATAAAATAAATAAATAAACAAATGATTTTACCCTCGAAGTACAGATGACTTCTCTGAGATTGATGTTCATCCAATTGTCGCAGCTGACCAAGTGACCATTGTACGTTTCGCCATTCTTCAACTCCACCAGCTGTAAACAAATACAACAACAACGATAACAACAGTGAATAATCGTTATAAACAAAACCTACCGTTAACGTTCGAAGAAATTTATAGGTTAGAAACTCACCATAGGATGATTCTGTGCCGTCCTGAGCAAAGAAAGTGGCAACTGAAACGAGAATTCGAACGTTTTAATTGTACTAAACTTGAAATCGTTGATTCGATCGAAGTAGAAAATATATTTTTACCATTGTTAAATTGTTAAAATATTGGAACCGGTGTAACTACGTTTGATGATGTTCCTGCGTGGTTTGTTCTGCTACGAAACGATGCTCGCCAAGTTGTATACACAAAAACCGAAGCGCTTCGTGACGCTCTGTCAGCTGGTAAAATTCTCCCCCCCCCCTGCCCGGCGAAATCGCGGTCAACCTAACCTATATGTTCGAACGCATCCATGAATTTCGGAGCTTTAAACTGTCGAACTTTTGTAGGTTAATTGCAATACCAAAAATGTTTGGTAAAAGCAGATCCGCAGCACGATGTTTGTGGTCTCGTTGTGTTTTGATAAACAAAAACGATTTGGTTCGTTGCAATACAAAATTCTTGGTAAGCTGTGGAACATCTTTACGCTGCGTAGAATTTATTTCTCACATACGAGCAGGTTCAATGCGTAGGGAAAGAGATAGCGACTACTTGTCGACTGGTTTTATGCCCATTTTTCAATATTGCCGACAAAACCACGATTTTTTACGTGAATTGTGATGTTTAAGATCTTACTGGACGGAGCATTGGGTTAAGAGTTAGTTGAAGATGGGTGGAACGTGGATTTACGAGTCTGGATTGTGTCGGACATGTTTAGACTTACGAATAACTGAACTAATGATAAATTAACATTTAAGAATGTTAATTTACCACTTTTAATGATAATTGAAGTCAAATTCAACAATGTTGGCGTGTGGATGACTGACGTTTTGTCAGTGATTATAAAACTGGTTCAACTGGTTCAGGCGATACTCCTCATTACTTTAATTAATTTCTCGACAATTACTCAGTCGATTCATTTGAAACTAAGCACAAGCAATCTGTTGATGCTAAATCTTAATGATATAATTTTTTCAGAATTTACAGCGATTTAGTTCCATTAATTTTGCAACCATTAACATCTGTAGAAGCTGTTTTCCCATAAACGACCGTGTTAAGTTCATGAATTGATAACTACTAAATTATCCAGTGAAATATTCTGAAATAATTCATATATCATTATTCTCTCAAGGACTAACATTCCTCAAATTTTCCAGAATTTTGGCGATGTTTCAATATCCAGTCAGACCTTAATTCCCCATTTTTCGAAATATCGTTCAATCATCCGATCGGTATTTCGCCGCGTTTGTCTCCAATTTTTTAACTCGTATTTATCCTAGACCGCTGCAGATCCGCACCGAACGGCAAACTTTTCCAGCCAAAATGCGCCTCAGCCGAAATCGGAGAACTCGGAACCCCCATTGCCGGTCAACAAATTCACAAAAAGAACGCACACCTGCGGCCAATTGACAATGGCCAACGTTGGAGAAGAAGTGCATCTCTGCGGATGGATGGAATTTCAGAGAATGGGAAAATTCATCATCCTCAGAGACGCTTACGGTTCCGCTCAGTTGATCGTTCCAGACGAGGCAGGTAGTCCGATTTCCCATTGAAAAAAATAACAAACGTTGATTCGACGCCGAGCTTTTAATTTTCGGCTCATAAATTTCAGAAGACGCAATTGAGAGAGACGGTGGACGAACTTTCTTACGAAAGTGTTTTGCGAGTCACCGGCAAAGTCGTCCCAAGGCCGAAGGGTCAAGAAAACCCAAAGATGAAAACAGGTTTTGTGGAGATCGAAGTGGATTCTCTCGAAGTTTTGAACGAATCGATGGCAAACCTGCCATTTAACATAAGACAGTACAACCAGGCAAAAGAATCCCTGCAGATGCAGTATCGATATTTGTCATTGCGTTTTCCCGAATTGCAGAGAAATTTGCGTCTGAGATCGCAAGTAACGAACAAAATGCGGGAGTATTTGGTCGATCATTGCGGATTCGTCGATGTGGAGACGCCCTCGCTGTTCAGAAGGACTCCGGGGGTGAGATGAGAGTGCTATGTTTGGAAAATTAGCGATTGTTCAAAATTCATAATTTTCGGAGTATTTTTTGGTCCATTATTTTTTTAAATTAGTAACTAGTAAAATAACATTAGAATATGCAAACTATACGAATAACACAAAATAATTATATATATTAATAATTGATAGATTATTATTATTGTTATTATTATTATTATTATTATTATTATTATTATTATTATTATTATTATTATTATTATTATTATTATTATTATTATTATTATTATTATTATTATTATTATTATTATTATTATTATTATTATTATTATTATTATTATTATTATTATTATTATTATTATTATTATTATTATTATTATTATTATTATTATTATTATTATTATTATTATTATTATTATTATTATTATTATTATTATTTCCGTGTGTATAGTAATAAAAAATAATAGAATAATAATATTGAAATTATTATCAATTAAACGATAATTTTAATGAAATATAGAGAAATAATAAATATGATAAATAAATATATAAATTATTAATATTTATCAATCACGTTATTATCAATAATCGAACTCAGAGAAATAACCTTAATAATAATAATTAACCAATTAATTATCATGATTATTCATTACTTCTCAATACTCGATTATTTAGGTTATTGTATTCAATGATGATTTTATTATTTTCGCAATTAATAACGAAATCATTATTATAATTAGTAACTATTATTATCGATTATTCGACAATGAAATAAAAATTATTATCGATCGCATTTTTACGTACAGGGAGCCCAGGAATTCGTAGTTCCGACTCAGCATCCGGGAAAATTTTATTCTCTCGTGCAGAGTCCCCAACAATTCAAACAATTGCTCATGATCGGAGGTATAGACAGATATTTTCAAGTCGCCCGGTGTTACAGAGACGAGGGTGCTAGACACGATCGTCAGCCGGAATTTACCCAGCTCGACATAGAAATTTCGTTCAGCGATCGCGAAGGAATAATGGAACTCGTCGAGGGTCTTCTCGTTCATTGTTGGCCCGAAGAACTCGGTCGGATATCTTTGCCGATCGATCGTATGACCTTCGAAGACGTTTACGAAACATACGGTTCCGAACAGCCGGATTTGAGAATACCGTACAGAGTACGTTACATCGATATATCGGTTCGAATGATTATCGTAGGACGATGATTTTGTTTTAATATATATTTTATGCAGATTTATAACGTGACGGAATTTTTTAATCCGCGCGGATCGAGCGAGGATGAGGTTTACGCTATGGCTTTTTCAGGGGCTCAGGTTGGTGTGAAAATTATGATTTTTACTACTTAATTTAGGTTCGCTGATTTGATTTATGGGGGATTTTATATCGATTTTATATAGGGGGATGGAATTTTTGTAAAATATTTTTGTAGCATGTTTTGTGGATGAGAGTATAAAGAGATATTGAAACAAGGTTATTAAATAATAACGCTTTAAGGGCTTGCCCTCGCGCGCGCTGAAAACCGAATGGATTACAAAAATTATTATGAAGTTTATTTGGTTAAGAAAAAAAAATTAAATCGTTGATTTTATATTTTTAATTAACTTTTCGACTGTAAGAAGAAAAAAAATTGTTTTTTTGTCAATATTAATATTATTCTTCGTGGGTATAAATGAAGTACTGATAAGAACCATGGTCGGCACCATAACTTCACCAAAAATCATCCAATTTCCAAAAATAAATAAGAATCTTTTAAGATAATTTCTTACCAGATTTTTTCTCGAGAACGCAAATAATTTCTTCGACGCAATAATCTCTCTTATCTTTAGGATCATCTCACGACGTCCGTCAAAGCGAAATTGAACGTTGTCAAATCGATGAAATTTTCCAAAGTCAATCTGATTCAGACGAAAATAGCCGGCGACGAGTGGAAGACGAAATTGAAGAAATTATTGAGGGACGAAGGAGCTGCGGGATTGAAACGCAAGTTGAATTTAAAATCCGGCGATGTCATGTTCATCGCGCGGGGGAAGAAGAACGAAGCGGTGAGTGCGTGATCTTTGAGACGGATTTTTAATTCTTAACCCGGACACTGGGGTCAAAAAGCTCCCAAAAAAAATTAACCGTAATTTAGGATTTTTTGCGATTTGAAAAATAAATAAATACCTTTTTTCCAACAATCGCTATCAGGCTATTTTTTTCCTTAAAGTAGAATATTTCGAGAGTATCCAGTCAATTTTTGAGATTGAAACAGTGAAAAATGGGGAAGTTATGATTTTTCGATCAAATTTGCAATTTTTCAATTTTTTTTTTTGCCTTTGAACATTTTTTATTTCAAAGGAAATATTAAATTTGAACCGAATAATCGATGGCACCCCTTAAAGAAAGTATCAAAGAACGTATGATAATTTTTTTCAAGTAAAAAAAATCAATTGGTTCCTCCCAGGAAGCCTTTTTGTGTGCTCGGGGTCGAAAAGACCCCCGTTTGCCAGCTATTTCACAGGCCGATAAGGGTGCCAGTTAAGGGTCAACAACAACCTCATTGAAATCTTTATCCTCAGCGGGAACTCGTCGGCAAAATTCGCGTCGAATTTGCCAATATAATGGAGAAAAACGATCACAAAGTGAGATCGCGAGATTACAAATTTTTGTGGGTCATCGATTTTCCATTGTTCTACAAAAACGACGACGGAGATCTGGCTTCGACTCATCATCCCTTCACTCAGGCTCATCCGGACGACTTTCAATTTATCGATAGCGATCCACTGAAGGTGAAAAAAAATTTTTTTCTTCGTATATAAAATTATAT
The DNA here is from genome assembly GCA_963971145.1 of Sussaba pulchella. NCBI lineage: Eukaryota > Metazoa > Arthropoda > Insecta > Hymenoptera > Ichneumonidae > Sussaba > Sussaba pulchella. Next base: position 17,894,833 of record OZ020165.1, read on the forward strand.
ATAAATATTGAGGATAATAAATGAAATAATAATATAATATAATAATATTATATTATTATTATTAATTACATGATATAACAATATTATATTGTATTATTATTAATTATATAATATAATAATATTACTCCCGCTGATAGTCGCAGTTCTTCGTGAAAAAAATTGTCCTCGCATGAAGAAATTACTTTGGCCTAGTTAATCTTACTCATTCAGAAGCTTTGGCGATTGTCGACCTGATTAATGTTATAGCTACATTTTTTTCGGACATGTATATTCAATTCTTCCGTTCGAGATTGAGATTTTTGTTGAGATTCGAGTTGGTGAATTTTTATGAATGAAAGGAGCAATACTGATGGACGAGGAAACGAAAAAAAAGCGATGAAGATAGAAATTTAGCAAAAAAAGGCTTTTGCGACGGAAAAGCCCTCAACAAAAAGCCAGTATTTCCATGTACGTGACAAAAAATCCTTTCCTCGGATCTCAGCGAGTACGTGACAAAACATTTGGCGACCATTCGAGAATGGTACTAAAACATTTGGCAGCCGGCTGCATCGCGGCAAACCTCGCTGAAATTTCGTTAACCCGAGCGCAGGCCGACCGTTTTTTATGGTGCAGCATGGAGGTACGGTGGCCAGCGTAAACTTGAAAAAAAAACCAACCGACGAAGACGAAAATTCTATTGTATACATTCTAATATATCGTAGCGTCTTACACGATACTCCAACTATTACTGCTATTTACTATTATTCGAAAATATAATAATAGTAATAATACATAATATAATTATATAATAATAATAATAATAATAATAATAATAATAATAATAATAATTATTATTATTATTATTATTATTATTATTATTATTATTATTATTATTATTATTATTATTATTATATATAATTAATAAATTATTATTATTAATTATTATAAATATAATAATAATAATAATTATTATATATAATTATTAATTTATTATTATTTTTTATTATAATGATAATTATTAATAATTATAATATATAATTACATAATAATTTTATTATATAATTCTATGCATATAATATAATTATTATTATATTTTATTATATAATAATAATTCCCTGTCAAAATCCAAAGAAAAATAAAATCTCTCTTGCACAATAATCGATATTTCGATTATTTCCGATATAATATTAATGTTTTAATTATTCTTTTCATAAAAAATATGGTAAAAAAATCAATATACGTCAATTACATAATTTCGATTTAAAAAAATATGAAGGATACGCAATCGTCCGCAGGTACGAGGCTTGCACTACGATCTCGTGCTCAATGGCTCGGAAATAGCCGGTGGTTCGATAAGAATTCACAACGCCGATCTGCAACGACGAATATTAAAAGTGTTGAACATCGATGGATCGCAAATGAAACATTTGACGGATGCATTGGCGAGCGGAGCACCCCCTCATGGTGGTATCGCCTTCGGTGAGTCGTTGGGTTTCATTTTAAATTTCCCTTATTTATTTATTTTTCTCAAAAATTCATTTATCTTCGATAGATTTATAATTTTATTTAAAAATTTGTTTTTTCTATGATTTTCAGGACTCGATCGATTGATTTCGATAATGTGCGACTCACCGAGCATAAGAAACGTAATTGCCTTTCCCAAGACGATGGAAGGACGCGATTTGATGTCCGGCGCGCCTGTCGAAATAACCGACGAGGAAAAACGTCTTTATCACCTGAAAACTCTCGACGGTGATTCGAAAACGTAACGCGGTTGAACCCAAAAGTTTGCGAAATATTGAGAAATCTCTCGTTGCATACAATCGAGACGAATACAACGAGAATTTTGTGAAAACGTTGAGATAGAATCAGGGACAGTCTTCGCTGGTTTTCTTTTTTCAAAAGATTTTTTTATAGAAAAATTTTAAAAGGAAAATTCCTCGACGTTTAATTTTCAAAGCCATTCTTCCGCTTCTGCGTTCAGTCCTGAAGTTTTTTTATATTGCTTTTCTCTCAATGATTCGGTGATTAAATATTTAAAAAACTGATTTTTAAATATCGAAGAATCGAAGAAAAAATATCTTTAAAAAAAAAGATATTCAAACATTGCAGTCTCAAAGGTAAAAAAAATATATTTGAAAGGTTAAAATAATATTTAAAAAAGGTTGGAACTAAATTTTGCAATCGCCTTAATCAATCGTCTCTCAACGCCGAAGAAAAATTAATTTTCAGGCCTGCTAAAATTCGTCAGTTAATATGAAAAATCAATTTTTCCTCAGATAAATCGCATTAATTGCAACAAAAAAAAACCCAACGCAAAGACTAAAAAAAAAAAACCATCGCAAATAGCACCGAAGACCGTTTGGTCAATTCCATCCTACCTTCGACATCGACAATGATTTCAGGGAACAATAATTCAGTGAAAGGTACGACAATGTATATGGGGTATTCCTGAGAATTTCGGCAACTTCGGACAGTTGGGTCAAAATTTTTGCCCCCCAATTTTTTCCATTAATATGTGTTGAAAATAAAGAGACACGTATTTCGGCGTTTTTTATTTTGACCCCCCACTTTTGAAATACGGTCAAATGAAGTTTTTGAAGTATTGACCACATTCGATCATTCAAATCGATATATCTCAGCAACGGTCAGTGATAACTCGAAAAACCACGGGTCTTTTTTTTTCGTTTTTGAACGCTCTATACAATGAAAACATTTACGATTATGTTGCACAAATTCAACAATAAGTTATAAACAATTCAAAATTAAAAATGAAATAAAACAAAAAACGCACTTTTAATTTTTGAAATGTATTTTTTTTTAAATTCCTTGAACAAAAACGAAAATTTAGCCACCTTGAACTTTTTGGGCCGACGCTTCGTTCGGGAGTTATAGATTTTTTTGTCACAAAAAACCCGTAAATGTTTACCCGGTTGTTAAGAATAAAAGCTATAACTTTCGAACGAAACGTCGGCCCAAGTCCGGCCGGGTCTCAAAATTTTCGTTTTCGTTCAAGGAATTTGGAAAAAAATAGATTTCAATAATTAAGGGTACTTTTTCTTCATGCAATTTTTTACTAATAAAATCCGTATATTTACCGGTTTTTTATGACAAAAAAAGCTATAACTTTCGAACGAAACGTCGGCCCAAGTCGGGCCGGGTCTCAAAATTTTTCTTTTCGTCCATGGAATTTGAAAAAAAAATCAATTTCAATAATTAAGGGTACTTTTTTTTCATGCAAATTTTTACTAATAAAATACGTAAATTTACGGGTTTTTTGTGACAAAAAAATCTATAACTCCCGAACGAAGCGTCGGCCCAAAAAGTTCAAGGTGGCTAAATTTTCGTTTTTGTTCAAGGAATTTAAAAAAAAATACATTTCAAAAATTAAAAGTGCGTTTTTTGTTTTATTTCATTTTTAATTTTGAATTGTTTATAACTTATTGTTGAATTTGTGCAACATAATCGTAAATGTTTTCATTGTATAGAGCGTTCAAAAACGAAAAAAAAGACCCGTGGTTTTTCGAGTTATCACTAACCGTTGCTGAGATATATCGATTTGAATGATCGAATGTGGTCAATACTTCAAAAACTTCATTTGACCGTATTTCAAAAGTGGGGGCTCAAAATAAAAAACGCCGAAATACGTGTCTCTTTATTTTCAACACATATTAATGGAAAAAATTGGGGGGCAAAAATTTTGACCCAACTGTCCGAAGTTGCCGAAATTCCCAGGAATACCCCATATATTGTATAAAAAAAAAAGAAAGAAAGATTTCTTCCTCTTTATTTCCGTTTTATTTTATTATTCGAAACATAAATTTCTCTCATGGGAATTTCGTCCTTCTCTCATTGCTTTCGCAATTTTTATCACTCTTTTCTCGTCGCGAAACTGACATAAAAATAAAAATTACATCAATCCTCAATGTTTCTTTTTCTTTTCTTTTTTTTTTTCTTCCTCATTTATTTATTTATTTATTTTCGTATGTTTCACGCTAAATGTGCGTGTGCGATGCTGTCGATGGGCATCTTTCGTTAATTCGTGTGCGCGCGAGTGTCGAACAATTGTTATTTTCAACGGCAAATTTCGTTACGAATGATTTTTAACGCTGAGAATGATTTTAAACAATCAAGAAACGAAAATTCACACGCAGAAACGCAGACACACACACACGTGGGCGAGGACGTAAAATTATTAATCGATTGTTTTTATACATATATATCTTTACGTCGATCGTCGAACGATCTTTTCACAGCGAGTGAGATACGTTTTTTTTTTGCGGGGGGGCGGCGAGACCGGAAGTCGTTGCGACGAAACGAAGCCGTCGTTGCGCATCGATGATGAGAAGCTGGACGATCAATTTCGTTCGGATTCTGGGGCTTTGTAACGAGAAATAATAATATTTTTGCGAATTGTTTGGACAAGAGTGAGTGAGGAGAGAGACTTTGAACGATGTGGTTGTAAAGATGAAGGGAAATTATGGGAATTGTCGCAAGCCCGAGAGATCTTGGTTGAGATCGCGACGATGGGGCGGTGGATTAATTGATATTATTGCTGGAAGATCATCGGTGGGTCCTTGAGGGGATCAAAAAGAATGAAAAAAAATGAAGAAGAAATAGAAAAAAAAATAGAAGAGGGACGGAAAGAATATAATTAAAAAATAAGGAAAATATTGCAATATTTAATTTCTGTTAATGAAGATTGAGAAAGAATGAAAAAAAAGAAGAAATGGAGGGAATAAAAAATTGAAGAAGGAAAATAGGAAAGTATAAAAATAGAAAAGGGGAAAAAAAGAGAATTAAAAAATGAGGGGAATATTCCAATATTTAACTTATGTTAATAAAAATTAAGAAAAATAGAAGACGAAGAATAAAAAATTGAAGAAAAAAAATAGGAAAGTATAAAAAATATGGAAGGGCAAAAAGAGAATTAAAAAATAAAGAAAAATAGACAATGAAAAGAAAAAAATACTCGTCGATCAAACGAGCCTAAAAGAAACATTTCAAGAGTTTGGTGTTAATTAACGCAATTTCCACTGATTCAAACGCGTTGTTTTTTTTGTTTTTTTTTTTCATCGTTTATATTTTATAAAAAATACTATTTTCACAGAAAAAACGAGATAAAGAGATAAAGAGAGAAGGAGAACAATTGTTTGCACGCACTCCGAATAAACCTACGAATTTCTATTTACGTTATTTGTTTCGTTCTTCTTTCGTATTATTTTCCCTCTCTTATTCGCGCACACGTTGAGATATGCAATTTAAACGTACGTCGAGCACACACACACACTATCGAATAAATTGTCTCGTGATAAACAAGCAAATCGCATCCACGCACGCACAACTGTCACGCGTTCTTGCATACAAATACATTACGTAAAATAAACGTTCGAAATAACGTTGACGCCACGAATGAGAAGAGAATGAGGGAGAAAAACGTGAAGAAATAATAATAGTCGAAAAAAATTATTATTATTATTATTTTCTTAATATTCTTCTAATACTAGCGATGATGGTAATAATAATTAATAATAATTAATAATAATTAATTATAATTAATAATATTTATAATAATGGTGTGTCGTATTTACATATACGATAGGAGGGACCGGATACAGCGACACAGCCGTCTTTGCGAATCGTAGAAAATCTTACATATTATTTAGAAAGATAAACGATGAAATAAATAATAAAAAAATAAAAAAAATAAAAAAAAATTTTTTTTAAGACGAGAAAAAAATTGTTTATGAGCATATTAATTTGTATATTTGTGTGAAAGTAATCGAAAAAGCAGTGTTGCGTGAGTTACAAGTTTATAGCGTATGTTTTAGTTAATTAGAGGACGCAAAGAGGGAAGCGCATTATTAATTACAATTATTTTATTTACGTGAATGTGTGTGTGTGTGTTTAATAAAATGCGCGGTATTAAACCGTTCGTTATTTTAACAATATCGTTTCGTCGGATTGTTTTCGAGACAGGAAATAATAAGCGTTGATTAATCAATTCGAAATTTCGGGGGACGAATTCGCAGTTTCGTGTAATTCCAATGAAAATTCGTCGGTTCTAATAAACGTTCGCAAAAAATCGGCAATTTTGAAGTAAATAAGTTTCGGAGTTGAATAATTAATTAACAGATTTGGCTTCGAATGAATTTAATTAAGTAAAATAATTTGTCTTTTTATTCTACTTAATTTCCGAATAACCAACAATTATTCAAAGTTCTATTTTTTTTAAATAATTAATTTTTATAATTTACTAATAAAAAAATTTTGATTTGAAGGGAGAAAAAATCTTGATATTAATCGAATAAATTTTATTTTAATTCACGAAGCTGCCGATTTTTGCCGATCGTAGAAGCAAAAGAAATGAGAACGCATCGTGGGTTAAAAAAAAAATTGTGCAAAAGACGCAAATGTATAAACCGAAATAAAAATTATTTAGTCGACGAAGACGTAAAAAAAGTTTTCGACGTAATAAAAATAAAAAAGGAAAAAAAAGCGAAGCTTTTAACGTTGGAATAGAAAAATCGTTGCTTGGAATAATAAAACGCTGGCGATGCTTGACAAGCAGGTACGACAGGATGGAAACGTAGATGTAGATAAAGATCTAACGGAAGAGAAAAAGACAGAGTCGAAAAGTGCTATGTACACGAGATTATACGACACATGTGAATACTAACGGCGTTGTAAGTTGATAATTTTTAAAACGAATTTGTCGCAAAAACGTTGACGAAGGCAACGAAGACGTTTTGAGATCGCAACGATGGAGCTACGGTGGTAGATTTTCGTTTTATTTATTTATTTATTTATTTTTTTTTTATATTCTTTACGTTTCGCGTGTAAAATTGTTACATCCAAGCGAAAAATTATGTACATGCGGACGACTGACGATTGCGTTTCGTCGCGCTACTCGCGATTCATCGGCTGGGGCTTGGATTGGTCGAACGATTTATTATTGAACGAAAAAAAAAAAAACGCTCCGTACGATCGAAAATCGGCATAATTGATTGAGAGATTCTATAAGTGAAATTTTAAAAATTGAGAAATAGATTTTTGAGAAATGTCGGAAAAATGGCTTTAGGATATTTTGGAGGAACATTTCTTGGAATATTTGGAAGAAATATTGTTGAATAATTTGGAACGAATATTTTTGGAATATTTGGAAAAAATATTTTTCATGCTCGAAATATATATTTTTTTCTATCAGAAAATTTTGAAAGTTGAGAAATAGATTTTTGAGAAATGTGGGAAAAATGGCTTTAGAATATTCGGGAGGAATATTTCTTGGAATATTTGGAAGAAATATTGGTTGAAAAATTGAGAACGAATATTTATGGAATATTTGGAAAAAATATTTATCATGTTTAAAATATATATATTTTTTCAATTAATCGTTAAGTTGTTCAATGAATTATTTTAAAAATTGATTATTGAAGAGTTTGACCAAAAACCATAGGTAAAAAAATTGTATTTCAATCCAAAAATTACCGAAACATTTTCTTAAAAAAAATGATCAGCTCTGCCAGAGAATTAAAATATATACGAATTATAATTACGATCCGTAATTATTCAGGATATCATCGAAATCCTATCCATACCAATGCTGATAATCGATCATGCCGATTTCGATTATTTTTTTTACATTTATTTTCATACATTTAATTTTATTCTTATTTTTTTTTCAAACCTAAATATCCAAAGTTCAATCGATTTTCGCACGACTCGTTCGAAATTCGTTCATCAGCTTTTGAGGACAATTCTCAAACTATTCGTCGCAATTACAAACACACCTTGACCTCGAGTTTTGCCTCGTTTCCCGCGTCTTTATCGCAAAATCGAGCCGTCGATCCGACCGGAACAATACAAACACCCTTCCTTCCATTTCTCCGCGCCGTATAAAATAAAATAAAAATAAACAATCGAGTCGGAGACGAAGAATTTCGAGTTCTCTCGATAATTTCAAGTTCCAACGGCAACAACGCGTTATCACACGTGTTTTTCTCGAGGCTTGTTCGATTTGATTGTTACAAAATACGAAATTTAAAGAAAAAAACGAAAAAATTCAAATAAAATTCAAATTTGGTCTTCATAAATACCACCTCGAAATAAATTCGACGATCAAAAGTTTCTCAATCTTCGTCCGGAGTTTTATCATCCTTGTTTCCTTTTTTTTTAATTTTTTTCTTCGTCCGATAACGTAGATGAGAATTCGAGCAGAAGAATTTCTTGTTTTTCTTCTGTCTTCTCCAGGTTTTTCGGTTTCTCTTCTTCTCGTCCTGTGCTTCGATGAAAGAGAAGCTGTGCAATCCTTTTGTAACATTTTTCCTCTTCTTCTTCTTCTCTTTTCGCTCTTCCTTGGATTTTTTTTTACGCGTTTATTATTTTTTTTTCGGTGTTTCGATTTAGAGAAGAGAAAAAAAATGGAACAAAGCTGTGAGATCGTTTGTAGAATTTTTCTTCTCTTTCAGAATTTCATGACGTTTATTATTTTTCTACCACTGCTTTGATTTTAAAAATTAATCAAAGCTTTGTGATCGTTTTTAGGACATTTTTCTTCCCTAGATTTTTTATTTTTCTTATTTTTCTTTCAATGCTTTGATTATAAAAATTAATCAAAGCTTTGTGATCGTTTTTATCATTTTTCTTCTTCTTCTTTTTTTCCGTTTTTCTCTGCATTTTCTCTCGTTCTCGTTTTTTTCCGAACGCTTCGATATAAAAAACCACATCGAAGCTCGTGTCAATCGTTCATAGAATTTTTCTTCTTCATCCCTTTTCGTTCTTCTTTGGATCTTTTGACGTTTTCGAATTTTTATTCCGCTGCTTCGATTAGGAAAAAATCGAGACAAAGCTGCCTAACAATTCGTAAAGTTTTCTTCCTGTGTTTATATTTTTTTCTTCACGTTTTTATCTCGTCGTTTATTTTTGTTCGCGCAATTTCGGCGGTGTTGGAAAGTACTCGTAATTATCCTGGCGTAAATAATTCCACGTGTTTAAATGCAGTTGAAGGACGTCGGATATAAACGCTTGTAAATCGTCGTCGTCGTCTTCGCTCCCTTTTTCTCCTTTCTCCTTTCTCCCTTCGTCCTTTTCTCTCTCTCTCTCAATTCGCGAGACTACGACGAAGATTAATCGTCCGCAGGATCCATCAAAACCGGCGAACGTCGCGATCGTCCTCGCGATAACGCGAAAACGCGCGATGATAAGGAAGCCCTTCTCCAATCTCCTCCTCAATCCTCAAATCCAATCAAATCGTCGACATTTCCCCATAAATTCTCATCGTTCGAATAAAAAAAAACAAAAAAAACAAGTGACGATCTCGACTTTCCTTTCGTCTTTTTTCCCCGTTTTTTCGTTCAATTATTAACAAATTCTTCAATCAATCTCGAGAAAATCATTTGTCAACGTCATAAAAAAAAATCTTGCGTATTCTTCTCATTCTTCCACCTTTTTCCCTCCTTTTTCGCGGTTTTCTCTCATTTTTCTTCTTCTTCTATTCTCCATCGTTCTTCGTTCTCCCTCGATTTATTCGTTTCCTCCTTTTTCCCTCACCATCTCGCGATTTTTCCTTCTTCTTCTTCAATCCTCCATCGTTCTTCGTTCCTCCTCGATTCCTTCATTCCCTCCTCCCTCCCTCCTTTCCCTTCGAAAAACCACCCCACCAATTTCCTCCAACATCCGGTCGCAATTCTCGCGATAAAAAAAAAAAAAAAACAATCAAAACACGGAAAAAAACCCCAGAAGAAACCGCGCGAATTGCGCAGACTCGTCAAATTCCTCTCATTCGTCTTCGTTGACAGCGTCAATCGCACAATTTTTCTCTCTTCGATTCTTCGATCATCGTTCATCCAAAATATTTTACGCGGTATCTTCGACCGTTGGCAACCAAAACGCCATATTGGTGCACGCCGAAGCCAACATCATGTATTTAGGATTGAATTGTATGCATTGAACCGGCGCCGGATGATCACCGTTCAAAACGCAAACTTTGTAACCCGTGTCGGCGTTCCAAATGTGAACGCGTCCGTCCGTGGAACCGCTGAAGACAAATTGCGAATCCGGCGAAAAACTGGCTTCAATGGCGATGCCTTTGTTGTTCAAATGACCGGTAAAAGTTTGCAACGGCGTGCCGTGAAAAGCATCGATCAAACGTATAATACTGCCATTGGTCGATATTAAAATAGTTTTACCGTCTTTGCTGAATTTCAAACCCGTCCAATCGCATTCTTTCTCCTGCGTTAATTTGAAAGTCACGAATGGACCTTTGTCAAAACTACGAAGATCGTAAAGTTTGATGAATTCGGAATTAACACCGGCGGCAAAAATCAAACCTTCGGGATCGTAAGCGGCTACCGGACGTCCGGAAACGTTCATAACACCGTGACAATTGGGTGATCTCAAATCCCAAAGTCTCAAAGTTTTGTCCAAAGAACCGGACAAAAATGTATCTTCGACCGGACTTATGCACAGTGAAACGACTTTTTTCGTGTGACCAGGAAAATATCTTATGTATTTGTTATCGTGAAGACTTAGATATCTTATCGTATCGTCGATCTTCGTGCTGCTGTGTATCGCCGTGTTTTTAGCGTGTGTGAAATGTATCAAATCAACGCCATATTTTTTCGAATTAACCGTACGCATTTGCGAACCTTTTTCACAATCGTAAATAACAATTTGATCGTCCTCCGAGCACGATATCAATGTATCGCCGCTCGTGGAAAAATCTATGCTGTTTATACGATCGGAATTTTCACGAAACACTTTCGCCACCTTGAAGCTACGAACCACGTGGTCCACGAGCTTCATGACGACGGGTAAATTTTTTTTTTTTTCAATCTTGAACGGTATTTCGGCGAACCGTAGGCGACGCTTGGTCGCTTTCGGTTACTCCTGGTGGGGGAAATATATTGAAGACGGTTCACCCGCGGAACCGATTAGAATTAAAAAAAAAAACAAACGGAATCGACGTCGTCTCCACGGCCGACGGAGGGTGGCTTCGATCACGAATTTTTTTATCGTCTCGTTTATTTTTGTTTATTGTTTTTTTTTTTTTTTTTTCGTCACTTCAATCGCGAAGGAGTTTACCGTTCGATGGCTCCAACGCGTGCGATTGCGGAGCGCGCGGGCGCGCGCCAGCGCCGATGGATTATAAGCGGCGCCGATGCCAAACGTTTATATTTCTCTTCAACGTTTTTTTTTTTCTTCTTTCTCGTCTCGTTTTCGTCTTTATCACCAACGATTCTTCGCGTATTTTTTCACCACCGCCGGTTCGTGGAACCGTTTCCGGTCTTCCCGACGCGCCGTCGAAACCGTTTTTTTCGAGGATGAAAAGATTTTACGGTTTTTTTTTTTTAATTCGTGTTTTATTTGCGCGGGAATGTATTATGTACGGTTGTTGTTGTTTGTTTGTTTGTTTTTTTTTTGTTGTTTGGATTGTTTTAGAAGGTGAGGTGAGTCGAAGAATTCGACGTGTTCGCGACTGTACGTCCGGCGGTCCGGCGCTGCCCAGACGGGCTAAACTCCCGGGGGAATTTGGGCCGGCGTGGGGGTAACCGAAGGGTTTGACGGACGGTTGTGGAGGGGCTGAAGGGAGAATGAGGTGGTGGGGATTTCGCGGTTGTCCCTTTCACGGGTTTGTCGCCCAATGGGCGGATAACGTTGGGATGACAATCGCCGTTAGTTATCAAGGGTTTGGTGGAAAAAGGTTTGACGAGGGTGGGGGGGGGGGGGGGCGAAGGGGAAACGGCGACGCCGGGGGTGCGCGGAGAGGGTTGGAGGGAAGGCGAAGGGAGTTTTGTGGGGTTTGTTACCGGCCTGACATTTAAGATTTAGGTTATTTAGGTTAGTTGCGTTTGGTTTGACGATGGAGAATCGAAGGTGTTTCGAAGTTACGGAGAACTGTCAATTGACAGGCAAACGTGGGGGAAAAAAATATATAAAGAATTCGGGTTTGATGATAAAATTGTTATTTTTGTTTTTTTTTTCCGTTTGTTTTTTTTTTCACTGTTGATGAGTATTCGAGGAAATAATGGGAAAACACTTAGACGGTGGTGTCGCGAACGCGAACGATCCTGCGTACTTGCTCGATGTCAATCGTGCCAACCACGAGGAGTTTTGTCTTATTTTTCTATGGTTTTATTTTGATTGGTTGTTTCGTGTTTGTGTTTAGTTTTTTTGTGGTTTTTTTTTTTTGGGTTGATTTTGCAGATGGCGGAGGTTTCTGGGACGACGGGACGATCGAGGCGCCGCGACGCTGATGGCGTCTGCGGTCACGGATGCGACGGTCGGGCGCCATTTTCGAATCGGAGCGGACGGATTTTGTTGGAGTTTAACTTGGAAGTTGGAAATAATTTAATGATACAACGAAGAAATGATACAAAATACACGAATAATAATAAGAAAATTTGATAATAATGATAATAATAAAATATGGAATGAATAATAAGTAATAGTATAATATGTAATTGATGTAATGTGAAATGAGGAATATATTTGTCATTGGTAATTGTTGAAACATAGGCGAGTTGGAAAAAATTATTGTAATAAATATAGCGTTCTTGTGTATTCGTTATTTATTTATTGTAATTTACATGATTGGTTGGTTTTTTTAAATCATGTTTTTGATAGATGAACATGAATTGAATGAAAATTTGTTTTGAATAACTATTCGGAGAAATTAAATAAAGGTTTTTGTATTCGTTCATCGAAACAATTTTTTTTCTAATGGAATATTGATTATTATAGATTAAGTTGTGTAATAAATTCCTGCGTTTTTTGTATTTTATTTTTCTCCCGCGATTTTGTAATCGCGAAACCGCGTTGAAAAAATAAAAAACAAAATGGCGGAAGTTTGTCACATAACCTAATTAATAATAATACAATACGATTGATAATAATTGATTGAAAAATTCGGAAAGGTTTCGGATTGATCATCCAGGAAATATATCGAATTTGCGGTGTATCTTTATTCTGTTATATTAATTCTCTCTTTATTTCGGCAACCATTCGCGCTTCTTTCATCGCCTTTCAACGTCTTCTACTTGCAGTTTCTCTCGCAAAATCTCTTCTTTTTCCACAATTTTTGCGATTAAAAAATATTACATTCTTCTATACTTTCAATATGATAACGGAAACGTAAAATACGCGGTGTAGATAATTAATATATGCATATACATATATATATACATATATATGTATATGTTACGGGTAAAGTTAGATAAACGGGTAAACCTAGATTTTGGCCGGGTAAACCGCGTTTTATCCGCTTTCGCTTGGGTAAAGTCCGAAATCCCAAGTCCGAAGTCCGAATCCGAGGCCATAAATGTTTGGAAAACATATTTAATTAAAAAAAGAAAACAAATAAAAGTAAGAACCGTGTATCCTGCTTGAGTAAAGAATACTATAATCTATTTGTTCAAACAAGACAAAAAAAAAAGATTTTCAATAGCTTTGCATTGACATTTATTCAGTTTATTTATTTAGCTTATTATTATTTAGATTATTTGTTAGGTTATTTATTCATTCAGGTTATTCGGGTAAAGCCCGAAACGTGTACAATTTCGAATATATATTTCGGACTTTACCCAAGCGAAAGCGAATAGAACGCGGTTTACCCGGGTAAATCTAGTACGTTTATCTAACTTTACCCGTAACATATATATATGATAGAATGAATTGTATAATATACGCATAAAATATCACCGTACAAATTAGACATATAAAATCTGCAGTATCACAAGACAATGTCGTTCTTCTACACATTTGGTTACGATATAATTTTCGCGTGTAAATACTATAACGGGTTTTTTTTTTATTGATTCATCTAATCTCTATTTATAATAATTACAATAATAATAATAATAATATATTAATTCGCGTACAATTGCATTAGATCGGGGCGTTATTTTTTTTTATTGTTTATACAATTTTCGAAGGCGCTCGATGGCATAGGAAATTCGTCCAAGATGGCGGCGATTCGCTATTTTTATTTATTTCTTCATTGTTCAACTTTCAAAAAAAAAAAAAAAATGTATATTCATTCTTTTATTTGCACAGACGTTGCCGTAATATCTCCAGCTCGTTGTGTAACACATTAAACGATGAACTTCAATGATTGCGTCTGAATCTTAGAGAAAAAAATGTTTCAATAAAATAAAAATGACGATATTTAATTATTATTTAATGCGTCTGCACCTCACAAGCTTGTAAAGTCACTATCGTGTGATGATTATCGAATTCGCAATTTTTTTTTCCAGCACAGGCTTTAAAAAAAAAAGCATAAAAAAAAAAATCGCAGTGCTGATTTTTTCTAATTTTTTTATATTGCAGTTTTCTCTCGACTTTTTTTCTTTACCGTCGTTTTTTATATTCAAAAAAATCTTGATTTATGCGAAACGTTTCAATTTCCAAATATATTATTCGCCGTTGAAACATTCACGCTTATTCGGATTCTCCTTGGGTGACTAGCATTCTTGTTTTATTTAACTTTATTTATTATTTCATTTATTTATTTTTTTTATTACTTTTGTTTTCACACATGATAATAATATTCATTCTTACAGTCTTACATTCGCGGGAAAAAAATTCTATTTATCATCTTTGTAACAGCAACAACAACAATATCATCGATAACGATAATACTTTGCGAATAATCGCGACACAACCACCGCAAATGAATTTCGAAGAAGTAATCTTTGACGTCGTAATCAACGTTCGATATATACCGGGTGATCCACGCAACGTGTGCACCGTTATAACTTCCAAAATTTGCGTTGCAGGAAAAAATGTTATGTACAAAAGTTAGATGGTTTAAAAGGATGCACTGCGTGGTGGATTAATTTTTTTTATAGGTCCAGGCATTTTGAAGATTTGATGGACATCTTTGTTTTTTTAAATTTATCGCTAAATTTTTTTTATAGCGAAATATGGGAAAGAATCGAATTCTGAGTAAAGAAGTATTGACCTTTATTAGCCCTAAATCTAATAGTTGACGAGCAATTTCACTTTATTACTTGAAATTTTTTTACAAAAAAATTTTTAGTTTGTATTTGAAAATTTGTTTTTTTTTTTTTTTTTTTTTTTCGTTTTTAGTTTCGATAGGCTACTGGTCAATCACCGTCACGTGAACATCGCTGGCAGGCGGAAATCTGTGATAAGGTTTAATCTCCAATTTTATATTATACAAAGAAAATTTTCAAGTAATAAAGTAAAATTACTTGTTAGCTATTAGATTTAGGGCTAATAAAGAGCAATACTTTTTCACTCAGAATTCGATTCTCCACCATATTTTGCTATAAAAAATTATAGTGATCTGCTTAAAAAAACAGACTTGTCCTTTAAATCTTCGAAACTCCTCGACCTATAAAAAAAATTGATGCACTACGTAACGCACCCTTTTAAACCATGTAACTTTTGCATATAACATTTTTTTCTGCAAAGCAAATTTTAAAAGTTACAACGGTGCACACGTCGCGTGGACCACCCGGTATATTACTCGCTTATCGACATTGCGTGTTAATTATTTCCCCAAAAAAAAAATAAAAAATAAATAAGGCCATTGCGATTGTTCAAAAAATTCCTTGCAGCCTCGAAATCGTCGAATCAATCTCGTCCTTCGATTCGACTTCTTCACGCCAATCAAAAAACGTGCTCTCGTTGTGCAAATGTACGTGAAAACATTATTCCTCGGTATTTCATTATAGATTGTTTGTTTTTTCTTTTTTTTTTAAATTTTATTTTTCAAACTTTGGACGGCGTCATAGGTGAAAAATATTTTTTTTTTTCTCGTTTATAAATTTTATTATTTGTATAAATATTGAGACGAGCGAACGTAACTCGTGCTCTCTGTATAGACTCTGAAAATACGGCAATATTGTGCACGCGGTTAACTCGTGAGCTGTACGTTACGAATAATCGTACTTTATTACGTTATTATCATCATTTTGTTTATTTTTTTTTCTGTTTTTATTTATTATTTCGGTATTATTTCAGTTCTCATCGAACGCGAAGTAGCGAAAGATTCTTATAGGCGATTGTGACATTGTAAAATTCATTTAGCGAGATTATTAACGCCTCGGAAATCTTATCTGTTCGACCCTCAAAAGTCCGATATTATTGGATTTTATAATGAACGATCCAACAAGTACGCAGATGTAAAAATAAAATAAAATCAAACATACAAAACTCGATGACAATATTTTTCTTAAATTTAACCGTTTTTTTAATATTATGGCATTCGTAAAAATTATTTCAATCAATTTTCGTGTGTTTTCAATTTAAAAAGAAAACCTGCGTTCTTATTGAATCGCTTTTTATGTAATTTGAGTTACAGGCGATAGTCGACGAGGCTTTGAGCCGACTCGTACGAAAGGCTCATTTTTTATATATTTTTTTTGGTCCCTGAACCTCCATCTTTGTGCATTATATAAATTATATACGAGTTAAAGAATTTTTTAAAGAAGAATAAAATAAAATAAAATAATCGACAATTCAAATTGTGATGCAAGGTGACATTCGTTTGAAGCATCGCTTTCGATTTCATTGATTTTAGTCGTACGTGTGTTTTCTTTTAGTTACATAAGATATGATTTTTTAGTCACAAGAAATCGTCAGCAATCGAAGCCTTGTTACAATTTTTTTTCGTTGTTTTAAAATTGACCAAGTCGCAATTATAATTTTACGCGTACGTAAATTAATACATAGAACGATTAAACATTTTTTTTAGATTCTATGCGTATGCTAATTTATTTATTTTTCTTTGTTTCGTTTGTATTCATTCAATTTTTCACTTTAATTTTCAACTTTCTTAGTTTTTATTTAATTTTAATAGAATCTTCGGGCATCGTCTCCACGAACAATTTGAGATTCCGACGAAAAATATGTTTTTAGTTCACGAAATATTTGTATGTTCGTATGTTTGACAAATTTATGCGAAAGGTTCAGGGATTATATTCGTGCGTTTTCCATCTGTTTCTCGTGATAAATCGAACAAACATCGCATCAGCATTGTGCACCGTTTATAATAATTGCATCAATTCTTAACCATAAATATATACGATATAAATATATATACGATTTATATATATATATATATTTCGCGAGAGAAACTTCGCTACGCGTTTTTTTTCAATACAATCTGCATCTTTTTCTCACCAAAAAAAAAAAAAAATCGATCACTCACATCTCAAAATTAACGTATGCTTATTAATTTGTACCACTTTTTCATTCAAGTGTCTCACATTTCATTATTCAACGATCTATCCGTCATATACACACATATATCTATATATATATATATTGGGTGGAAAATTTTTTCAAAAAATGTACGTTTTCTACTTCATTTATATTTTAATTACGCTTTAATTCAGTAAAGCTTTAATTACGCTTTAGTCGCTCTTTCTCCGTTTTTATTGCTCCAAATCTCGTCGTAATTTTCTCTCCTTCTCTTTTGCGGCTCGTTCGAGGCCTCGAGAGAGAAAATTTTTCATCGATTTTCACGACGAGAAAACTACGACGAAAAATTCGTTCTTCTTCCTACTCGACATCACAGCACGAATTTTCTCGTTCCCGGTGTTCGGCTCGTTGCATTTTTTTTTCTTCTCTTCTTCGCGATTGAAGCACGGGTCGAGAGAAGAAAAATAAAAAAAAATAAAGAAAAGAAAAAAAGCACCCGAGGATTAGAAGCGCGCGGCGCGTCTCAACAGAAGAATAATTAATTTTCAGGAACGTTTTTGGGCCCATTTGAGATCGTCGATTCGCGGCTTGTAACCCGTTAATTTTTCGATTATGTTCTCGAGAACGTACCAAAAACGGAGTTTTTCCAATGGCCAATTTAGCCAACCGGTTGTGATGCAAAAATACGTTTCGTGAGGAGCCACGTGATGAACCCGATGATGCCTTCGCGGTAATATTATTCTGTGCTCTTGCAACCAGACGACCCAGCCTGGCAGACCGAAGTACGTGTGCGACCACTTGTGAATCTGTACAACGAAAAGACGAACGGAAAAATTATATTTTAATGCTCAGTACGGTGCGAAATAATTATTTGATTGTGAGATAGATTGATGAAGAAAGAAGGAATTGATTGGAAGATAAATCAATGAAGAAGGATTGATGCCAGGATGAGGACATTTTGGATACCCTGGTTGCGAAAGATGCGAGTTTATAGTTCGATAATTATGGGATTGAACAGTAGAAATTATTTTAAAAAATTTAGCATACTACGAAATAATTGTTTTATTATATAATAAATGAATGAAGGAAGATTATTATTATTATGTTGCTAGAATAAAGAAATTTTTAATAATGTGGTTGCTAAAAATGCGAGTTTAAAGTTGGATAATTATAAAATTGCACGTTAACATGTGAAATCTTGTAATAATGTTGGGTACGATTTAGATAAATTTTATTGACTGTTGATTGTAATCACGTGGATTTTAAATCGTCAGTGGCGCGATCCCGAAGAATTTAATAAAATAATTATCAACGCCGTCTCAAAACGTCACTCAGCATTGGGGCATAACAAAAGCTGTTCGTCACTCATTGTAACAAACAATTTTAAAAGTAATTCTCAAAAAAAAATGTTCACATGGAACGTAATTTAAAAAAATAGATTAAATATAATAATAAATAGATTAAATTAAATTGTGACTCATAATTATGGAAAATATTAATTACTGAAATATTCATTATCACTGCAATTATTTTTTTCTTCGTGATTCGTTCGAGCATTCGAGAACTAACCAATCTCCTCAATCGTTATATTCGTGCTTTATTTTGTATCTTTTTTGTGAAAAAAATGTGTATCTTTGTTTTTGGTGAAAAGATTTGTATTTTTTTTACCTGATTCGTCATTGCGACGAATATCGCTAGCTGAAACCAGTAGCAAGTCCATACGAATTTTCTTTGGACTTCGGCTTCGGGCAACGTGAGAAAGTCCCACGTCATTTTGCTCAGAAAAGGTATGGTGACCATAAAATTGTCGCCGTTTGTCTCGATGAAATCGTGTCGAGTTATGCTCGTGGGATCGATGTGATGTTCGCGAAATGGCCTCAGAAAATTCTGCAAATTAAACAACCATAAATAAATAAATACATAAACAAGAGAATCTAGAAGGAAGTAATGATAACCATTTTTTAAAAAAATAATGAGGCACTGTCCAAGCCCAAATATTTCGTAGAAAAATCTGCCAATGGAAAATGCATAAATAGATTAATTAATTAATTACTCAATAAAAATTGAAAAATAATCAAGCATTGTCGAAGCTCCGATATTTCTGAAAAAAATTTGCCAATAGAAAATAGAGAAACAAATAAATAAGTAAATAAATGAAAATTAAATGGATAAATAAATTAATCAGTAAAATAAAAAAAATAATTAAGCATTTCTTCAGCTCCAACATTAGTCGCTATATCGAAATAATAATTGAAAGAACAATTAAATTACCTTTCCCAAAATTGGTAGCTCTATAGATCCCCACGTGTCCGCGGCCCAGTGGACGAATCCCGATCCAAAGTCAGCCGTTATGATGCCGCAGAGAGCGGCAATCGCGATGGAACTCAAATTTTCCAGCCTCAAACGAACGACGATGAATATCGAATTTACCGCCATCAGTGTTATGCAAATACCCACGCAGATTCCCTCTTGCGTTCTTTTTCCTATTCATCGAT